>CM051267.1:55415005-55730005 GCA_027921565.1 Artemia sinica | reverse complement strand
AAAATTTTCTAAAATTCTACTTTAGAAGCTTTTAAAATATTTCTAAAGTACTAAAAGATAGAGTGCTAAAAACATCAGAATTGACTTCAGAGGACACATTATATCACGGGAAGAGGTTTTTGAAATCACCCTTCCCCCCAAACTCAAAATTTTCTAAAATTTTACTTTAGAAGCTTTTAAAATATTTCTAAAGTACTAAAAGATACAGTGCTAAAAACATCAGAATTGACTTCAGTGGACACGTTATATCACGGGAAGATGTTTTTGAAATCCCCCCTCCCCCCTAACTCAAAATTTTTCAAAATTCTACTTTAGAAGCTTTTAAAATATTTTAAATATTTCTAAAGCACTACAACATAGAGCGCTACAGACATCAGAATCAACTTTAGAGGACAATTTATGTCATGGGAAGATGTTTTTGAAATCCCCCTTCCCCCCAAACTCAAAATTTTCCAAAATTCTACTTTAGAAGCTTTTTAAATATTTCTAAAGCACTAATAGATAGAGTGCTAAAAACATCAGAATCAACTTCAGAGGACACGTTATATCACGGGAAGAGGTTTTTGAAATCACCCTTCCCCCCAAACTCAAAATTTTCTAAAATTCTACTTTAGAAGCTTTTGAAATATTTCTAAAGTACTAAAAGATACAGTGCTGAAAACATCAGAATCAACTTCAGAGGACACATTATATCACGGGAAGAGGTTTTTAAAATCCCCCTTCCCCCCAAACTCAAAATTTTCTAAAATTCTACTTTAGGAGCTTTTTAAATATTTCTAAAGCGCTAAGACATAGAGTGCTAAAAACATCAGAATCGACTTCAGAGGACACGTTATATCATGGGAAGATGCTTTTAAAATCCCCCTTCCCCCCAAACTCAAAATTTTCTAAAATTCTACTTTAGGAGCTTTTAAAATATTTCTAAAGCACTAATAGATAGAGTGCTAAAAACATCAGAATCAACTTGAGAGGACAAATTATGTTACAGGAAGATGTTTTTGAAATCCCCCTTCCCCCCAAACTCAAAATTTTCTAAAATTCTACTTTAGGAGCTTTTTTAAATATTTCTAAAGCACTAAGACATAGAGTGCTAGAAACATCAGAATTGACTTCAGAAGACACAGTATATCATGGGAAGAGGTTTTTAAAATCCCCCTTCCCCCCAAACTCAAAATTTTCCAAATTTTTACTTTAGAAGCTTTTTTAAATATTTCTAAAGCGCTAAGACATAGAGCGCTACAAACATCAGAATTATCTTTAGAGGACAAATTATATTATGAGAAGATGTTTTTGAAATCCCCCTTCCCCCCAAACTCAAAATTTTCCAAAATTATAGTTTAGAAGCTTTTAAAATATTTCTAAAGCACTAATAGATAGAGTGTTAAAAACATCAGAATCAACTTCAGAGGACACGGTATATCATGGGAAGAGGTTTTGAAAATCCCCCTTCCCCCCAAACTCAAAATTGTCTAAAATTTTACTTTATAAGCTTTTTAAATATTTCTAAAGCGCTAAGACATAGAGCACTACAAACATCAGAATCATCTTTAGAGGACAAATTTTATTATGGGAAGATGTTTTTGAAATCCCCCTTCCCCCCAAACTCAAAATTTTCTAAAATTCTACTTTAGGAGCTTTTTAAATATTTCTAAAGCACTAAAACATAGAGTGTTAAAAACATCAGAATCGACTTCAGAGGACACGTTATATCACGGGAAAAGGTTTTGAAAATCCCCCTTACCCCCAAACTCAAAATTTTAGCGCTCTATGTCTTAGTGCTTTAGAAATATTTAAAAATCTCCTAAAGTAGAATTTCAGAAAATTTTGAGTTTGGGGGGAAGGGGGATTTCAAAAACATCTTCCCATAACATAATTTATCCTCTACAGTTGATTCTGATGTTTGTGGCGCTCTATGTCTTAGTGCTTTAGAAATATTTAAAAAAACTTTGAAAGTAGAATTTTGGAATATTTTGAGTTTGGGGGAAGGGGGATTTTAAAAACATCTTCCCATAACATAATTTGTCCTCTGAAGTCGATTCCGATATTTGTAGCGCTCTATCTATTAGTGCTTTGGAAATATTTAAAAAGCTTCTAAAGTAGAATTTTGGAAAATTTTGAGTTTGGGGGGAAGGGGGATTTCAAAAACATCTTCCCGTAACAATATTTGTCCTCTGAAGTCGATTCTGATGTTTTTAGCACTCTATCTATTAGTGCTTTAGAAATATTTTAAAAGCTTCTAAAGTAGAATTTTAGAAAATTTGAGTTTGGGGGGAAAGGGGATTTCAAAAACATCTTCCCATAATATAATTTGTCCTCTAAAGATGATTCTGATGTTTGTAGCGCTCTATGTCTTAGCGCTTTAGAAATATTTAAAAAGCTCCTAAAGTAGAATTTTAGAAAATTTCGAGTTTGGGGGGAAGGGGGATTTTCAAAACCTCTTCCCATGATATACCGTGTCCTCTGAAGTCGATTCTGATGTTTTTAACACTCTATCTATTAGTGCTTTGGAAAATTTGGAAAATTTGGAAATATTTTAAAAGCTTCTAAAGTAGAATTTTGGAAAATTTGAGTTTGGGGGGAAGGGGGATTTCAAAAACATCTTCCCATAATATAATTTGTCCTCTAAAGATGATTCTGATGTTTGTAGCGCTCTATGTCTTAGCGCTTTAGAAATATTTAAAAAGCTCATAAAGTAGAATTTTAGAAAATTTTGAGTTTTGGGGGAAGGGGGATTTTCAAAACCTCTTCCCGTGATATACCGTGTCCTCTGAAGTTGATTCTGATGTTTTTAACACTCTATCTATTAGTGCTTTAGAAATATTTTAAAAGCTTCTAAAGTAGAATTTTGGAAAATTTTGAGTTTGGGGGGAAGGGGGATTTCAAAAACATCTTCCCACAATATAATTTGTCCTCTAAAGATGATTCTGATGTTTGTAGCGCTCTATGTCTTAGCGCTTTAGAAATATTTAAAAAAGCTTCTAAAGTAAAAATTAGGAAAATTTTGAGTTTGGGGGGAAGGGGGATTTTAAAAACCTCTTCCCGTGATATAACGTGTCCTCTGAAGTCGATTCTGATGTTTTTAGCGCTCTATGTCTTAGTGCTTTAGAAATATTTAAAAAGCTCCTAAAGTAGAATTTTAGAAAATTTTGAGTTTGGGGGGAAGGGGGATTTCAAAAACATCTTCCCGTAACATAATTTGTCCTCTGAAGTCGATTCTGATGTTTTTAGCACTCTATCTATTAGTGCTTTAGAAATATTTTAAAAGCTTCTAAAGTAGAATTTTGAAAAATTTTGGGTTTGGGGGGAAGGAGGATTTTAAAATCCTCTTCCCATGATATGACGTGTCCTCTGAAGTCGATTTTGATGTTTTTAGCACTCTATGTTTTAGCGCTTTAGAAATATTTAAAAAGCTCCTAAAGTAGAATTTTAGAAAATTTTGAGTTTGGGGGGAAGGGGGATTTTAAAAACCTCTTCCCGTGATATAAAGTGTCCTCTGAAGTCGATTCTGATGTTTTTAGCACTCTATGTTTTAGCGCTTTAGAAATATTTAAAAAGCTCCTAAAGTAGAATTTTAGAAAATTTTGAGTTTGGGGGGAAGGGGGATTTTAAAAACCTCTTCCCGTGATATAACGTGTTCTCTGAAGTCGATTCTGATGTTTTTAGCACTGTATCTTTTAGTACTTTAGAAATATTTTAAAAGCTTCTAAAGTAGAATTTTAGAAAATTTTGAGTTTGGGGGGAAGGGTGATTTTAAAAACCTCTTCCCGTGATATAACGTGTCCTCAGAAGTCGATTCTGATGTTTTTAGCACTCTATCTATTAGTGCTTTAGAAATATTTAAAAAGCTTTTAAAGTAGAATTTTGGAGAATTTTGAGTTTGGGGGGAAGGGGGATTTCAAAAACATCTTCTCATGACATAAATTGTCCTCTAAAGTTGATTCTGATGTCTGTAGCGCTCTATGTCGTAGCGCTTTAGAAATATTTAAAATATTTTAAAAGCTTCTAAAGTAGAATTTTGGAAAATTTTGAGTTTGGGGGGAAGGGGGATTTCAAAAACATCTTCCCATGACGTAAATTGTCCTCTAAAGTTGATTCTGATGTCTGTAGCGCTCTATGTCGTAGCGCTTTAGAAATATTTAAAATATTTTAAAAGCTTCTAAAGTAGAATTTTAGAAAATTTTTAGTTTGGGGGGAAGGGTGATTTCAAAAACCTCTTCCCGTGATATAACGTGTCCTCTGAAGTCGATTCTGATGTTTTTAGCACTCTATCTTTTAGTACTTTAGAAATATTTTAAAAGCTTCTAAAGTAGAATTTTAGAAAATTTTAAGTTTGGGTGGAAGGGGAATTTCAAAACATCTTCCCATGACATAATTTGTCCTCTAAAAAGGATTAGGTTATTTTTACTGGTCTCTCTTGTCAAATCATTTCCCTAATTAATACAGTTTTAATGGTCTTATCAACAGAGTTGTTTGGCATGTGCCTGCTACCCTTAAGGGTAAGGGTTTCTGATAAGGCAAGTGAGACATCACAACAAACCTGGTTTCATATACCATAAAGAAAGTCGGCATGGGTTGAAAATTAAATGGCTTAGGATTTAAATAGGATTTTGGAATATATTTTAATGAACAAGGTTAAAAGCAGAAGTTGTGTAAGGTAAGCAGTGATTTATATTTATGATAGTAATATAGGATGAAATATGAGTTGAAACAACTAGTAATGTGCAGTAATTTACCATTATATAGAGGGGGGGGATGAGTGGAGGTAGGTACTTCAAAGTACCTTCCCGGGACAAACCTTAGCATGTACATCCATCCCTGAAAGTATCATTTTCCTAACCCAACCCCTTTCCAAGATAGCCAAAAGTAACTAAAGTAGAATTTTACCAACAGGTACTTCAAAATACCTTCCCAGGACATTCTTTGGCCTGTAGACCCATACCTGAAAGTATCATTTTCCTAACCTAAACCCATTCCAAGATGGCATAAAGTAGCTAAAGTAGAATTTTACCAAAAAAGGCATCAAATGGTGTATTCAATTTATACCTAACTCAATAATATGGTTTGGTAAGAATTTACCAAAACACATACTGGGAAGGTAGGCCCTATTACCAAACCTCTATGTTAACACTTCTGATTTCTAGGTCTTAAAAAGTTGATTAACAGGTCCAAGGGTGGATCCAGGATTTTTTTAGGGGGGGGGGGGCAAAATAGGTTGATGAAATAAAAAAAATTAGGGGGGGGGGCTGCAAAATAGGTTGATCCAATAAACTTGTGTTAGTAGCAGGGAAGGTGCCCAATGGATATTCTTAAAAAATTACATTCTATGGAATGTAATATCATTCTATTATCCAACTATACTTAGTATCAAGATAAAATATCATGCTAGACAGATAAGAACATTTCTAAGACTCTTACACCTTTACCTACCTGAATATTTGACTGTCTATACAATATACAGAATATCTACCTAGTTGGATAATAACATGCTTTGTGTTTTGGATATATATCCAAATCAGCAGATAAGAAGATTCTCTAAGCAGTTTTGGGTTAATATCCAACTAGGCAGATAAGAAGATTCTCTAAGCAGTTTGGGGTTAATATCCAACTAGCCAGATAAATTTTTCTCTTAGGCAGAGAGAATATCTACCTAGTTGGATAATAATGTAGCTTAGTGTTTCTGATATATATCCAACTAGGCAGATAAGAAGATTCTCTAAGCAGTTTGGGGTTAATATCCAACTAGCCAGATAATTCATTTCTCATAGGCACAGCATGAACATCTAACTAGTTGAATAATAATGTAGCTTACTTTTATCCAAGGCTAGAACAAAATTTGCACTTTACTGAAAAAATACAAATGAATGTGCATTGTCAGTTTAATATACATATACTGATATTTAGTAATCAAAATGTTAAAATTATTTGATTTATTAAAGTTATTTTTAGTAAAAACATTTATATTTTTTTCAGTAAAGTGCAAATTTTGTTCTGGCCTTGGGAAGGCACAGGGGTTTTGATCCCAACTTATGTTAATTTCTGCTTGTTTTGAGTTTGACTTGGTTATTTATTGTAATTTCTATTTGTTTTGGTTTTCATTTATTTATCAATGCTGATTTGTGGTACCATAGTTTCACGCTTGGTAGTTTATTTGATTTGATTTTTGCTCATTTTTTGTTTAATGGAGTTCTTTACTTTTCTTTGAAAAACTTATTTTGTGGAAAAAGTTTTTTAAATTAATTTCTGTTTGTTTTATATTGACATAGTCTTTTCAGGGAAAAAGAAAATAATACTTTAAATCTTTTCATTTTTTAAGACTTTGTAGTTTGGCCTGCTATTTGTATGCTGGAGAAAAATTTTCAGCAATTTTTAACAAAATACACCCTTTTAAAAATCTGGACACAAATAGTACTGTTTAATTTAGTTTTATACCTCCTCTAGTTGACCTGAAATGGAAAACTTGATACCATTTGCAAAAAAAATCTGTTTACTTTCTTTGATAGCTTGGATACATTTACGCTATTTTGATTTGGTTAAATTTTAAAAGCAGAAATGGGAGGATGGGGATGGAAGGGAGATTAGTTGCCCCCAAATCACTTTTGACTATTAAAAAGGGCATCAGCCCTTTCTATTTTCAATCAAATGAACCCTTTTTGAAGTTTCCACAACAATTCCTTTGATACAAAGTATTCTGGTCTAAACAACAACAACAACAACAAAATAATACATTATGCCCACTTTGATCTTTACTGTAAAAATGTCAAGCCTTCCAATCACTTTTGACTAATAAATAGGGCACTAGGCCTTTCAATTTCCAATCAAATGAGCCCTTTTGGAAACAACAATGCTTTCTATAAACACCTTATATGCCCCCAGGGCATAACTTACAACCCTTGCACTGAGGGCTCTGAGGGGGTTATCATCCTAAAAGACCTAATTTAGTTGCTATCCAATCACTTTCAACTATTAAAAAAGGCACTAGCCCTTTCAATTTCCAATTGCATGAGCCCTTTTGAAGTTTCTACAACAATGCTTTCAATAAAAACTTTATATGCCCCAGGGCATAACTTATAACGCTTGCCCTCAGGGCTGTGGGGGAGGGGTTGTTATCCTTAAAGACCTAATTTCCAAAACTTTCAACTATGTTGAATAAATGGATATCTAAAAATTTTGATTGGATGTGTTTGGGGAAAAGGTGGGTGTGAGAGGGGGGTTAGTTGCCCTCAAATCACTTTTGACTATTAAAAAGGGTACTATCCCTTTGAATTTCAAATCGAATGAGCCCTGTTTTAAGTTTCTACAACAAAGATTTCAAAAAAACCTAATATGCCCCCAGGGCATAACTTATAATCCTTGCCCTGAGGGTTGTGGGGAGTGTCCTCCTCAAAAATATATTTTCTATCTGGAAATCAACTATGCTGAACAAAATGGCTATCTCAAAATTTTTATTGGATGTGTTTGGGGGAATGATGGGCGTGGGGGGGGGGGGCTAGTTGCCCTCCAATCACTTTCAACCATTAAAAAGGGCACTAGCCCTTTGAATTTCCAATCAAAGGATTTTTTTTTGAAGTTTCTACAACAATGCCTTCTTTAAAAATCTTATATGCCCCCTAGGCATAACTTAAAACCCTTGCCCTCAGGGCTGTGGGGGAGGGGTTGTTATCCTTAAAGACTTAATTTCCAAAACTTTCAACTATGTTGAATAAAATGGCTATCTAAAAGTTTTGATTGAATGTGTTTGGGGAAAAGGTGGGCGTGAGAGGTGGGTTAGTTGCCCTCAAATCACTTTTGACTATTAAAAAGGGTACTATCCTTTGAATTTCAAATCGAATGAGCCCTTTTTTAAGTTTCTACAACAAAGATTTCAATAAAAACCTAATATGCCCCCAGGGCATAACTTATAAACCTTGCCCTGAGGATTGTGAGGGAGTGTCCTTGTCAAAAATATATTTTCTATCTGGAAATCAACTATGCTGAACAAAATGGCTATCTCAAAATCTTTATTGGATGTGTTTGGGGGAATGATGGGCGTGGGGGGGGGGCTAGTTGCCCTCCAATCACTTTCAACCATTAAAAAGGGCACTAGCCCTTTGAATTTCCAATCAAATGAGCTTTTTTAGAAGTTTCTACAACAATGCCTTCTTTAAAAATCTTATATGCCCCCTGGGCATAAGTTAAAACCCTTGCCCTCAGGGCTGTGGGGGAGGGGTTGTTATCCTTAAAGACCTAATTTCCAAAACTTTCAACTATGTTGAATAAAATGGCTATCTAAAAATTTTGATTGGATGTGTTTGGGGAAAAGGTGGGTGTGAGAGGTGGGTTAGTTGCCCTCAAATCACTTTTGACTATTAAAAAGGGTACTATCCCTTTGAATTTCAAATCGAATGAGCCCTTTTTTAAGTTTCTACAATAAAGACTACAATAAAAACCTAATATGCCCCCAGGGCATAACTTATAATCCTTGCCCTGAGGGTTGTGGGGGAGTGTCCTCCTCAAAAACATATTTTCTATCTGGAAATCAACTACACCAAATAAAATGGCTATCTTAAAATTTTGATTGGATGTGTTTGGGGAAATGATGGGTGTGGGGGGGCTAGTTGCCCTCCAATCACTTTTGAATAATGAAAAGGGCACTAGCCCTTTGAATTTCCAATCAAATGAGCCTTTTTTGAAGTTTTTACAACAACGCCTTCTATAAAAACCTTTTATGCCCCAGGGATAACTTAAAAACCTTGCCCTGAGGATTGTGAGGGAGTGTCCTTGTCAAAAATATATTTTCTATCTGGAAATCAACTATGCTGAACAAAATGGCTATCTCAAAATTTTGATTGGATGTGTTTGGGGGAATGATGGGCATGGGGGGAGGGGGGGTTAGTTGCCCTCCAATCACTTTCAACTATTAAAAAGGGCACTAGAACTCTTAGTTTCCAATAAAATGAGCCCCTTTTGAAGTTTCTACAACAACCCCTTCCATATGAAGTGCCCTGCTCTAAAGGGAAAAAAATAATTCATAGCACATTGTGCCAACATTGTTCTTATATGCCCTCAGGGCATAACTTAAAACCCTTGCCCCAATGGTTGTTGGGGAGTTTCTTCCTCAAAAACATATTCTCTATCTGGAAATCAACTACGCTGAACAAAATGGCTATCTCAAAATTTTGATTGGATGTGTTTGGGGGAATTATGGGCGTGGGGGGGGGGGGCTAGTTGCCCTCCAATCACTTTTGACTATTAAAAGCCACTCAAATTTCCAATCGAATGAGCGCTTTTCAAAGTTTCTATGACAACTTCTTTGATACAAAGTGCCCAACTGAAGAAGAGGAAAAAAAACACATTGTGCCCACATTGTTCTTTACTTAGGCAGCACTAGCGCGCTGCCTATGATCCAACTAGGAGAATAAGTATATTCCATTAGGCTATGGAGTTTTGGGATAATATCCAACTAGCCAGATAAATTGTTTCTCTTAGGCAGAGCAAGAATACATAACTAGGTGGATAATGCTGAGTCTTAGATCTTCTGATATATATTTAACTAGGCAAGAAGTTACTTAACTACTTATTTGGATTATTATCAGAAGGGCTTGGACAAAGTGTTATCCACCTAGTTAGATGTTCATGCTATGTTTAAGAGAAAAAATTATCTGACTAGTTGGATATTATCACTAGTTTGCATGAAGAATTTACTTATCTGTCTAGTTAGATATATATCAGAAGCATTAAGTTAAAGTATTATCCACCTAGTTAGAGATACTAAGTTGGCTCTTATGCTTTATTGTATTTGGCTAGCAAGCTTAATTTTGGCAATAACTAAGTATGGCTGGATATTATTTTTACATTCTATAGAATAGACATTTTTAAATATTATCCATTGGGTATACTCCTTAGCAGCAAGTTTAATTAATGCAAACTTAAGTTAATTAAGTAATTTACACTACTTTAGACTATGCTAGGGGGGGGGGGGGGGGGGCACACCCCCCTGGATCCCCAGTGGACAGGTCTATAGCCTACCTATTGAAAATTTAACAAAACAACATTTAGTAAATTTGCAGTGGGTAAATTTACTAGTCTGGTTAAAGGGGTCCAGAAGGTATTTTATATGAATAATGAACCCTACATGGACAAGTTCAGTGAATATTTCCTCCCTCAGTGCAATACAGTGTTTCAAAGATATCTCTTTCATAAACGTGATCAACAAGATGGTGAAGCAGTGGATTAATACATAACTGATTTGAATCTTTTGGCTTGTGAATGCACATATTCCACAACAGCCATGAGAGATGAAATGGTAAGAAACTGACTTGTATGTGGTGTCTCTTCAGCAAAAGTCATAGAGAAACTACTCTAAGCAGGTTCAAATCTAAGTCTGTCACAAGCAATTACTATAGTGCAAACACATATAGAAACCCAGGTGCAGCTCAGGACAATGTCACAGCCTGATACATGTGGCAGCCAAGCTTATCAAGAAACATGCATAAAGCATGAAGTGGATTTTGTCAAGAGGGCAAAGAAATCAAACCATGCCCCACCAGTAAGACAATGCTATTTCTGTGGAGGGGATTATTCACCTTCCCACAAATGCCCAACAAAAGGAAAAATATTCCACAAAAGGAATTCCCCATATGCTCATTACCAACGACAGCCCACAATTCACATCATCCATCTTCTAAAAATTCATATCAGATTGGGAAATATCTCTGACCACATTTCCCCCAATCAAACAGATTGGCAGAAAGGTTTGTACAGATGTCCAAACATATCCTAAGGAAAACCAATATTGCTGGAAACAATTTTGAGCTGGCACTGCTAGAGTACAGGAACACCCCAGTTGATGGTCTGGCCCCCATCCCAATTGCTGATGAGCAGAAACCTCAGATCAATAGTCCCATGCACCAAAAACCATTCACCACAAGCAGTTTTGACAGAATTGAATGAAGCCACAGTCATGCCAGAGCAAGTACTATTGGACAACCATTGTCAGTTTAATATACATATACTGATATTTAGTAATCACAATGTTAAAATTATTTGATTTATTAAAGTTTAAAAGTAAAAACATTTATATTTTTTTCAGTAAAGTGCAAATTTTGTTCTGGTCTTGGGAAGGCATAGGGGGTTTGTGCCCAACTTATGTTAATTTCTGCTCATTTTGAGTTTGACTCGGTTTTTTATTGTAATTTCTGTTCATTTTGGGTTTCATTTATTTATCAATGTTGATTTGTGGTAGTTTCACGCTTGGTAGATTATTTGATTTTATTTTTGCTCATTTTTTGTTTCATGGAGTTCTTTACTTTACTTTGAAAAACTTATTGTGGAAAAAGTTTTTAAATTAATTTCTGTTTGTATAATATTGACATAGTCTTTTCAGGGAAAAAGAAAATAATACTTTAAATCTTTTCGTTTTTTAAGACTTTATAGTTTGGCCTGCTATTTGTATGCTGGAGAAAAATTTTCAGCAATTTTTAACAACATACACCCTTTTAAAAATCTGGACACAAATAGTACTGTTTAATTTAGTTTCATACCTCCTCTAGTTGACCTGAAATGGAAAACTTGATACCATTTGCAAAAAAAATCTGTTTACTTTCTTTGATAGCTTGGATACACTTACACTCTTTGGATTTGGTTAAATTTTAAGAGCAGAAATGGGAGGGTGGGAGTGGAAGGTGGATTAGTTGCCCTCAAATCACTTTTGACTATTAAAAAGGACATCAGCCCTTTCTATTTTCAATCAAATGAGCCCTTTTTGAAGTTCCCATGACAACTCCTTTGATACAAAGTGCCCTGGTCTAAACAACAACAAAAAATAATACATTATACCCACTTTGATCTTTACTATAAAAATGTCAAGCCTTCCTATCACGTTTGACTATTAAAAAGGGCACTAGGCCTTTCGATTTCCAATCGAATGAGCCCTTTTGGAAACAACAACGCTTTCTATAAACACCTTATATGCTCCCAGGGCATAAATTATAACCCTTACCCTAAGGTCTGTTAGGGCGGTTGTAAACCTCTAAGATCGAATTTCCAGAACTTTCAACTACGTTAAACAACATGGCTATCTCAAAATTCTGATTGGATGTGTTTGGGGAAATGGTGGGAGTGAGAGGGGTGTTAGTTGCCTTCCAATCAGTTTCGACTATTAAAAGGACACAAGCCACTCCAATTTCCAATTGAATGAGCGCTTTTCGAAGTTTCTACAACAACTTCTTTGATATGAAGTGCCCTGCTCTAAAGGAAAAAATTAATAAATAATACATTGTGCCAACATCGTTCTTATATGCCCCCTGGGCATAACTTAAAACCCTTGGCCTGAAGGTTGTGGGGGAGTGTCCTCCCCTTTACTTAGTCCCCGTTTCTTGTCTCGTTCTCGAGTGTCCCCATTCTTTACTTAGGCAGCGCGATCGTGCTGCCTATGATTTATACAACAACTTTCTATATAAACCTTATATTTCCCCAGGGCATAACTTACAACTCTTGCACTGAGGGCTCTGAGGGGGTTATCATCCTAAAAGACCTAATTTCCAGAACGCTCAACTACGTTGAACAAAATGGATATCTCAAAATTTTGATTGGATGTGTTTTCAAAAATGGTGGGCGTGAGAGGGGCGTTAGTGCTATCCAATCACTTTCAACTATTAAAAAAGGCACTAGCCCTTTCAATTTCCAATTGAATGAGCCCTTTTGAAGTTTCTACAACAACGCTTTCAATAAAAACTATATATGCCCCAGGGAACAACTTACAACCCTTGCTCTGAGGGCTGTGGGGGGAGGGGTTGTCATCCTTAAAGACTTTATTTCCAAAACTTTCAACTACGTTGAATAAAATGGCTATCCAAAAATTTCGATTGGATGTGTTTGGGGAAAAGATGGGCGTGAAAGGGGGGTTAGTTGCCCTTAAATCACTTTCGACTATTAAAAAGGGTACTATCCCTTTGAATTTCAAATCGAATGAGCCCTTTTTTCAAGTTTCTACGACAAAGATTTCAATAAAAAACCTTATATGCCCCAGGGCATAACTTATAATCCTTGCCCAGGGGGTTGTGGGTGAGTGTCCTCCTCAAAAATATATTTTCTATCTGGAAATCAACTACGCTGAACGAAATGGCTATCTCAAAATTTTTATTGGATGTGTTTGGGGGAATGATGGGCGTGGGGGGGGGGGCTAGTTGCCCTCCAATCACTTTCGACTATTAAAAAGGGCACTAGCCTTTTGAATTTCCAATTGAATGAGCTTTTTTTGAAGTTTCTACAACAACACCTTCTTTAAAAACCTTATTTGCCCCCAGGGCATAACTTAAAACTCAAGTCCTGAGGGCTGTGGGGAGTGTCCTCCTCAAAAACATATTTTCTATCTGGAAATTAACTACGCTGAACAAAATGGCTATCTCAAAATTTTGATTGGATGTGTTTGGGGAAATAATGTGTGGGGGGGCTAGTTGCCCTCCCATCACTTTTGACTATTGAAAAGTGCCCTAGCCCTTTCAATTTCCAATCGAATGAGACTGTTTTGAAGTTTTACGACATTGCCTTCTATAAAAAACCTTATGTGCCCCCAGGGCATAACTTAAAACCCTTGCCCTGAGGGTTATGGGGGAGTGTCCTCCTCAAAAACATATTTTCTATCTGGAAATCAACTACGCTGAACAAATTAGCTATCTCAAAATTTTGATTGGATGTGTTTGGGGGAATGATGGGCGTATGGGGGGGGGGGGGGGCTAGTTGCCCTCCAATCACTTTTGACTATTAAAAAGGGCACTAGAACTCTCAATTTCCAATCGAATATGCCCCTTTTGAAGTTTTCTACGACGACCCCTTTCATATGTAGTGCCCTGCTCTAAAGGAAAAAAATAATACATAGTACATTGTGCCAACATTGTTCTTATGTGCCCTCAGGGCATAACTTAAAACCTTTGCCCCTAGGGTTGTGGGGTAGTGTCATCCTCAAAATCATATTTTCTATCTGGAAATCAACTACGCTGAATAAAATGGCTATCTCAAAATTTTCATTGGATGTGTTTGGGGGAATGATGGGCGTGCGGGGGGGGCTTGTTGCCCTCCAATCACTTTTGACTATTAATAAGGGCACTAGCCAATCCAATTTCCAATCGAATGAGCCCTTTTCGAAGTTTCTACGACAACTCGTTTGATACGAAGTGCCCGACTGAAGAAGAAAAAAAATACACATTGTGCCCACATTGTTCTTTACTTAGGCAGCGCTAGCGCGCTGCCTATGATAACTGTCTTGCCTGGATGCCTTTGTTTCCTGGTTGAGGATTCAGATATATTCTATATATTATTCAGATACTTTGTTTTAGATTTAAGATCTTGTGTCACACATTGGGCAATATTTTTCAAGTCTAGCCTCATGCTTAAAGTTTGGGTTTACAATCCTTGTATTTAATTTTATTTATGTTGTATATAGTTAGAATATTCAAATATTAAGAAGATTTAGACAATTCAAGGTTGAAACTATCCTCTTTGGTTTTATAATAGATTTTACATTTAGGAGCATAATGCACTAGGGACAAACCAGAATGTGTGTTATTTTTCACTTTTTAAACTGATTTTCTTCAGCTCACCTCAGCTACTCTTTGATTGAATGGTAGTTTGTCACAATATTTCTTTTTTTAAGTTAATTAAAATTCCTAGTACTGGAGATAGAGAGAGAGAGAGAGAGAGAGAGAGGGGGGGGGGTGAAGAAGCGGAGCTTGGCATTTGAAAACACTCATTTGTTTGTTTATTGAATACTTAAAAGCTGCCTAAAGTTGTTCACATTTTAATTTTACCACTGAAAATACTTAATCTTACCAGCATTTTTTTTTTAATGACAAAATCATTAGTCCACATCAACTGTGGTAATTATAGTTCATATAAACTAATATGCAAAACTAATTTTATCTAAACTAATTTGCAGAAAATGTAAGCAAAATAATAAAATAAGTAATAATAAAGAGAGAAAAAAAACAAAACCAAGTTGCAAGTGTTAGTCAGGGCCTAAGTTGTTAGCAATTAGTTCACAACCATACCACAATTTTTTCTTGTCAGCTCATATACGTTAATGGGGATTGCTAAATATGCATTTTTAGGCTACAAAAATTATGTTAGCATTATGAAACAAAATTGTGTTTTGGATTCTTCCTAGATTATTTATTTGAACAATGGTGTCATTCTAATGATGAAGTGGTCTAAATTTTAATGGTAAAAATAAATTAAATTTATTAATCTTATTTTGATTTCTTTTATAAAAATAATTTAGTTCTACGTCTTTTCTTGCATATTGCTTTTGTCTGGCTGGCAGCTATGGCTGTCAGTCCCCTCCCCACAAATTTTCCTTTGAGGTGTTTGTTTATAAAGGTTTTGCCCTTGCTTTACTTTACAACTTGAGCAGTGACTGATTCACTTTTTGTTGTCAACTGCACAATAAGTGGAAACTAAGGTCAGTTAGATTATAAACCCCCTTATAAGAAACATTAAATTTTGTCTTTTTTTTTTTTTTTTTTTAGTGTAACCCAATTATTAGATTAGCTAAGGTTTGATTCAGACTTTTAATATTTAGTTACATGTACATGCTATTGAAATCTATTCATCAACTACTAAATTTTTTTTTTTTTTTTGACACAAACCTTTAGTTTTTCCTTAGCTACAACCATTTTTCTATGGAATTTGAATATCCTTGTTTAGAACCAATGGTTATAAGGATCATTTTTTTAGGCTATAGCCAATTGCTTTATGACATGGTTATACCTAATAATTAAACATGGTATTAGTAAAGAGAGGACTTTTCACAGTGTGCTAGTAATAATGAATGCCAAATGAGTACCACCTATCCCAATTAATCCAAGAGCCAAAACGTTCCAGAGATGGCCAAAAAGAAAATATTCTTGATTTGTTCCTAACCTGGAAAGTGGTCTGAGTATTCTGGTGGTTCTGTTTGACGTAAAAAAGGCTTTTGACAAAGTCCCTCATAGCACCCTGCTCTTACGACTTCGTACCTTCGGTATAAGTGAACAGATGATTTTGTGGATATCTTCCTTTCTACTTGACAATTGTCATCAAAAGCTAGTGTACCAAGTGGCATTGTCCTGGGGAGTGTAATAGGGCCACTACTCTTCATCCTCCACATAAATAACATAACTGAAGGTATCACCAGCAGCGTCAAGCTCTTTGCAGATGACAGAAAGCTTTTCAGGCCAGTGGCAAAACAAGAAGATATAACCTTCCTGCAGAGTGACATTAACAAGTTGAATAGCAATCTTGAGAGCCTAGGATTAAGCTTCAATGCTAAAAAGTGCAAGACATTATGGATTGGACCCAAGCCAAAAAACATTGATGACACCCTCACATTAGCAAGAAAAACACTGTCTCAGTCATATCACACACTGATTATGAAAGAGACTTGTGGATCTTTATAGACTTAGGGCTAAAATTCCACCAACAAACAGATCTCATTGCAAATAAGGCAAGCAAGCTGGTTGGTCTAATCAGGCGGTCTTTCTGGCATTTAGACACTAAAACCTTCGCCAGACTCTACAAAGTCCTTGTGCAACCAACCATTGAGTATGGAAACATAGTCTGGGGCCCCTCATACATTGGCGACGCTATCAAAATCGAAAAGGTGCAGACGTGCCACCAAACAACTCCCTGGACTAAAAGAAATGTCATGAAGAGCGCCTGAAACAAATGAAGCTGCCAAGCCTAAACTATAGAAGAAAAAGAGGGGCCTGATCCAGACTTTCAAATCGAGAAAGGATCTAGATAGAACTAAGTTTGACAAATTTTTCTGTAGTCAGACTAATGTCTATACTAGTGGTCATTCTGCCAAAATCCAGGAACAAACAGCATCAACTAGACAGAGATCTTCTTTCTGGTCAGTTATAGTAGTTAAAGACTAGAACTCATTACCCGAAGAAGTAGTGTCGGCACCAACTCTAAACAGCTTAAAAAAACTCTCTTGACAAACATCTACAGAAAGAAGTGTTTATTCATAATACATAACACACACAAGTGATATGACTTCGTGCACTAGGTGAACTATGTTGTGCCAAAATTAGAGATCGCCATAACAGGATATGATATCCTAGTAAGAGGCACTGTTCCTGTAAGTTATCCTGTTAACATATAAATGTTTATCAAAATTAATTGTACACAATAGTCTATTGAATACTCAAGAAATTGTCAAGGAAACCTCCTTTTCAGCTGTTGTTGTTTCATCTTCTGTCCAAATATGGCCTAAACTAGGAACCATGAAGGAAAAATGATATATTTAAACCTTCTTCATTCCTGAAATGTCTCATCTTTGAGATAAGGTTCAGGAACATGTAGAATTCATGCAGGAATATCTTGTAAAAAAGGACAAATTGGATGGTTGATTAGACTCATGTCAAGCCCAGTTTCAAACTTCTCAATGGTGTCACAAATGCAGTTTTTTTTTAAAATAAGCTATTCTACGTTGGTATTGAACAATTTAATAAAAATCATTGCAGACATTTGTGGAATTGGTGTGCTTTGAAGCGTTTTGGAGTTACCTTCAATCATAGTTGAAACAAAGGGGGAGGGGGAATAGGGGGTGGAAAATTAGGAAAATCAAAAGTTTTTAAATTTAAATTATGTTGCCTTTTTTTCTCTGTGTTTGAAGTTAAAGCAATTTTAAATGATCTTGATAAGGAAAGATTCAATGGGATAAAAATTGTCCATAATGAAATATGCAAGCACTGTGCAATACACTGTGCTAATCCCCCAAAGGCTCCTTAACATATAAAGGAGGGGGAAAACACATGTCACTTACTCAATAATTCAGAAAGAAAAATAATGTAAAATGCATAAAACATAAAAATAAAAAGATTACATATATTGTACAAAAAAAAGATGAAAAGAAAAAAACTTCTCAGAAGTAAAATGTTTTTAGTGTTTTGAAGGTTATTCAAACATCATATGCCAAGGAATGGGAATGACCAAGACACCTTACAGAGGAATTGAATAGAATTTTAGGTGTATTACTAGTTTGGTGGCCTTTGTTTGGACGTCCTTGGGCAAATTAAAATCCCCAATAAAATTGGTTAACATGGTAGTCATGCCATATTCCAGATGGGGATAGACCAAAGCAGTCTCAATTTTTGGTAAATGGTAGTTTTCCGTTGCTGATGGTTGATTATATAAGACCAATGGCTCTGTGAGCTTTAAATGCCCGCAGTTCACTTGTCGGTAGAAGTACAGGTACTAATTCGATGGCCCCACTCATAAACTAATACTCAAAAAATTGTAAAGTGTCATCTGTAGTTGAATTATGGGAAGAACAATGATGGTTTTATTGTCCAGATTAAAGGATTTTGCATTCCATGGGGTAATACTTTTATTTTCAAGTATAAGGTCATTGACAGGACAAGTTGAGATCTATCGAGAGCATATTATAAACTGGTGAAATAGGGACTAATAGATTTAAAATCAACAAACGTAAGTTGTATTCATGACATCATTGCAGTACTATCATGTATCTTGTTTGCTCTTTAAATGTATATGAAGGTAATGTCATTTGCATGAAAAATGTTCTTTTCCAAAATTAAGGTTCTAGAGCTGTGATTCCCAGCTTGGGGCAAATGCCCGACCAGTGGGGCATCACAATATTTGGGGGGGGGGTCATGGGCAGGATGTGAACCCTTCAGCTGACTATACTTTTGAGCCTTTGTTAAAAAAAAATAATTCATGTGAATGACGTCACATTCAATGATGTTATACATAGTATTAAAGAGGTGTGAGTGTAACTGAATCAATTTAACTCAGCTTTTGTGCAACTCAACCCCATTTAACTTGACCCACATGCATCTTAGCCCTATTTAAATGAACCCTTGTGCAACTTAGCCCTATTTAACTGAACCCTCGTGCAACTAGACCCTTGTCCAGCTCCACCGTTTTGACTGAATCCTTTGGCTTTACTTTAGAGTCTTAAAAAAACATTATTTATGTGAACGGCGTCACATTAAAATGCATTTAGAGAGCACAAAAACATGGTAGTGTTGAGTGAGTGAGTTCTTTATTTAACAATAAAAATCAAAAACAAAAAACTACATCAACAAAATCTCCCCCATAAGGCTCCAAGGCCGGGAAAAAACAGGGGAGAAAAAAAAAATACCAATACAAAAAAAAATATAATACAAAAAAACACAAACACAAACAAAATACAAAAAAAAAGATCCAATTGCCCACCTTAATATTCCCCAGAATGACAAGCTAGGCAGGGGATAACACATGAATTCACCAACTCAAATAAACATCCAACTCAATCCAGAGACATCAACTCCAAGGGAAACAGGAAAAAAACTTAATTATTAGCTAGAAAATCTCTAACATAATTTTTGAACATACCAAATGACTGGCAGCTTCATGCAGACACAGGGAACGTGTTCCAAATCCTGTTGCAAGTTGTCAAAGGGTTGAAGTCAGACCTCACTGATGGAGTATGAAGAATCTGTAAATTGCTGGAAGTGCGGAGATGATAAGTCGATTGATCAGAAACGAAAGATATATTATTACATAGAGCAGCAGGAAGATGGCCGTGCAACTGTAAAAAGATGAAAGAAGAACAAGAAAGAAAATAGAGAGATTTCAAATCAAGCAAGGGTTTAAGTGAAGATCGGTTAGTTTCCTTAATAAGAGTCCTTGCTTTATCATAAAGTTTTGAAAGTGGCATCAGAGACGAGGGAAAAGTTGACATCCAAATAACAGAACAATATTAAACATAAGACTGAACTAGGCTGTAGAACAAGATTCAAAGAATCGACCCTGTAAATATGTGTTTGAGCTTTCTAAAGATTCCAAGACTCCTGGAGACTTTCACTTTAATCAGGTCAATATGATGCTTGAAGGAAAGATTTTCGTCAAGCAAGATGCCTAGGAATCGAACGTAACGATCCTTAGGTCTACTTAGAGAACCTCTTGATACGTGTATTCAGGGCAAGTCAGGGCAACCCTTTGAAACTCTGGAGAAAATGAGAAAAAAAAGACTTCCCAACATTTAAGGTAAAATAATTTACATCAAACCATTGGATAACTCTTTCAAAAATTGCATTTATCTTTGAACGAAGATCAGACTCAGTTCTACCAGCTGTGCCGAGAGTACTGTCATCAGCAAAAGCAATAAGTGCATCCGGTACGGACGAACTCCTGTCACAATTAGTGACGGATGCTGGTTGACAAAGACGACAGCAAATGGTAGGTTTTAAATTTTGAACCGCATTAATAAGATCATTGACGTAGATTAAAAAGAGTATCGGCCCAATAACAGATCCTTGTGGAACGCCAAACTCTATTCCCGAAGGTTTAGAAAAGTGCGGATCAACCGAGATGACTCGACCAGATAAATATGATAGAAACCAAGAATAAGCATTCTCTCTTATACCAATATGGGACAGTTTCCAAAGAAGAATCTTGTGTGTTAATGAGTCGAATGCTTTTCGTACATCGAGAAAAAGAGCAGCAGGTATCAGACCAGAGTCAAGAACTGAATGTAAATAATTCAAAAGAGTTGCGCATGCATGCTCAGTTGAGAGCTTCGCCCTAAAACCAAACTGAAAATCATGAAAAAAGTGTTTAGAATTAAGAAAATTAAGAAGTCGAGAAAACATAGCTTTTTCAAATATTTTACTAAACACTGATAAAAGGGATATGGGACGATAATTTGCAGGATCATTCCTTGATCCACCTTTAAAAAGAATGATAACGCGAGCACGCTTTAAAGCACTTGGGAAAACACCATTTTCAAAGGAAAGATTGATAAGTCTCGTGAGGGCAGAAATGATGACAAGAAGAATGAACTTTACAACGTTAGTCGAAATACGGTCTGGGCCAGAAGATGAAGAACCCCTCAAACCATTGGCAGTTCTGGCTATTTCAGCTTCAGAGACAGGTTCCAATGCCATTGATTTAGGACAAGGCGGTCCAATGTAAGACCTAGGTAGAGAGTCGGGTAGAAAGAAGAAAGACTTACAGAAGAGGCTGTAGTTTTGCCGATATTAGCAAAATAGGAAGTAAACGCATCTTGAACTTTTAGCTCACCCTCTACATTTTCGCCTTCCATCACAATACTTAAAGGGGCAGAAGGAGGCAGAGAAGATACCCTGATAGCAGAATTGATTACTTGCCATGTCTTCCTAATGTCTTTACCACATGCAGAGAATTTTCTGTAATAAAATAACGATTTGGCCCTTTGGCAAAGCGAATTGTAAACTTCTATAAGCTTTGAAAAGTTGATGTCGAGAATCACGAGAAGAAGGCTTAGAGGACCTGTAAGCCCTCCAAAGATTATTTTTCTTCCTCCAACTTTTAAGGAGTCCCGGAGTCATCCAAGGATTCAAAGGGGTTGTTCTTTTTGATGCCGGATTCGACTGGGGCGCAACACATGTATCCAAGGTAACTTCTTTCAAAGAATCATAAAAAGAATTAAACAAAGAATCTATATCAGATTCATTTTCAGAAATACTCCACAAACAACCCGCCAACCGTGACCTAAGAAGGTGTAAAACCCTGATCATTAAATTTTAAAGAGGAAAAACGAGCTCCTTGGTTCGTCCTTTGCAACGCATTAGAAAAATCACACGTCGAAAAAACAGGAAAATGGTCTGAGATATCACTCGTCAACACAAAATTTTGCACCAAGGTCAACGATGAAAAAATATTATCAAGCAAAGAAGCAGTTGTGTTAGTAATGCGAGTTGGAATGCATGCAAAAGGTAATGTTCCACAAGCGAGCATTGTTGAAAGAAAATCCAAGGACTAGGATGACCTCCGGTCACACAAATTAAGGTTGAAGTCACCATAACGACAAATTCACATGAATGAAGTTGGATTGTTTCTAAAACCTCATCAAGAATCTGAAGGAAAGAGGGAACAGACCCACTAGGAGACCGGTATATATTACCAACAATCAAAGTTTTAGCTTGGGTTTTAATCTCAATAAATACGGATTCAAAAATTCCTTCTTCATTTCTTGACAGGTCACGTCTAACAGAGCACGGAAGACATTCCGAAACATAAACAGCAAGGCCACCTCTTGCCATCCTACTTCGATTTAAACATTCCATCTTGTACCCAGAGAGATGCAATAGAGATTAATTTTTCGAATCAAGGAAAGCCTCACAAATACCAATAAAATCAGGGTGGCCACTACGCACTATTTTTTTCAACTCATCAAATGAAGAACAAAGACCCTGTACATTAAGCTGAAGCACAGAGAAACTACCTTCTCGTTTGGATACTCGATCAAAATCTGATACATACTTACTACTAACTGAAAAATGGGGATTTGGTGGTGATTTATTAGACTGACCTACTGAATTATTAATCAAGCTAAGTAAATCTATTGGGTTATTTTCAAATTGAAGCAATCGCTCACCCGAACTACAGTCAAACAAATTGGAATGATGTTATAAATAGTATTAAAGAGGTATGAGTGTAACTGAAACCAATGTAACTCAGCTTCTGTGCAACGCAACCCCATATAACTTGATCCACATGTAACTTAGCCCTATTTAACTGAACCCTTGTGCAACTTAGCCCTATTTAACTGAGTCCTCGTGCAACTAGACCCCTGTGCAGCTCCACCATATTTGACTGAACCCTTTGACTTTACTTCAGAGCCTTAAAAAACGTTATTCATGGGAATGACGTCACATTCAAATGCATTTAAAGAGCACAAAAAACATGATAGTGTTCCAACGATGTTATACATAGTATAAAGGAGGTGTGAGTGTAACTGAATCAATGTATTTCAGCTTTTGTGCAACTCAGCCCCACTTAACTTGACCCACATGCAACTTAGCCCTATTTAACTGAACCCTTGTGCAACTTAGCCCTATTTAACTGAGTCCTCGTGCAACTAGACCCCTGTGTAACTCCACTCTATTTCACCGAACCCTTTGACTTTACTTTAGAGCCTTTAAAGAAAAAAAACATTCTTCATGTGAATGACGTCACATTCAAATGCATTTAAAGAGCACAAAAACATCATAATGTTGCAATGA
This sequence comes from Artemia sinica, assembly GCA_027921565.1. Lineage (NCBI taxonomy): Eukaryota > Metazoa > Arthropoda > Branchiopoda > Anostraca > Artemiidae > Artemia > Artemia sinica. Next base: position 55,706,996 of record CM051267.1, on the reverse strand, counting down.
TGTTATACGTAGTATTAAAGAGGTTTGAGTATGACTGAATCAATGTAACTCAGCTTTTGTGCAGCTCAACCCCATTTAACTTGACCCACTTGTAACTTAGCACTATTTAACTGAACCCTTGTGCAACGTAGCCCTATTTAATTGAACCCTCGTGCAACTAGACCCCTGTGCAGCTCCACCATATTTGACTGAACCCTTTGACTTTACTTCAGAGCCTTAAAAAACGTTATTCATGGAAATGACGTCACATTCAAATGCATTTAAAGAGCACAAAAAACATGATAGTGTCGCAACGATGTTATACATAGTATAAAAGAGGTGTGAGTGTAACTGAATAAATGTATCTCAGCTTTTGTGCAACTCAGCCCCACTCAACTTGACCCACATGCAACTTAGCCCTATTTAACTGAACCCTTGTGCAACTTAGCCCTATTTAACTGAGTCCTCGTGCAACTAGACCCCTGTGTAACTCCACTCTATTTGACCCCCTTTGACTTTACTTTAGAGCCTTTAAAGAAAAAAAAACATTATTCATGTGAATGACGTCACATTCAAATGCATTTAAAGAGCACAAAAAACATCATAGTGTTGCAATGATGTTATACGTAGTATTAAAGAGGTTTGAGTATGACTGAATCAATGTAACTCAGCTTTTGTGCAACTCAACCCCATTTAACTTGACCCACTTGTAACTTAGCACTATTTAACTGAACCCTTGTGCAACGTAGCCCTATTTATTTGAACCCTCGTGCAACTAGACCCCTGTGCAGCTCCACCATATTTGACTGAACCCTTTGACTTTACTTCAGAGCCTTAAAAAACGTTATTCATGTGAATGACGTCACATTCAAATGCATTTAAAGAGCACAAAAAACATGATAGTGTCGCAATGATGTTATACATAGTATAAAAGAGGTGTGACTGTAACTGAATCAATATATCTCAGCTTTTGTGCTACTCAACCCCACTTAACTTGACCCTCATGCAACTTAGCCCTATTTAACTGAACTCTTTTGCAACTAGACCCTTGTCCAGCTCTACCCTTTATGACTGAACCCCCATTTAACTAGACCCTATGCAACTTAGCCCCGTTTAATTGAGCCCTCCTTTGACTGAATCCCTGTAAAATTCAACATCATTTAACTAAAACCCTTGTTCAACTGGACCCCCGTTTAAATGACACTTCTTTGACGTTAACCCTTATGTAACTCACCCATATTTAAATTAAGCCTGGTTTCAGGGAACTCAGCCCAAGGCCTAAGAATAATTTTGAACTTGTACTGATTAGATACCCAAAATATGCTTCTTGCTGTGTTTGGAGTTTCTAACTTATATTACCCATTTGGGCAAACTAAACTAATTTGGAACAAAGACAAAGAACCAGCAGAGCCGCGATTGCAACTTTTCTGTCACTTGTAGCCATTGAAAACGTTTCTCTTTTGGGATGATGCTTGCGTGTATCTTTTCGTGCATGGCGAAATTAATAATTGCTCTATTCAAGTATACAGAAGGTGAGTAGAATAGGGGTTGAAACAAATTGGGTTTAAGTTTCACAAGGATTAAATTACACGGTGGTTGAGTTAAAAGAATTGTGAGCTGAATATGGTTGAGTTGCACAAATATTGAGTTTTAATGAAGGTTGAATTGAAGGGGGAGTTGAGTTGCACGAGGGTTAACGTTTATGGGGCTCAGTTGCACGAGTGTTCAATCAAACGGGGTTTAAGTTGCCTGAGGATTCAGTTGCATAAAGGTTCAGTTAAACTGGGTTTGAGTTTGACAAGGGTTCAGTTAAATGTGGGTTCAATTCCACAAGGATTGAGCTGCATGAGGATTCAGTTGGTTGAGGTTTCAGTTGCATATGGGTTCAGCTGCATGGGGGTTCAGTTACATGGAGTTTTAGTAACACACAGGTTCATTTGCACCTGGGGTCAGTTACACAAGGGTTCAGTTGCAATGGAGCCTATTAAAAGTGTTGTGTTCAAACAATATGTTTCATTAATATAAAAAAGCCTAGAGGACGACAATAAAATAGATGCCAAGTTAATGGCCCTTTAAACTTTCTTCAGGTAAATAAATATAAAAATATGCATTAGGAAATTTAAATACCACAAGGGGGGCATCAGAATTTTAGAAATAATTTGGTGGGGCATGCCCTGAAATCGGTTGGGACCTGTTTTTTCCCTCGCCTTCTCAACTGTCTTTTTTATCTAGTCATTTATGTTTATTTATATTTTTTTTGGTTACGCAAAGTGGTAATTTTCAAGTGTTTAATTTTTAAATGTTTTTCTTTTTTTTTTGTTCTTTTTTCGTTCTAGAAAATAGTTAGTCAAAGGGTGCATGTCTTGCACATGACCCACTGAAATATTGCCATGCCCTACATTGGGAATCACGGGCCTAGATTTTCCTGAATAGTCCTTTTATCTGAACTCGACAAGACTCCTCCCAACCTCCTATTTAACTAAATGTTTATGTGCTTTTTTATAGCTCACAAATGCAGGGATCCAACCAGCAAATATTGGCTTTGCCAATCTTACAATGGAGTCAGATAAATTTATTTGTGTTCGAGAAAAAGTCGGTGAAGCTGGTAATCAGGTTGTTATCATTGATATGGCGGACCCAACAAACCCCATTAGAAGACCAATTGCAGCTGATTCAGCAATTATGAATCCTAAAAGCAAAGTCATTGCTCTTAAAGGTATGTGATTTAATAAAAACTGATTGACTATTTTTACCTTTTCGGGCTAAACCATATTTATTCATCTACCAGACGTTTTTTGATAGTTCCTGTAAATAATGGCAACATTATGAAAGACGAGTTACTTATTAATTGAAAACTAATTGAGGTATTTGCTGTCATGGGTTTTAAAATACTAGGTAAAAAAATCTAAAAAATATATGAATATTTAATTGTCAGTCTGTTGAATCTACAATAACACCAAAAGCACTGTGATTTTAAATGGTCAGCCCTCCTAGCCTTTTTCAAATTAGAAGTGAGATGGGCTTGGCGGTGTAATGTTTGTGGGAAGGCACCATTCAGCCCATAGTAATCTTGAAATAGTCAAGCAGTTCGCTTACCTTGGTTTAATTGTCTGCTCAAATGCAAATTCAGATGCAGAGATATCAGCAAGGACGGTACTGGCAAATGCTGTCTTTGAACGTGTTCTGAGAACAAAATTTTACAAATCTCATATAGGCAATCTCACAAAAGTACGCATCCACTCTGCCTCGGAATCTAATGTTATGCAGATGATACTACTTAGACGTGGCTGATGAATGTAGACTCTGTTCAGACGAAACACTGCCGCAAAATAATGTGTTAGATGGTTTGACAGGGTACGAAACTTAGAGATCCTCCAGTTCTTTAAATTACCTGTCGGAGCAACTCGAGTGTCACTCGCTGCATTTGTATAATAATCGGCTTTGCATGAGCATCTAAACTGCCCGAATCATTTTCGGTTTTGATCCAACTACAAAAACCTCAGAGATAGACCATACACAAGATAGGCAGAAGTCATCCTTGATTCAGAGCATTAACCCTAACAAAGCTTTAATCCTTCCCCAGGACAGACCACTCTTTAGGTGACTGATGTCACTGATGCTTGCTCCCCTCGACGCTGCCGAGTCAGAGCGTTTGGTCAAGTCTAGATATATTACAGAAATTTCAGTCTTTACAGAATGGAGTCTATCCATCATAAATTATTCAGCTTTTAAGTTTATTCAGTATGCTTCAACGAATATGCTTGTTTAAAATGTTCTACGCGTCAATTTTAAAATGCACCCTGAGTTATTTTTCAAAACATGACTTTAAATAGAGACATAGTTGAATTTGGTTTGAACTCTATTTACGATAATTTATTAAAGTCAGATAGAGTAAAGTTTATTTCACCCAATGCGGTTCACCTGTGTCCAATTTTTAGTTCAAATAATGCTAACGAACCGGAACCAGGAAGGTCAAGGAGACTCGCTTCCGGAACTGCTATGAAAAGAATAAGGTTATTAAACAAGATGTTGTTATTTTATTTTGTATATATATTATTGTTTTTAATTGTTTTATTTAGCATTACTACTAATACATATGTGACATGTATAACTGATGCTATGCACTGCATATGTGACCGAAATATCTAGTATTTTTGGTGAAATTATCACCGCCTATTAAAAGGATTTATCCCTATTTGAACTTTTATTTAACTGTTTTGCATAAAATAAAACAATTAAGAATACCCTAAAAAAGTTCAGTTTCGGTTCAGTTAGAGCACAGCATTAATAGTATACAGTATGGAAAATTGCTATACTCTCCATTAAAGGTTTTTGGGACACACCAGTCGCACACCTTTCGTCATGATTCCGCATTCGCCCGTGTAGCGATAAAAGAATTTATTGGCACACGATATGGCGAACTAATTAGCTATATAGGCTAAATACAGATAAATCCGCGCCATTTGTAGCGATAAAAGAATTTATTTTGTGGTAATGGGAGATTCGCTACTGTGGTGATAGAAATTTCTCCTATAGCGCCACTTATAGCGCTGGAGATTGTGTCAACTAGGCTAACGACGCTCTCAGTTAATGAGAGAAAATTGAATATGTAGACATACGAGTGTGGCTTCTTCTTTCTTGAGCTATCTGGAGATCAGATTCCTTTGGGAGCATTTACCATGGAGACTGGCGAACTAGTTACCTATTATCGGACTAGACTCAGACATACAAGAGAAACAAACACATATTAAAAGACAATAGATTTATTGAACTTACATGCTTAGTTGTACAGCAACGGGTCACTTCAAAGACAAATAAATGGTGACCGAGATTATTTGCGGTACTAATCGTCTTAAGTCTGAATACATATTGAAATTAAAAAACACATTTACCCCCACTCCCAAACGCAGTTCTTTCGTCCTGCGCTCTAGGGACTGCCTGCCATTGGCTCAAGCGACCCAAGGACGCAAATCTTCGTCCAATAATCTCTTTAAGATTTTTCAGATGATTCAGGAGTTCACACAGTTTTTTGCCATTTAAACTTCCTTAGAAATATCGTGCTTAGCATTTTGTTTTTGCTACTAATTATCTTAGCGAAATTCGAACGACTAGCGCCGTTGTCTGACTGAAGCTAGAAATGCAATTTCTCTTTTTGCTGATTATGAATTTAGACTCCTGGAAGCGGTATTTGAACTCAATTAGGGAACGTTTAATTTCTGCCCGAATCATCTTTAGAAGGAAAGAATCTTATATTTTAAATATATGGTATTCTACTGCTGGTGCACATCACCCTTCCCATCAAATAATGACGTCCCGTCATTAGTAACTGCTCATTAGGAGTGCTTAAAATTTTTCAATTATTTTTCTTATTTTGTTCTACATCCTTATCTAAAATTCATCTACCGGACTAAGATTATTTTTGGTTCTAGGTTAGCTATTATACTAAAGATTTTTTTTTTTTTTCTATATCTAACACTGATTACTTTTACTTTTCCAATAAGGTTGGGACTATTCTACTTTTACATTAGTTCTCTTTTTTTTTTTTGCTGTCTATATGACGTACTACATACTATCTACACAACGTTAAATGAATAACATAATAATATTACACCTAATTCTACTTGTGGTACATACATAAATGATTTATAACGTACAATATTTGGTTCAACATATTCACAGATGACATTAAAACACTTTCACTATTTAGATTTTTGCATTGTCAAAGCTGTTAGGAAGTAACACATGTAGCTTCACATCTATTCATCACCTTTCGTGTCCTTAGTGTACTACACCCTTCTGTTGTAAATTACTGTCCTTCACTCCTTTTGTCGTGGCAAAATTTTCGAAGCACGTACGTTATGGTTTCTTCATGGAACAGTTCGAGTCTAGTTGTCTTTACACGGTATGTTTTCCCTAATAGTCAACTGGGAAATGACCGTTGAATATCGTTCTAATAGTCAACTGGGAAATGATTCTTCCCACTAAAGGTGTTGGTGTTTTTCTTCTTAGCCTATCATTTTTAGGATTTTTGAGGCACATAGAGAATGTATTCTCCAGTAAAATTGTTCATTTGTGCCTTTTGAAACGGGTTGCCGTCATATTATAGTGACTCTCTTAATATATTGTCTTTAAATTCAACTTCGAACCTCTTCAACTATCATTTAACTTCAAATATCGTTAAATATCGTTTATCTTGTACTGCTCGATGGTGTTCTCAGAGTTAAAGTTCAAATTGTCTTTAATTTCTGCTTCAAATATCTTCAAATGTCTTTAAGTGTCATTTAACTTCAAATATCGTTTATCGTGTGCTGATCGATGGAGTTCTCAGAATTAAACTTCAAATTGTCTTTAATTTCATCTTCAAATATCTTCAAATGTCTTTAAGTATCTTTTAACTTCGAATATCGTTTATCATGTGCTGATTGATGGAGTTCTCAGAATTAAACTTCAAATTGTCTTTAATTTCATCTTCAAATATCTTCAAATGTCTTTAAGTATCATTTAACTTTAAATATTGTTTAATATCGTTTAGCTTCAAGTATCATCACTATACTGTCAAATTATTATGGGGTCCATAGTGAGTATCAACAGCGATATCTACGTATTTATATCTTGTATTGGCCGATGGGTTTCTCAGCGTTTATGCGATTATATAGTTCGTTAAAGCACTTGATACTGAGGTTCAAATATAGTGTTACCTGATACGTAATATGGTTCATGGTCGAAGAAACGACGATCTGTGGTAAATGTTATTTTCGTAGACGAAGTTTGGATGAAACTTGCCTGGAGTTATGGTGAGTACTCTTCGTTGGTTGAGATATGATGAAACTAGATGTTACTGGGTCGTATCTGTACTGGGCAGCTTATTGTAATACTCAATGACCAAAGTGTCCATTTACTTTCCTGTAATAAAAACAACGCGGCAGAATCACATGTTCTTTGAAGTAAATACATATACAATAATTCACGCATTAATTGGGTTATAATTTCTTAGCTATGAGATAGAATTAAATAAATACACTAATATTAGTACTCGCAATGAAAATTTAAAAATTTGAAACAGAGATGTTTTCAAATTTGTTTTGAGAACGGAAACATCGATAAGGGGTTTATATACTTCTTCGATACTTATTAAATAAACGTTATTTACCCTACATTATTAAGTTTGAGGTCTGTTTTTACAATATTTTTTCATGCCTGCATTGTTCACGCAAGTCCGCGCTGTATAAGAAACGCATGTGCAGCGTCATAACCGCACGGTTTTACGCAAACGATACTACAATGAGGGAACAAGACATAACAAGGACTAGTGGAGACCTCTATACCCACTAGTTTTCTGATGTCTTCCCTATTTCTTGGCTTAGACGTTCTCATGGGGCTCCGGGTTTAACGGCTGAAATGCAGAGGTTCTTAGTCTCAGGATTTTTCCGTAATTGCAAGTCAACATTGGTGCCTCGTATTCGCCTTCCGAATAAGGTCATTAGATGCAGGATTTCCAAGCTTGCCCGCGTAGATTCCAGTTGATGCTTGGCAAAGAATATAAGCATAATGAAGAACTGACATCAATATCTTTTTAGAAGGCTATTGTTTGAGCAAATCCTTCAGCACTAAATAAATAAATATTATATTAAAGTCTTATTAGAATCCGTTAAGCGAGAAACACCTTCACATTAATAGGGAATTCCTTGTGGGTTTTACTTAGTCGCCATTGGACATACACAGGGTTTCAATCCATATATCTTAACTGATTAAATGGTTTTAAAATTTTACATATTATTATTGAGATATAATTTCACATCCGCCGTGAAATTCTACATATAAACGTACCATAGGTTGTTTGTGACATTTTTGTCACAGAACTATAGAACAGTGATCTCTCTGTTATTGTATATGTCATAGATATAAACTAGTGGAATTAAATTTTTCGCCAAGGAGCTAAAGACATTAATGTCTCTGTTTCTCTTTGGAAGTAATGTTTAACACAGAACCGTAGGACAGCATACGTCATAGATATAATATAATGAAATTAAAAAGCTTTTCTCTCTTTTTTTTTTTTTTTTTTTTTTTCGCCTCGGAGCTATAAGAAAGTAAACTCTCTGTTTCTCTTTCAAAGCATTCAGATCCAAAAACGAAAACTTAGCTCACTGAAGTTTCTATTCAACCTTTAAGTATTGCTTTGACTGGCCCTGATTGGCATAAGAATACTAATTTCTTACACTTGAAGGACTGAGAAATATTCCTTCCTACGATCGTTTACACACAAAAAAATTACAAAAAACAATCATGGGCCTTGAGTTCCTCCCCGGGCTTCCCACAAGACGTGGTCCAACACCATTTGTCGTTCTCAGTAGACCACGAGCTTTCTACCTTTGGTTATTTTCTGTTCCAACCTTTCTATTATCCTTTGAAAGGGCATAGAAATAACACTTAACAAAAATAAGACATCTAAACTTAATCAAATCCTTAGTAACATAGACTAATTTAGTCTAAGCTGCGCAAAGTATAGCAATCAAGGATGCTTGTTGTAACAAAACATTGAACGTAGATTTAATTAAACTGAAGTACTAAGGTATGTCTTATGTCTAGCTACAAAAATAAAACCTACATATGCTCATTCTCTCTCGCTCTTAAATAAATAGAACAACATAAAAAGAAAATTGACATTTTCAAATAAGCAGTTTTTAAGAACAATAGACAGACTTTTGACGACCTTTCTTAATTGTGTTGAATGGTATCTGTTTACAAGAAAAGCATTAAGTTAAGTCTGATATTTGCCATCATTACAAATAACCCATAAAATTAATAAGCACAAATAACGCGGATATTTATCCACTAGGGGACCTAACGTGTGCGAGGGGAGTCGACCCCAGCAATACAAATGACACTCGACCAAAAAAAAATATATTCATGTATTTTTAATTATTCTTTGCAAACAAGCATGTACACTGGCTTGTTTTACATCTACATGGCTCTAAAGCAGCCATGGTTTGAAATTCAAATTTTCTGTTTACTCATTTTGCGGAGCTACTTCAGAATTTGAATTTTTTCTAACACCATTATTCAGATGAAGGTCATCTGTGTAGGTAAAGGAGACCCTTTTAAGACCTATCCCTATGCCTCAATTTTCTGTGATTAACGGTTTCTTTCGCCGAATTTCTCGCCTTATGCAGAGTTCCAGTCACAGCTGGGTAACAACTCTTCTTTTTTTGCTTCCTTCGGCGACTTTTGCTAAGCTTTCTAGCATGTGTGCTTATGCCGCTGCCGCCAATGTTCGTAGTGCTAGCTACCGCTGGCACCACTTATTGGGGTGTATGTGCAGGGTCACTACTTTTAAAGGCAAAAAATGACGCAAAAGATTGCTATGCCACTTACTCGAATGACGCAAAAAGATTGCTATGCCACTTACTCGAATGACGCAAAAAGATTGCTATGCCACTTACTCGAATGGGAGAACCCCTTGTCGGCCTTAATGTTAGTGAGATTCCCGCTCTTACCCCAACGGTTCTGCAAATATTGGGTTTGGTACTACCCTATTTACAGTATACCCTGTCTCAGGGTATGGTAACGCGATCGAGTGGTCAAATGGCCACTTTCTAAAGCAAAATGTACCCGCCTTGGGTTACGGCTAGAAAATTTCTACTCTCTCTTTGGAGGTAATAACCCTCCCTGTCAATATAATAATGACGGCGCCTTGTAGCTCTATTCCTACCCTGCCTGGGTTACGGAAAATACTACACAGTTTGTAGAAAATACCTTACTTGTATTCTTCCAAAAGGGTCACAAATGTAATTAAAGAAACGAAAATAGGTCATTTATCTGAAAGGAAAAGAAACAGGGGTGGAATATAACAGACCCCATTTGCTACTATTATGCCTAAAATTCTTCTGTTTCTACCAACGTTTCATCGGTCCAGCTAGATTTTGTTTTTCTTTCCGTATTATCTTTTATTTAATTCTTTCAATTCACGGTACAAATACTTTATTATTTAGTAATATACGGCACTACTACATTGCATTTATTACTAACACTAAAAAAATTACTAATTATACACTTGCTTCTACTTGTTAAAAACTGAATACTATTTTTTTTTTTTTTTCATTTTACAATTTTTTATTGAGCCTTTTCTCCATTTTTTCTATTGTACCCAACTCTTTGAGGGGATACAAATTTATTTCTAATAGCCAAAGTTCAAGCAAAGCTGCTCGAAGTTTTGCTAATGTGAAACTTCGCATTAGCGAAGTTTCGCAAGCGCCGCTAAAAGCGAAGTCAATTTACCTTCCTCTTTTGACAAAGCCATTTCTGTTTCAAAATACAATATTTCAATATTTTTTTTTTTTTTTTGCGTTTATATCAACTTAAAATAAATTTATTATTTTACTTAACCTATTTTGGGGGACTCTATTATCTCCTATGAGATATAAGGGGTTTCCTATCGTAGCCTAGCGGTTATAGGCCTAATCATTTTTCTTATATGTCTGTATCTTTCCAATAATTAAATTTAAATTACAAAGTTTTAATAGCCTAATTAGTTCGCAGTTTTCCTCCAATTTCCGACACGCGCCATTTGTAGCGATAAAAGAATTTATTTTGTGGTAATGGGAGATTCGCTACTGTGGTGATAGAAATTTCTCCTATAGCGCCACTTATAGCGCTGGAGATTGTGTCAACTAGGCTAACGACGCTCTCAGTTAATGAGAGAAAATTGAATATGTAGACATACGAGTGTGGCTTCTTCTTTCTTGAGCTATCTGGAGATCAGATTCCTTTGGGAGCATTTACCATGGAGACTAGCGAACTAGTTACCTATTATCGGACTAGACTCAGACATACAAGAGAAACAAACACATATTAAAAGACAATAGATTTATTGAACTTACATGCTTAGTTGTACAGCAACGGGTCACTTCAAAGACAAATAAATGGTGACCGAGATTATTTGCGGTACTAATCGTCTTAAGTCTGAATACATATTGAAATTAAAAAACACATTTACCCCCACTCCCAAACGCAGTTCTTTCGTCCTGCGCTCTAGGGACTGCCTGCCATTGGCTCAAGCGACCCAAGGACGCAAATCTTCGTCCAATAATCTCTTTAAGATTTTTCAGATGATTCAGGAGTTCACACAGTTTTTTGCCATTTAAACTTCCTTAGAAATATCGTGCTTAGCATTTTGTTTTTGCTACTAATTATCTTAGCGAAATTCGAACGACTAGCGCCGTTGTCTGACTGAAGCTAGAAATGCAATTTCTCTTTTTGCTGATTATGAATTTAGACTCCTGGAAGCGGTATTTGAACTCAATTAGGGAACGTTTAATTTCTGCCCGAATCATCTTTAGAAGGAAAGAATCTTATATTTTAAATATATGGTATTCTACTGCTGGTGCACCCGTGATTTCGCCGTGAGTCATTTCTGCTGTAGTTTCATTGTTTATGATTCTTCGATTTCAACCTGCTTTCTTGTATACATATATTCATTGTCCTCAGGAAGCTTGAAAAAAGGGGGTTGAGTTCGCCGAGGGAATGGCAAGGGCCTTCTCCAAAATATCAAACAATAACCCCTATTGAATATGGCATATTTGGATTGGACTGGAAAAATATAGCGCCTAAATTCGAAAATCAAAAATTGGAAAAGTCCTAAGCTTGTTCAATTATTGGTACATGTTTAGTATCCGGGGAACACGCGAGAAGTGAAGTTTCGTTAATGCTGATGAAATAAAACAAAGTATGATAAAAATATAATAGTTCAGAAACAAATTTGGGCCATATATTTGCACATTAGGGGGTGGGGGTAAAGCATAGCATATATTAAATACGTAACCTAACCTACCATAGGTACATTTTTTGCCCCTTTAACCCCAAAAAACTAAACTTTAAACATTTTTCATAGAGTGAGCAATGCCTCACTAGGCAGCGGAAACCTGTTCTTCAATAGCATCTTTGAGATTCTATATCCGGTTCTTCTCGCATGTTGCCCGGATTCTAAACAAGTTCCGAATTATTTTGTAAAATCCTTGGTGGTTTAAGAATGGATGATTAAGTTGAGACTCAAGTACTTGAATACAAAAGTATATATGGGAGGATAAAATATGAATAAAGACGAACAAGAATTTGAGGAAATAACTTTGGAGGCTCTTCATTATGCATTAGTTTCTTGTCAGCATTTTAATAATTTAAGTTACAAATTGCTTAAATAGGGCACTTTTATCAATAATGATCCTAAGGTATTTCAAAGACTTGGCCCTTTCAACAACTCTATTAGATGGATTGTTGTCTTCTGTTGTCTTTTGATTGTTGTTGTTTTTTGATATTGGACATTTATATTGTAAAATTAGTTTTAGAATTGTAGTCAACAATCTAGAAAATTATTTATACTAACTTTAGTAAGTCAAACATTGTGTGTGACATATGTATTGATTTTTGACCGTTCTGTATTGTAGCGTTAGCATCGAATTGATAATTTAGAGTCTCAGAACTCCTCAAATACCAACTTCGGTTGAAATCCGTGATAATTCTTATGTAGATAATTTTGTATTTTCTTAAGATATTTTTTTAGTTTTGATTTAAGACAGTCACACTGCAATGTTACAGGCTTTTATTATTCAAGCGTGTTTTATTTAAAATAATGGAGATGTATATACTAGGCCTGAGGAGAGAAAAAACTCGAAATACTAGGTCTAGTAAAAACGTAACTTAAATAATGTGATTGTGAAAGTAAGAGATAGACATGATAATATGAATAATAATGGAAATATAAATAATAATTTACAGTAAAGCTATCAGCACAAAAATAATAATATTCGTAACATTAATAATAAGTGGCAAAACGTATGTAAAGAATAACAAAAGCTTCAACAAAGAGAGAAACTTAGCCCCTGGAGCCTTGAAAATAAAAAGAAATAAAAGGAAGAGAATTAAAAATACCATTGTCCAGTTACCAAGCAGAAGCAAAGGGGATCTATAGGGGTTTGAGCGTCAAGGAAGTGAGTTATATGAAAACCAAAATTACATTTTTTAATCCAGTTTTCCAAAAAACGCCCTTTAATTCTTAAAGTGCTTGGATCGGAAAATTGAAAGCAAAGGGCTATTTTAACATTTGTCTTCAATATCGACAATTTTGTTGCTTAGTTTAGCCTATATAATAAATTGGCTTTTTTGGTTGTTTCCATTGGGCAAGACAAGTTTATTATTTCTCTAGTGGGTGGAAAGTTCTCCACTTTCAATCGAGTCTTGCTCATTAGGTGTCAACAATTTCCCGAAGTAACGATATGAAACAAAGGTTTACATTTTTTTTTTATATTTATCGTTTGCCTGCCAACATTGAGTTACAAGAATCTAACATTTAACAACAAAACTCTAAAGAAAGGGGAAAAGAGACATGTAAATATACTGGGAGACCAGTATATTTACATATTTATATTTACAACGCGACAGCGCTAGTAAACAAACAGGGCGAATAGATTTTGAAGCGGAACAAAAAAAGACGAGAATTCCGAGTTCAGTAACAAACAAAGTGTGAAAGAAATTTTAAGCATCAAAGATATTATAAATTTTAATCCATGAGAGGGTGCTGTTGTTGGCTATCACAAAAGATATCAGCTAATTTAAATATAAGGGGAAAAGAGACATATACTGGGAGAGTAAATATACTGGGAGACCTCTACTTTTACTGGCAAAGGATGTTGGAAACCAAGATCTATTTATTTAAATATCTTATCTAAATAAATATCTACATACTTAGCCCATAATAAATAAATATCTACATACTTAGCCCATAATAAATAAATATCTACATACTTAGCCCATAATAAATAAATATCTACATACTTAGCCCATAATAAATAAATATCTACATACTTAGCCCATGATAAATAAATATCTATATACTTAGCCCAAATATAAATAAACATCTACTTACTTAGACCATAATAAATAAATATCTACATACTTAGCCCATAATAAATAAATATCTACATACTTAGCCCATAATAAATAAATATCTACATACTTAGCCCATAATAAATAAATATCTACATACTTAGCCCATAATAAATAAATATCTATATACTTAGCCCAAATATAAATAAACATCTACATACTTACACCACAATAAATAAATATCTACATACTTAGCCCATAATAAATAAATATCTACATACTTAGCCCATAATAAATAAACATCTACATACTTAGCCCATAATAAATAAATATCTATATACTTAGCCCAAATATAAATAAACATCTACTTACTTAGCCCATAATAAATAAATATCTACATACTTAGCCCATAATAAATAAATATCTACATACTTAGCCCATAATAAATAAATATCTATATACTTAGCCCATGGGTTTCACACTTGTCCGGACCTTAGGGAGAGATGGTCATTAGATGTTGGGTCAGTCTACAGAGTCTGTACATAGAATTCTCTTCGGGAGGGAGGGCTTAGAATAGAAATAGGTAAATTCTTAGTTATTTTTTAACTATCTGGATGGATACCCTTTTGTACTGGAATTTCCTCGTGGGTGCAGCTAGGACCGTACATAAAGACCCTATATTTTGTAACGAATTTTTCACACGAGATCCATTTATTGTTTATGGAGAAGAGAAGGGAATGGTATAAAAAAAATAATTTTTCTAAGGTAGGAGTGATCAATCCCATTTAGAATATGGACATCTGCTGCTTTTATAACTCACTTCCAGCAACCGTGTAGTAGTATAGAGTGGATAGTTGGTTTGCGAATCTGAATTTTTGTCTTTGAGGGAACATCTGTTTGCCTCAACAGCCTCTTCCTCAGTTGCGAAAAGACTACTGATGTAGAAGGTGTTCTACTCAAAATTTCTGTACTGTTTCTGCCCATAAAGAAAAGATAGTACCAAAAATTGTGGTGTCGAATTGGTGCCGAACAATTGTCTTAACTAAGGCCGCGCAAGGGGTAAAACCTCATTTGTCTTAAATATCGGCTACATGGTTTTTTCATTAACTGGCATATTGACGTTTTTGGCAACTAAAATGATGTAAAAAGGTCACAACTTTAAGGAAGAATTTGTTTTTTTTCTCATGGTGGTCCTATCGGACCTATGGTGACGCCGTGACATCAAGAAGAGGCTGACATTGTCTGCGGTTACAACATAAGTGACTATGAGAATCAATATACACAAGCCTGTCGTGTAGCCTTGCCGGGGCCCGGCCTTGAAATCGGCTATATAGTTTTTTCTTCTTAAAATTGGCAAATTGAGATTTCTGGCCACAATAAGTATCTAAATAGGTCACAGCTTTAAGAAAGGATTGGTATTTTTCCCAAGATGGCTCTATCAAACCTGTGGTGACGCCATGACATCAAGAAAAGGCTCATATTGTCTGCGGGTTAGAAGAAAAGCGACAAAGAAAATCCATGTATATAAACCGGTTCTATATATATATATATGTATATATATATATATATATATATATATATATATATATATATATATATATATATATATATATATATATATATATATATATATATATATATATATATATATATTTATAATATATCTATATATATATATATATATATATATATATATATATATATATATATATATATATATATATATATATATATATATATATATATATATATGTTGTTAATTTTTGTACATTTAACTTTTAAACACTCATTCAGCATTCTTCTTCTTCGGCAGAAAGCACTTGGACTCCATTCTTCGGGTCTTTTTGGCTTCGAAGTTAGCTGATGCTCCTCTTTGGCATTGATTTTTATTCTTCCAAGAGGGGAAAAGAAAACTACTTTGGCTTTTTCCAAAGGACAAAACAAGGGAATATATGTAGTTCTATAGTATTTTTTTGGTGATACTTCAAATTGACTTTTCTAAAAGTCCTTAATTAATCTGAACGTCTGATTATTGATGTTCCTCTTGCATTCCGGTAATTGATACCTGTTCACGCCTCTTAGTCGTGTGGAAATTTGCGGTAGAAATAATCAACCCGTGAGATGTTGAAAGGTTAAACTTTTGGTTATAACACTTATTCTTGATGTCTTTAATTTATTACTTTTCGGACCGATTTTTTTAGATCGATTCCAACGGTGTCATGTAACTATTCTATAATGATGTATGTTTAATTCATGCCGAATACCTTACTTACATTTGTATGTCGAAGAATGATTTTATTGGCATGTTTAAGCTGTTCTCCATTTCCGCTTTTTCTGGTAACAGTTTTGTGCCAAAAAGAAAAAGTCTGTGTATAGTTTTTGGTAAGCACATTGAGTGGTTTTTATGCTTTTCCCAAAAAATAGTTCAGAAATATTGTCCAAAGCTCAGGTCAATGAAAAGCTCCTCAATCCCTTGAATCTATTCAAAAGTTTATCTTAAATATCTATGGGTTTACATGAACCGTCCAAGTTAAAAATTAAATAAAAAAAACAAGTTATTTCAGCTCAAAGTAAGGAGCAACATTAAAAGTTAAAACGAAAAGAATTTATTACGTATATGAGGGGGATTTCCTCCTCCTCAACACCTCGCTCTTCACGCTAAAGTTTTTTGGCCCTTTTGAAAAAGTTACTTATTATTCTAATTAAACGACTCTAGTCTTCCAGGAGTCGTTTTTGAAGAATTGGGATGAAATTTAAACTTTAGCGTAAAGAGCAAGGTGTTGAAGAGAAGACCCCCCCCCCAGCTTATATATTGTCCCCGTTGCAAAATCCCCTCGGAAGAAAATTCGTCCTCTCCTCCCCACCTGAAAAATGCATGCGTCCCAATAACAAATACTATACGTAAACAATGGGCAAATTTTATAACTTAAAAACATTTCCCCAGGGGCTGTTGGAGGCCATGTTATCTCCAAAGACATAGTTATTGGGCCTTTCAACTATGCTGGACAAAATAGTCATCTAAAAAAATTTTGATCACATTATTTTTGGGGAAAAAGTGGCGTGGGAGGTGGCCTAGTTGCCCTCGATTTCTTTGGTCACTTAAAAAGGCCACTAGAACTTTTAATTTCCGTTAGAATGAGTCCTCGCCTGATGTTTTAGACCCACTTGGTCGATATGATCATCCCTGAAAAAAAAAAAAACACGCATCCGTAATCTTTCTTCTGGCAAAAAATACAAAATATCATTTTCACCTGTCATTTTCACCTCATTTTAGCAGGTAGGAGCTTGAAACCTCTTCAGTAGGGTTCTCTGATACGCTGAATTTGATGGTGGGATTTTCATTCAGATTCTATGTTCACTCCTTTATTCGAAAGTCAGGTATATATTCTCAGGACAAAACTTATTAAACATATATATTTGGAATCAACATAATAACCCAATTATTTCGATATAATTATTGGTGTCAAAATTCCGTTTTTTATAGTTTCGGTTGCTATTGAGCCGGGTCGCTCCTTGCTTACAGTTCGTTACCACGAACTGTTTATTTGCTTAAGGGACTTGAATTCGATGTAGTTAAGAATTTGATATCTTAATTTGAAACGGTTTATAAATTGTTTAGGGGTACTCTCGTCAAAAAATAACAATAAAAACAAACCTCAGGGAGGGGGCTTCTCATTTATGTTGAATTTCTTATGCTAATAGTTTTTGTTTTGCCACTAAAATTCAGCAATGTTACATTTTTGGAATGTTCTAACGTTAATGGAAATTCAAAGTCATCTCTCCTGTTTCCACTTGGCAGTGGTGTATAATTCCCCGAAATTTGATGTGTTTTGTGTAGTAAATATTTCTGAAGCAGATTCACTATAAAATTTTACTAATACCGAGAAATAGCTAGCGTTCATTTGAGCCAATCAGAATTTTTCATAGCGGAACATCAATGCTGATCTCGTACAACCTGTTCTATTTGAAAATATATGACAAAATTACACAAAAGAAAGCGGGTTTACATTTCGGATCTATTGCAAATTGCAAAGTTCATCTTCAACTTGTCTTTCTGTAGAAATGTTTAAAGTTTATTCTAGAAATTAAACTCTTATGTATTTAAGAATTTGGAGTTTTAATTTTGAAATAATGTTCTCGTCAAACAGAGAAAGCAGCTTAGGTGCATCACAGACTAATTATTCGAATCTCCTGGATTGCAAGTGACTAAGATTTCTAGGAGGATTCGCTTGAACTTCGAATGTCTTTGTTTTGGATACGGCAGCCATGCGACATAGGTTCCCCCCCCCCCTGGATAGGTCGATCGCTTTTGTTTTGCATACATTGAAAAACACTAAAAACTTCGAAGGACATGATTTTTTACGGTTAATCGGAAATTAATTTTCTTTTTAATGCTAGGGTTTTGTTTTATATTATTCCAAGGGCATAAGATAAAAGCAATACTGAACTTATTTGAAAACATTTACTACTTTTATCATGTGCAATTTTTTTTTAAGATTGTTGAATGTTGTTTTTTTTGCCATTCCCATGCCGTAGATTTGAAACAGAGGTGACTTAATTTTTAAAAAACGGGACGCAAGAGCTAATTAAATTTTGTGTTTTAATATCGAAAATATCATTTACCAAAGATCTAGTGACATTTTTAAGAGTCAAACGTGATACGGGGCAAACAGCCCCCCCCTCACACCTCTTATTCTCCCACAGACGTCCAATAATAATTTTGAGGCAGTCATTTTGTTGAGCATAGTTGATTGGTCCAAAAATGGGGATGTCTCCTAGGATCACAATTTTCTTTCACAGAAAGTTGAAGGAAGCATTGAACTTAAATCAAAACACACTATGTGGATTCAGGTTGACGAACGGGAGTATCTCATTATCGACAGTTGGAACTTTGAGGGAATGGCAAGGTGGAAGATCAGTTGACCAAAAGGCAATATGGGCACGCTGTTACTACTAGGCTAATGAGACAAACAGCAAGAAAAAATTCAACTTTAATATTAAAACCTTAGAGGATATGTAGAATTTACAGTTCAAGCTTATAAGAGAGAGGGGGTAATTTTTTTTTAAATAATATTGGAAAATAGGTGTCAAAAGAAGTAAAAGAACATTTTGTTTTTCGCTAAATGGAATGCCTTTTATATTCCCTTGCGCGGCTTCTTTTCCAAGGCTAAACTTAAAGATGTGTATAGTTTTATAATAAGTGAGGCAATACGTACTTTCAGTGTTGAATGAAGTAGTACATATAGTTGCACAAATTAAATATAAGAAAAGTTTTCCACTAAGGACGTTTTTCAACAAAAAGTATAATAGCTACTACATTAAATCAAAGATGAGCAGAAATAACGTTGAATAATTGTTCAAGCGCAAAACTACCATAAATCACTACCAATAAATATATGGAACCCAAAGCGATTAGAAATTTCAATAAATATCCGAGTCGAACTTAAAACGAACAGAAACTAAAAGAAGTACGGCTGACAGCCCCCGCACCCTTAAACAGCAGAACATAATTTGCACTTTAAAACACTGTAAATTTTTGATCAAATATCTTGGGGGGAAAAGTTACGTGGGAGGAGAGCTGACGTCTTTCAATCATTGTTGATTTAAAAAGGGCACTAGAACTTTCAGTTTCCAATCGAATGAGCCCCCTCCGAAGTTTCTACGAAAGGTTCTTCCCTATAAAGTACCTTGGTGAAAAAAATAGTGTCCACTTCCTCCTTATTAGGCAGCGTGACTCTGCCCATTAAACATGTTAATGTAATGCCGATGAAGAACCATTCTAAAAAATAGATTTGTGAGAAAGAGTCAAACTGTAGCGTAAAGAGCGAGGCGTTGAAGAGGGCACATCCCCTTTCATATACAGAATAATTTCTGTTCGTTTTAAGTTTTAATATCGCTCCTTACTTTCAGTTAAAAAAACTTGTTTTTTATTTAATTTCTGAACGTTTTTGAATTAATGCAGTTTTTGATTTTGGCTCACCTTACATGAATAATTAAAACGAAATTTAGATATTAATTTTACTTTTTTTTTGGTTAAATGGCTTTCTCGAAAGTTGTTTAATTTTATTTACGTAACGAACTTCTATATTCATACATTTTTAATACGTATATTAGGGGGTTCGCTCCCCTAGTCAATACCTCGCTCTTTACGCTTAAGTTCGAATTTTGTGTTACGCTTAATTAGAATAAATAGCTCTTATGAAAGTACTAAACAAACTTTAGCGTAAAGAGCGAGGTATTGACTAGGGGGCGAACCCAATCATATACGTAATAATTTCTGTTCGTTTTAAGTTTTGATGTTGCTCCTTACTTTCAGTTGAAAAACTTGTTTTTTTTTATTTAATTTTTGATCGTTTTTTTTTTAAATAATGCTGGAAAATTCGGCACCCCCCTTATTGCAATGTCCTTTCCCCCATGAAAACTTCCTCCATTGTAAGGTCATCCCATGTAACCTCCGACCCCCCCCCTCACTACCAGAAAAAATCCCCCCCTCTGAAAACGTCTGTATACCTCCCAATTACCAATACTATACGTAAATATTGGGCAAAGTTCATAACTTGCAGCCCTTCCCCCGGGGACTGTGGGGTATTAAGTCATCCTCAAAGACATAGTCATTATATTTTTCGACCATGCTGAACATAATGGCTATCTCAAAATTGTGATCGGGTGACTTTGAAAAAAATGAGCGTGGGAGGGGGCCTAGTTGCCCTCCATTTTTTGGTCACTTAAAAACGGCCCTAGAACTTTTAATTTTCGTTCGAATGAGCTCTCCCGCGATAACAAATTAACACACATCCGTGATCTTTCTTCTGGCAGAAAATACAAAATTCCACATTTTTGAAGATAGGAGCTTGACACCTCTATGGTTGGGTCCTCTGATACGCTGAATCTGATGCTGGGATTTTCACTCAGGTTCTATGAATTTTAGGGGGTGTTTCCTCCTTTTTTTCGAAATTCAGGCAAATTTTCTCAGACGCGTAACTTGATTGGTAGGACTAAACTTGATGAAACTTGTATATTTGAAATCAGCATAAAATTTTGATTCTTTTGATGTATCTATTGGAATCAAAATTCCGTTTTTTAGAATTTCGGTTACTTTTGAGCCAGGGATTTGAGCCTTACTTACTGTTCGTTACCACGAATTTTGTGAAAAACAGAAAAAGTCCATCATCTGATTAAGGAAAATAATTTTTCTTTTCACTATTGTCAACGAGGCTTAAGAGTTTTGCTTGGAATGTAAAATGATTTAAAATATAGAAATAATGTATTATTTATATTTATAGAAATAATTTATTATTTATATTTATATAAATAATTAATAATTTTTATTATAAAAATAATTATTTAAAATAATATAGAATATATAAATAATTTGTTTGTTGGTATAATAATTGTAATTTTTGATTATTATGATAGAATGGGGCATCATAATTGCAATTTAGTATTTGTTATTAATTCAATTCAAAGAAAACAGATGATAAACAATTTTCACTTCTGAAGCGCAGAAGGGATTGTTTGCTCTTTTATATATTATATATGGTCTCGTGGTTAGTTTTTTCGATATCCTTTATTCTAGACCAGGGGTTCCCAACTGACAACCATGGTCCACTCAGGCATTTCTAAAATCCTGATCCCCCCCTCCCTATGTGATATTTGACTTTAATTATCCGAATTACGTATATTCAACTGAATAAAACTTAAGAGACCATTGACTCTTTTTATTAATTATCTTTTTTTGAGTCGTCATCCACGCATATTTCATACTTCTGAAATTTATTGTCTAAATACAACACCTTTTGTACAATGTACAACGGCATCGCAATTGTGATAAAAAAAAAAAAAAAAACAAAGCATGGAGCTGAACAACAAAAGCGACCGGTAAGTCAGTCTCGCTAGTTCAATATACCATATAGCTAAAATACGTAATAGCTATTAAGTAGAAATAACAAGCTCTTTTTCCAAATATAGGGGGCTTGTCCCCTGTCCCCCCGCCCTAATTGGCACCACTGTGGCCTTTTAAGCTTCCTTCAGGTGAATGCACGTAAAATTTTGAATAACAAAATTTAAAAATCACGATGCAATACTATCATATATCTTTATCTTTTGATAATACTATCATATGATAATACTATGATAATACTTTATCATATGATAATACTATCATATGATAATGCTATGATAATACTTTATCATATGATAATACTATCATATGATAATACTATGATAATACTTTATCATATGATAATACTATCATATGATAATGCTATGATAATACTTTATCATATGATAATACTATCATATATCATATATCTTTTTTGCTCTTTAAATGCACCTGAATGTGAATGCACCTGAATGTGCAAATGCACCTGAATGTGAATGCACCTGAATTTGCACCTGAATTTGCAAATGCACCTGAATATTCCCACGAAAAATGTTTTTTTTTCAAAACTAAAAGTTCTGATGAGCCATATGAGCTATGGTCTTGAGAAGGCATGGGGATTGTCCATTAGTTCATTGATGGTGATTCGTGGTAGTTTTCCGAATGGAAGATTATCTGACTTTATTTTTGCTAATTTTTGGTTTATTGGAGCTCTTTACTTTTCTTTGAAAAACTTATTTATGGAAAGTTTTTTAAATTAATTCACCTAAAGTAAGCTTAAAAGGTCCTTTAAGCTTTAAGATTACTTTAAGCTTAAAGTAAGCTTAACTTGGTATCTTTTTTTGAGTCGTCCTCGGGCATATTTTATCCTAATAAATATACTCTTTAGATACTACACCTTATATATAATGTCATTGCAATACTATCGTGTATCTTTTACTCTTTAAATGTATTTGAATGTGACGTCATTCGCATCAAATTTCTTTTTTTTTCAAAATTAAAAGCTCTAGTCAGTCGAAGGGTCCGTGTCCTGCCCATGACCCATCAATATATTGCTATAGCCTGCCCTATAGCCTATAGGGCCCTACCCGCCGGTAGGGCCTGCGACCCACGTTGGGAATCACGGTTTTAGCCTGAAGGTAATAAAAATGATTGATAATGAACACACTCATACTGATAAATGAAAGTTTTTGAGAGCGTAACTTTGAGTGGGGTCGACCATCCCTTATCCGACTTACCTGCTTAATATTAAGTTCCCTGGGTGTAATCTATTAAAGATAACAACAAATACTTATCCGGCAACTTTGTCAACTGAAACGTAATAGGCAACTAGGCGAATAACAAGATTAGTGACGTGCACTTGACTCTAAACGTGGAGTACACCGCGTACTCCACCAGCTTATTTACTTATCCCTGAAGGGTTGTCTCATTCCAAAAATACTGTCTTTCTTCATATAATTTCACAATTTTTTCATTTTGAAAGAATGATTTTTTGTTTATGTATGACATTATTTATGCTTAGCAATCCTGCATTTTCCAGGGTTAGCAGGTGTATCTTGTTTGACAAATAATCCAGACCGTTTCAACTAGTAACCCCATTTGGTTCTGGCTGTTTCATCCCCGTGGAAATCTTATTCTCCCCCATTTTACCCATAGATATTTTCGGATTTTTATTAGAAGGAAAATTGAAAGTTCTACTCACCTATTTAAGTCAGAAGCAATGTTATTGGGTTGTCCATAGTAAAGAGCCACAAGGGTTTAATGCATTTTTTCCCCATAGGCGCTTCATATGGAAGAGGTGGTCGTATGAACTTCGAAAGGGGCTTGTTCGATTGAAAATTAAAAGTTCTAGTGCCCCTTTTAAGAGTCAAAAGCCATTGGATGGCAACAAGCCACCACCAACACCATTTTTTACCCCAAAAGCATCCGATCAAAATTTGAGATAGCCATTTTGTTCAAAATAGTTCAAAGGTCAAATAACCATGCTTCCAGGTTGGACAACCTTCTTCCAGTCCCCAGGGCAAGGGCTGCAAGCTATGCAAGTTCCTTGTCGTTAAGGTATAAGGGTTTTTATGTGAAGAGTGGTCGTATAAGCTTTGAATGGATCTCATTCAATCGGAAATCGAAAGTTCCAGTGCCCTTTTTAAGGTTCAAAAGTGATTGGAGAGCACAACCACCCCTTTCCCGTGCCCTTTTTATTGTTTTGGGAGGGATCAGATGCCTCAAAGGGTGTATTTTAATACCAAAACATCATACACTCTCATCGAGTCTTTAGATAGATACAGAATTAGTTCTAAAGAAGAAGGGGGATGGAGTTAGAAATTGATATTTAACCCCATTTGATTTCTGGAAATATCTGGTCTACGCCGTTATTATGAAAGTAAAGAGTAACACTTAACTCCAGAGTTAGCAGAATTTATTCCGTATAGGGGGGGGGGGGGCAACCTCTCCCTCATGGTCGTAAAAACTTTGGATAATGCACATTTTATTGGAAATTGAGTGTTCTAGTCCTCTTTTATAAGTCGAAAGTGATTGGAGATCAACTAGCCCCTGTCCTAAAACTGTTTTTGATATCGTGTCCTTTTGTTACCCCTTAGGACATTTGATCGACATTTTGAGGTATCAATTTAGTACTTCCTTTGGCTGCTCAATTTTGTGTGGGGGGAATTTTTCGGGGGAGGGGACGCCAGCTCCCAATCCTACTAACCAAGGCGTCATTTACGGTTCATGAAACGCCAAGAACAAATAATCGGGCTTGTCGTATTGGTAATTTTGGAATGCTCCAACATTATATAAGATTATCACTTTTCTATTCTAGCAATCTTAACAAGAAATCCTAACTACCTCTTTGCCAATTCGACATCGCCGCCAATAAGTACAATGACATAATATAGCACTTATTTGCTGTTGTTTTTGTCTAAGGCCTTTTAGTTCAAATTAGTCATGGAACCGCATATAGGGTCAATTGCTTGGACTATGGGTGTCTTCCAGAAAAAAATTCCATAATTTGCACTGCTTTAAGTTAAGAACTGACTTCAGTGTCTATCTCTTTTGTTCTCGAGTATTATATGTATCTTAGGGGCTAAGTTTGTTGTTATTTCTCCCCACAGACTGTAGGTAATAACAAATTGCTAATGACATGACATCTGGAACCGACCTACGGTTCATGGCTATTATAGTATCTATCTTATTCTAGCACAAAAACATTGCAAATCTTCAACATAGAAATTAAATCCCGAATGAAGCAACATAATATGACAGAAGAGGTGATTTTTTGGAAATGGGTGACAGTCAACACTATAGCCATTGTCACCGAAACTGCGGTTTATCACTGGTCGATGGAAGGCGATTCTCAGCCAATTAAAATGTTCGATCGACATGCTTCCTTGAATGGATGCCAAATTATTAATTATCGCGCCGATGAGAAGCTTCAATGGCTCTTATTGATTGGAATCACTGCACAGGTAAGGGAACGTGCTTCTTCTTCTTCTGTTAGGGATTCCTTTAATTAGGCAATAATAAGGGATTCCATTAATTGTTTTTTGTTTAGGATAATGTACGTAGTCCTAAAAAGGACTGGAGTAATTTGAGAATTAATAATTTTTTATGCTTGTAAAAATTATTGATATTTTTCATAATTAATGCCTCTGTCATTTATAGGTGTTTTTGGTGCTCTTTTACTAAATGTATTCTTTTATATAGTGCTAGTTTGGTTAGTGCTAATGAAATAAAATAAAATAGGATGAATATATAATAATTTAGAAAACAAATTTTGGCTATATATTTGCACATTAGGGGTGGGGGGTGGGGGGCAAAGCATACCATATAATAAATACGTAACCTAACCTAACCTAGGTACCTTTTTCTCCCCCTAAACCCCCAAAAACAACAATTTAAATTCAGTTCTTGCCTTTGTTTATATCCCAGAAGGCAGCGTAAACCTGCTTTTCATCACGCGCCTCGGTCTATTTCGTGACTGGTTTGCATTGCCGTATATAAAAGAGTCCGTTTAGTACTAGAGTACCGTATTTTCGACGTAACGCCTTTAATTAGATGTTGTTTTCTTAGACAACACTGCCTTTCAATGACTAACAAATAAGCTTTCAAATGGGGATAAATCCTTTTAATTAGATAGTGGAAAAAGGTACAAAAGTCCAGATGTTTCGATCACATATCCAGCATTATTTGTTCGTCATTTATAAGTATATACATAGAAATTTATTTCCGGGGAATTTGTCTGGTACAGCTGCTAAAAAAACTGCATTAGAAATACTCCTTAAAATATAACAAATTGTTGGGAATATGGCTAAAATCTGAACGTTTATGGTTGGGTGGAAATGACAACCCCTTTACACACCTGACTAATTAGGCATATCAAACACATGGCCTGCCAATACGTCTTCATAATCAGAAATTTGGATCATTTTACCATTGTCAAGGATAGTATTTACCAGTCATGATGTTGTGACATATGATTATTAACATTATGAATCCATGTTTTTCAGAGTTTTAGATGAGTCAGAGAAAATATGTTTGAATAGTTTTAAAATTAGTATTTCCAAGATAACATCAAAGAATTTGTTTTGGTGCAAATCTTGAAAAAAAAAAACAACGAAAAAGTCAATTTTCGATCAAGGTTTTTGACGCTAAAATAAAAGACAATATTAATAAATCTAGTCGGAAAATCTGTTCATTACAACTCATCAGTGGTGATTCTGGCCTCTCTTGCGTACGGGGCAAAAGATCTTGATTAGTACCCCTCCTCAATTTATTACTTTACTTTTAATTTATTTTTTGAATTATTGTTAATTATTCTAATTAATTTTTTTATTATTATGCTATTATTTTAATTTATTTTTATTTTGTTAGTTTATTAATTATTTTAATGTATTAACTGCACCCTCTACTTTATTGTAATAAAAATAAAATTTCAAAAATTACAAATGATTATAACCGTAGGATTATTATTTGTTTGAAGCTTTTGTCCCTAAAATTTCTGCGCCCAGGGCAAGTGCTCCGTCTGTCCCTCCCTTAAAATCGTCTCCGTCTAAAGCCTTTTAACATAATGACATTTTTACCTGTTGACCTGGACGACATGATGAATTTTTTATTACTAATTCAGTTTTTTTTTTTTATTTACAACATAAATTTTGTAAATTTTATTATACCTATATAAATTTATTATAATATATATTATATCATAATATATAATATATAAAATGTATTATATATACTTTTTATATATATACACTTATATATTGTATTATGATATATTATATATAGTTATATAATATAAAATATATTATACAAGTATATAAATACTTATATAATTAAATATATAAATTTTATTTACTTGCGATTGGGCGGGTACATAAACTAAACATAGTGTTACTATTGAACATCAGTTATTAATTATCTAATTATTAGTTACAATAAAGATAATGATAAATTTTTTTCGACCATCATAATGTACAAAAGCAAACAATTGACGGAGTAGGAAAAAAAACAACAAAAAACAAGACACAATGAAAATAAACTCACCCTTTACCATTGACAAGCCTATCAATACATTCAGGAAAAAGTAGAATCGAAATTTAGCTGCTTTCGGAACGACTCAGTTCTTCTCTGGATGGCTTCTAAGAGGCTTGTGATTCCATATCTGGTCGATACAGTGTTGCTGCTAGTCTAACGGAGCAGCCGACGAAGTTACCATATATCACATATTTGTAAAAACACTTTCTGTTATTAACAATATCACTCCGAGTGAAAAGCTGCCAAAAAGGCGAAAGAGCGAGCAAATGCTGGACTACGAAAGCATTGTAAAGTGATCCTAGGATACGGCGACTGGGTCAATACGATCACCTCTGGGGAAAAGAAAAAAAAACAAATAAAAACGCATCCGTGATCTTTCTTGAAAGATCAGGGATTGAGCCGGGTCGCTCCTTACCTGATTAAACGTAACTAATAAACGTGACTAAACGTAAATTTCATAGGAACTCAAAGGCCATAAGCTTCGAATGGTACTCGAAGGTGAGCTAGGTCGTAATGTTCATGACTCTCTCTGACCCTGACTTATTCTGTAACCTTTAACCAAAGAGAAAAACAGAGAGATGCTATTCAATTGCGGTTCTGGCCTCTCTGGCGCTCGGGGGTAGAATCTTGATTTAGAGCCCTCCCCGCTGTCCCCTCAAAACTTCAACACCATTTTGAACAAACATTTTATTTATTAACAAAATTAGTTATATTTGTTAATTAATTAATTATTTATTTTTATGATCTTAATTTAATTATTTTTTTAGTAATTAATAATTTATTATGTGATTATTATTTTTATATTTTATTTTGTTATTATTATTTGATATTTTTTAATTTTAATTTATTTTCATTATATTAATTAACTAATACTTTATTAATAACTTTGATTTTTTAAGCTGAACTGCGAGGTCTACTTTCCGTTGATACTTATGAGCGAAATTTCTGTTCTGTTAAGACTTGTTGTGGGTATTGTTGTTGTAGCACCTGAATCTATAGCCTATGAACATCGCTAGTAATTTTGTGTGAGTTCAGTTACACTGCGTGATTGTTCATTGCCGAAGTTGTAATACAATTAACTGCTGACTTGAACATTTCAGAATTAATTGTCAGAATTTTTTTTCGACCCATGTAGCCTTTATTGGGTAAATAAAAATATTATCTCAGATTTACAAAGAAACTATACTGTTACCCTAGTCTCTTTCCTTACTTTAAAAAAAATTATAGTTCTAAACACAGTATAAACATTAAACGGTAGCGACAATTTTAATTTAGAAAAGGGACACATCACAGCGCGCGGAAAGGAAGTTACCAATACGTCAGAGCGATAAGTCTCCCATAATCCAATCATTATTCGCTGAAAATGTATCATTGTTTATGCGAAGGTGGAGTCACGAAGAAAGTTGTGCGGCTGATGGGTCACAAAAATCTTTAATGGAGAGTATAGGAATTTGCGCTATTGTTTAACATTTACACTGTGGTTTTAAGCAAGTATAAAATGAAGATTAATAATTTTCTTTATATTGCAGAAAAATTGAGTTGTAGGACCGTAGTGCAATGCGGCTCTACAGTTAAGAGGAAGTCACTAATTAGATATTTCTTCTCTTGCAGGGAAAAAATTAAAAAAAGACATGGCTTAATTAGCTAAAGCTACTCTAAAGGTAGCTAAAAATCATCCCTGAACAATAGCGATTTTCTTTATTTTACCAAAAAATCGAGTTGTAGTTACAATGCTGGTCAACAGTTGAGACAAAGGGTCAGTATTCTATATGAAAAGTAAAAAGAGATAGATCCTTTAGGCAGTTTTTCTCACCTGATTTTGGGCCATGACCCACATTGACATTTCTAAAATCCCCCCCCCTTCCTCTCGTGATATTTAAATTTTGTTATTCGCATTGTAACGTGTATTCGCTTGAAGGAAGCTTAAAAGGCCATCAACCTGTTTTTTTTTTCGGTTCGTTCTCTAGGCATGTTTTATACTAGTGAAAAAATTGTCTGAACTTTTATGCAATTTTTTTAATGCAATTAT
Source organism: Artemia sinica (assembly GCA_027921565.1). Lineage (NCBI taxonomy): Eukaryota > Metazoa > Arthropoda > Branchiopoda > Anostraca > Artemiidae > Artemia > Artemia sinica. Next base: position 55,677,702 of record CM051267.1, on the reverse strand, counting down.
GCAACTTTTATGCAATTTTATGCAAATTTTTTTATGCAACTTTTATGCAATTTTTTTTATGCAATTATGCAACTTTTATGCAATTTTATGCAATTTTTTATGTAATTATGCAACTTTGAAGTAATTTTATGCAATTTTTTTTATGCAATTATGCAACTTTTATGCAATTTTTATGCAATTTTTTTATGCAATTATGCAACTTTTATGCAATTTTATGCAATTTTTTTATGCAATTATGCAACTTTTATGCAATTTTTGCTCTTGAAATGCGTATGAATTTGACATCATTCGCATGACAACATATTTTTTTTCAAAAATAGGGCTTTGAAGTATAGTCCAGCCGAAGGGGGAGCGTCCTGCCCATGACCCATCAAAATATTGCCTTGCCTCAACGGTGAGGCCTGTGCCTCACGAGGCAATAACGGCTTTAGAGCCATTTCTGGCGCTTAGGGTGCCGAATAAATGTTGAAGTTGGTGGGTCTTGGTGCAACCGGGGATTGAAGTAGAAATGACCCTAAAGGTCCGAACCCCACACCATATATGGGCATAGCCTCCCTAGGGAGAACACGTGGGCTGTCAGTCATTAATCAAATTGTTTCCGGGGAAGTTAATTAATGTCTGACAGATGACGTCAAGTTAATTAATGTCTTTGGAGTTCGACCAGAATTGTTTCCAGGACAAAGTTTAGATCACACGTGACAGATGATGTCATGATTGATTAATTTGTCACGACAGGGGAATTAATTTGTTGTTTCCAAAGAGAATTATTGATTCAAGAAAGGGGAATTAATTTGTTGTTTCTAAGGGGAAGGTGGGGAAGAGATATATTGATTGCGTAATCGAAAGGAGAGAATTCCCGAGAAATTGATTACATAATCGGTAGAACCCTATCAGGAGCTCGTGACGGGAATCCATTTATGTGCATAGAATGACGTAATCAACTAGGACAAATGGATTTCTGAGAAATTGATTACATAATCGGTAGAACCCTATCAGAAGGTCATGACGGGAATCCATTTATGTGCATAGAATGACGTAATCAACTAGGACAAATGGATTTCTGAGAAGTTGATTACATAATCGGTAGAACCCTATCAGGAGCTCGTGACGGGAATCCATTTATGTGCATAGAATGACGTAATCGACTAGGACAGTTGGATTTCTGAGAAATTGATTACATAATCGGTAGAACCCTATCAGAAGGTCCTGACGGGAACAAGTTCCTTTCTTAATGTCCCTCCTAAACCCATTTTTCAACTTGAAGTACTTATCTTTTTCATTCACAACTATACTTTACAGCTTTTTGGATACCTCAACACCAAGAAATACTTTTCAAAGACCATTTCAGAGCAAGTTACTCTCTTAATGTCCCTCCTAAACCCATTTTCCAACTTGAAGTACTTATCTTTTTCATTCACAACTATACTTTACAGCTTTTTGGTTACCTCAACACCAAGAAATACTTTTCAAAGACCATTTCAGAGCAAGTTACTTTCTTAATGTCCCTCCTAAACCCATTTTCCAACATGAAGTACTTATCTTTTTCACCCACAACTATACTTTACAGCTTTTTGGATACCTCAACACCAAGAAGTACTTTTCAAAGACCATTTCAGAGCAAGTTACTTTCTTAATGTCCCTTCTAAACCTATTTTACAACTTGAAGTACTTATCTTTTTCATCCACAACTATACTTTACAGCTTTTTGGATACCTCAACACCAAGAAATACTTTTCAAAGACCATTTCAGAGCAAGTTACTTTCTTAATGTCCCTCCTAAACCCATTTTCCAAGTTGAAGTACTTATCTTTTTCATTCACAACTATACTTTACAGCTTTTTGGATACCTCAACACCAAGAAATACTTTTCAAAGACCATTTCAGAACAAGTTCCTTTCTTAATGTCCCTTCTAAACCCATTTTCCAACTTGAAGTACTTATCTTTTTCACCCACAACTATACTTTACAGCTTTTTGGATACCTCAACACCAAGAAATACTTTTCAAAGACCATTTCAGAGCAAGTCACTTTCTTAATGTCCCTCCTAAACCCATTTTCCAACTTGAAGTACTTATCTTTTTCATTCACAACTATACTTTACAGCTTTTTGGTTACCTCAACACCAAGAAATACTTTTCAAAGACCATTTCAGAGCAAGTGACTTTCTTAATGTCCCTTCCCCATCCCATTTTCCAACTTGAAGTACTTATCTTTTTCACCCACAATTATACTTTACAGCCTTTTGGATACCTCAACACCAAGAAATACTTTTCAAAGACCATTTCAGAGCAAGTTACTTTCTTAATGTCCCTTCTAAACCTATTTTACAAGTTGAAGTACTTATCTTTTTCATCCACGACTATACTTTACAGCTTTTTGGATACCTCAACACCAAAGAAATACTTTTCAAAGACCATTTCAGAGAAAGTTACTTTCTTAATGTCCGTCCTAAACCTATTTTACAAGTTGAAGTACTTATCTTTTTCATCCACAACTATACTTTACAGCTTTTTGGATACCTCAACACCAAGAAATACTTTTCAAAGACCATTTCAGAGCAAGTTACTTTCTTAATGCCCCTCCTAAACCCATTTTCCAACTTGAAGTACTTCTCTTTTTCACCCACAACTATACTTTACAGCTTTTCGGATACCTCAACACCAAGAAATACTTTTCAAAGACCATTTCAGAGCAAGTTACTTTCTTAATGTCCCTTCTAAACCCTTTTTCCAATTTGAAGTACTTATCTTTTTCATCCACAACTATACTTTACAGCTTTTTGGATACCTCAACACCAAGAAATACTTTTCAAAGACCATTTCAGAGCAACTTTTTTTCTTAATGTCCCTCCTAAACCCATTTTCCAACTTGAAGTACTTATCTTTTTCACCCACAACTATACTTTACAGCTTTTTGGATACCTCAACACCAAGAAATACTTTTCAAAGACCATTTCAGAGCAAGTTACTTTCTTAATGTCCCTCCTAAACCCATTTTTCAACTTGAAGTACTTATCTTTTTCACCACAACTATACTTTACAGCTTTTTGGATACCTCAACACCAAGAAATACTTTTCAAAGATCATTTCAGAGCAAGTTACTTTCTTAATGTCCCTCCTAAACCTATTTTACAAGTTGAAGTACTTATCTTTTTCACCCACAACTATACTTTACAGCTTTTTGGTTACCTCAACACCAAGAAATACTTTTCAAAGACCATTTCAGAGCAAGTTACTTTCTTAATGTCCCTCCTAAACCCATTTTCCAACTTGAAGTACTTATCTTTTTCATCCACAACTATACTTTACAGCTTTTTGGATACCTCAACACCAAGAAATACTTTTCAAAGACCATTTCAGAGCAAGTTACTTTCTTAATGTCCCTCCTAAACCCATTTTCCAACATGAAGTACTTATCTTTTTCACCCACAACTATACTTTACAGCTTTTTGGATGCCTCAACACCAAGAAATACTTTTCAAAGACCATTTCAGAGCAAGTTACTTTCTTAATGTCCCTCCTAAGCCCATTTTTCAACTTGAAGTACTTATCTTTTTCACCCACAACTATACTTTACAGCTTTTGGATACCTCAACACCAAGAAATACTTTTCAAAGACCATTTCAGAGCAAGTTACTTTCTTAATGTCCCTCTTAAACCCATTTTCCAACTTGAAGTACTTATCTTTTTCATCCACAACTATACTTTACAGCTTTTTGGATACCTCAACACCAAGAAATACTTTTCAAAGACCATTTCAGAGCAAGTTACTTTCTTAATGTCCCTCCTAAACCCATTTTCCAACATGAAGCACTTATCTTTTTCACCCACAACTATACTTTACAGCTTTTAGGATGCCTCAACACCAAGAAATACTTTTCAAAGACCATTTCAGAGCAAGTTACTTTCTTAATGTCCCTCCTAAACCCATTTTTCAACTTGAAGTACTTATCTTTTTCACCCACAACTATACTTTACAGCTTTTTGGTTACCTCAACACCAAGAAATACTTTTCAAAGACCATTTCAGAGCAAGTTACTTTCTTAATGTCCCTCCTAAACCCATTTTCCAACTTGAAGTACTTATCTTTTTCACCCACAACTATACTTTACAGCTTTTTGGATACCTCAACACCAAGAAATACTTTTCAAAGACCATTTCAGAGCAAGTTACTTTCTTAATGTCCCTTCTAAACCCATTTTTCAACTTGAAGTACTTATCTTTTTCACCCACAACTATACTTTACAGTTTTTTGGATACCTCAACACCAAGAAATACTTTTCAAAGACCATTCCAGAGCAAGTTACTTTCTTAATGTCCCTCCTAAACCCATTTTCCAAGTTGAAGTACTTATCTTTTTCACCCACAACTGTACTTTACAGCTTTTTGGTTACCTCAACACCAAGAAATACTTTTCAAAGACCATTTCAGAGCAAGTTACTTTCTTAATATCCCTCCTAAATCCTTTTTTCAACTTGAAGTACTTATCTTTTTCACCCACAACTATACTTCACAGCTTTAGGGATACCTCAACACCAAGAAATACTTTTCAAAGACCATTTCAGAGCAACTTTTTTTCTTAATGTCCCTCCTAAACCCATTTTCCAACTTGAAGTACTTATCTTTTTCACCCACAACTATACTTTACAGCTTTTTGGATACCTCAACACCTAGAAATACTTTTCAAAGACCATTTCAGAGCAAGTTACTTTCTTAATGTCCCTTCTAAACCTATTTTACAAGTTGAAGTACTTATCTTTTTCACCCACAACTATACTTTACAGCTTTTTGGATACCTCAACACCAAGAAATACTTTTCAAAGACCATTTCAGAGCAAGTTACTTTCTTAATGTCCCTCCTAAACCCATTTTCCAACTTGAAGTACTTATCTTTTTCATTCACAACTATACTTTACAGCTTTTTGGTTACCTCAACACCAAGAAATACTTTTCAAAGACCATTTCAGAGCAAGTTACTTTCTTAATGTCCCTCCTAAACCCATTTTTCAACTTGAAGTACTTATCTTTTTCACCCACAACTATACTTTACGGCTTTTTGGTTACCTCAACACCAAGAAATACTTTTCAAAGACCATTTCAGAGCAAGTTACTTTCTTAATGTCCCTCCTAAACCCATTTTCCAACTTGAAGTACTTATCTTTTTCACCCACAACTATACTTTACAGCTTTTTAGATAACTCAACACCAAGAAATACTTTTCAAAGACCATTTCAGAGCAAGTTACTTTCTTAATGTCCCTTCTAAACCCATTTTTCAACTTGAAGCACTTATCTTTTTCACCCACAACTATACTTTACAGCTTTTTGGATACCTCAACACCAAGAAATACTTTTCAAAGACCATTCCAGAGCAAGTTACTTTCTTAATGTCCCTCCTAAACCCATTTTCCAACTTGAAGTACTTATCTTTTTCACCCACAACTATACTTTACAGCTTCTTGGTTACCTCAACACCAAGAAATACTTTTCAAAGACCATTTCAGAGAAAGTTACTTTCTTAATATCCCTCCTAAATCCTTCTCAACTTGAAGTACTTATCTTTTTCACCCACAACTATACTTTACAGCTTTATGGATACCTCAACACCAAAAATACTTTTCAAAGACCATTTCAGAGCAACTTTTTTTCTTAATGTCCCTCCTAAACCCATTTTCCAACTTGAAGTACTTATCTTTTTCACCCACAACTATACTTTACAGCTTTTTGGATACCTCAACACCAAGAAATACTTTTCAAAGACCATTTCAGAGCAAATTACTTTCTTAATGTCCCTTCTAAACCTATTTTACAAGTTGAAGTACTTATCTTTTTCACCCACAAGTACTTTACAGCTTTTTGGATACCTCAACACCAAGAAATACTTTTCAAAGATCATTTCAGAGCAAGTTACTTTCTTAATGTCCCTCCTAAACCTATTTTACAAGTTGAAGTACTTATCTTTTTCACCCACAACTATACTTTACAGCTTTTTGGATACCTCAACACCAAGAAATACTTTTCAAAGACCATTTCAGAGCAAGTTACTTTCTTAATGTCCCTCCTAAACCCATTTTCCAACTTGAAGTACTTATCTTTTTCACCCACAACTATACTTTACAGCTTTTTGGTTACCTCAACACCAAGAAATACTTTTCAAAGACCATTTCAGAGCAAGTTACTTCCTTAATGTCCCTCCTAAACCCATTTTCCAACTTGAAGTACTTATCTTTTTCATCCACAACTATACTTTACAGCTTTTTGGATACCTCAACACCAAGAAATACTTTTCAAAGACCATTTCAGAGCAAGTTACTTTCTTAATGCCCCTCCTAAACCCATTTTCCAACTTGAAGTACTTATCTTTTTCACCCACAACTATACTTTACAGCTTTTTGGTTACCTCAACACCAAGAAATGCTTTTCAAAGACCATTTCAGAGCAAGTTACTTTCTTAATGTCCCTTCTAAACCCATTTTCCAACTTGAAGTACTTATCTTTTTCATCCACAACTATACTCTACAGCTTTTTGGATACCTCAACACCAAGAAATACTTTTCAAAGACCATTTCAGAGCAAGTTACTTTCTTAATGTCCCTTCTAAACCCATTTTCCAACTTGAAGTACTTATCTTTTTCACCCACAACTATACTTTACAGCTTTTTGGTTACCTCAACACCAAGAAATACTTTTCAAAGACCATTTCAGAGCAAGTTACTTTCTTAATGTCCCTCCTAAACCCATTTTACAAGTTGAAGTACTTATCTTTTTCACCCACAACTATACTTTACAGCTTTTTGGATATCTCAACACCAAAAAATACTTTTCAAAGACCATTTCAGAGCAAGTTACTTTCTTAATTTCCCTCCTAAACCTATTTTCTAACTTGAAGTACTTATCTTTTTCACCCACAACTATACTTTACAGCTTTTTGGTTACCTCAACACCAAGAAATACTTTTCCCGGAAGAAGAAAATGCCCAAGACATAAAAAATTTAAAGTTCACTTCTAAATTTTTCCGTAGAAGATAGGAAAGTTATACCATGATTGTGATTATTTTCTATGAAGATAAAAAGTTTCACTTTAATTCTAAATTTTCTTAAATTCAGTTCCAACCTTTCTCAAAGAGATGAATAAATTTAAAGTTCTGTTCCAAATATTTCCCTGGAAGAAGAAAACTTCAACTTCGATTCTGAATTTTCTCAATGAAAATGAAATAAGTTATTGATCAATTCTATTTTCTCAAAATATTATAAAATTTTCCACTTCAATTCAGATTTTTCTCAGAGATGAAAAAATTTAAAATATTGTTCCAAATTTTTCTTAGAAGATAGAAAAGTTCAAGTTCTAATCTGAATTTTACCAAAGAACATAATTCAATTCTAATGTCTCCAGAGAAAATAAAAAGCTTCCACTTCAGCTTTAAGTTCACCAAGACATAAAAATTTAAAGTTCAGTTCTAAATTTTTCCGTAGAAGATAGGAAAAGTTATACCATGATTGTGATTATTTTCTATGAAGATAAAAAGTTTCACTTTAATTCTAAATTTTCTTAAATTCAATTCCGGCTTTTCTCAAAGAGATGAAAAAATTTAAAGTTCTGTTCCAAATATTTTCCCGGAAGAAGAAAAGTTCAACTTCGATTCTGAATTTTCTTAATGAAAATGAAATAAGTTATTGATCAATTCTATTTTCATAAAATAATATAAAATTTTCCACTTCAATTCAGATTTTTCTCAAAGAGATGACAAAATTTAAAATATTGTTCCAAATTTTTCATAGAAGTTAGAAAAAGTTATACTTTGATTGTGATTATTCGTCATGAAGATATGGAGCTCTACTTTAATTCTAAAAGCTTCCATTTGAAAAAGCTTCCATTTCAGTTCATAATTTCTCAAAGACATACAAATTTAAAGTTCAATTCTAAATTTTTCCATAGAAGATAGGAATGGCTATACTATGATTGTGATTATTTACCATGAAGATAAAAAGTTTCACTCTATTTCTAATTTTTCTTAAATTCAGTTCATTCATCTAAGCACCAAAAACAATAGGTTAGGTTAGGTTAGGTATAAATAAATATTAATAAATAATTAGAAACATTTCTCCATGTTTAAGTTAGGCTAGGTTAACTTATCATGAGCGCTCATGATAAGCTAACCTAACCTAACTTAAACATGGTAAAAAGATTAAATTAGGTTAGGTTAGATTAAGTTAGGTCAGGTTAAGTTAGGTTAGGTTAGGTTAGCCTACGTACGCGCGCGTACGTAGGCTAACCTAACCTAACTTAACCAGACCTAACTTAATCTAACCTAACCTAATTTAATCTTTTTACCATGTTTAAGTTAGGTTAGGTTAACTTATCATGAGCGCTCATGATAAGTTAACCTAACCTAGCCTAACTTAAACATGGAGAAATGTTTCTAATTATTTATTAATATTTATTTATACCTAACCTAACCTATTGTTTTTGGTGCTTAGATGAATGAACTGAATTTAAGAAAAATTAGAAATAGAGTGAAACTTTTTATCTTCATGGTAAATAATCACAATCATAGTATAGCCATTCCTATCTTATATGGAAAAATTTAGAATTGAACTTTAAATTTTTATGTCTTTGAGAAATTATGAACTGAAATGGAAGCTTTTTCATTTTCATTGGTAAATTTCAGAATTGAGCTAACTTTTTTTCTCCTCTAAGAAAATTCAGAAGAGAACTTGTACATTTTGCACTTCTTCGAGAAAACTTAGAATTAAAGGGGAGCTCCATATCTTCATGACGAATAATCACAATCAAAGTATAACTTTTTCTATCTTCTATGAAAAATTTGGAACAATATTTTAAATTTTTTCATCTCTGAGAAAAATCTGAATTGAAGTGGAAAATTTTATAATATTTTATGAAAATAGAATTGATCAATAACTTATTTCATTTTCATTAAGAAAATTCAGAATCGAAGTTGAACTTTTCTTCTTCCGGGAAAATATTTGGAACAGAACTTTAAATTTTTTCATCTCTTTGAGAAAAGCCGGAATTGAATTTAAGAAAATTTAGAATTAAAGTGAAACTTTTTATCTTCATAGAAAATAATCACAATCATGGTATAACTTTTCCTATCTTCTACGGAAAAATTTAGAACTGAACTTTAAATTTATTATGTCTTGGTGAACTTAAAGCTGAAGTGGAAGCTTTTTATTTTCTCTGGAGAAATTAGAATTGAATTATGTTCTTTGGTAAAATTCAGATTAGAACTTGAACTTTTCTATCTTCTAAGAAAAATTTGGAACAATATTTTAAATTTTTTCATCTCTGAGAAAAATCTGAATTGAAGTGGAAAATTTTATAATATTTTGAGAAAATAGAATTGATCAATAACTTATTTTATTTTCATTGAGAAAATTCAGAATCGAAGTTGAACTTTTCTTCTTCCAGGGAAATATTTGGAACAGAACTTTAAATTTATTCATCTCTTTGAGAAAGGTTGGAACTGAATTTAAGAAAATTTAGAATTAAAGTGAAACTTTTTATCTTCATAGAAAATAATCACAATCATGGTATAACTTTTCCTATCTTCTACGGAAAAATTTAGAAGTGAACTTTAAATTTTTTATGTCTTGGGCATTTTCTTCTTCCGGGAAAAGTATTTCTTGGTGTTGAGGTAACCAAAAAGCTGTAAAGTATAGTTGTAGGTGAAAAAGATAAGTACTTCAAGTTAGAAAATAGGTTTAGGAGGGAAATTAAGAAAGTAACTTGCTCTGAAATGGTCTTTGAAAAGTATTTTTTGGTGTTGAGATATCCAAAAAGCTGTAAAGTATAGTTGTGGGTGAAAAGATAAGTACTTCAACTTGTAAAATGGGTTTAGGAGGGACATTAAGAAAGTAACTCGGTCTGAAATGGTCTTTGAAAAGTATTTCTTGGTGTTGAGGTAACCAAAAAGCTGTAAAGTATAGTTGTGGGTGAAAAAGATAAGTACTTCAAGTTGGAAAATGGGTTTAGAAGGGACATTAAGAAAGTAACTTGCTCTGAAATGGTCTTTGAAAAGTATTTCTTGGTGTTGAGGTATCCAAAAAGCTGTAGAGTATAGTTGTGGATGAAAAAGATAAGTACTTCAAGTTGGAAAATGGGTTTAGAAGGGACATTAAGAAAGTAACTTGCTCTGAAATGGTCTTTGAAAAGTATTTCTTGGTGTTGAGGTAACCAAAAAGCTGTAAAGTATAGTTGTGGGTGAAAAAGATAAGTACTTCAAGTTGGAAAATGGGTTTAGGAGGGGCATTAAGAAAGTAACTTGCTCTGAAATGGTCTTTGAAAAGTATTTCTTGGTGTTGAGGTATCCAAAAAGCTGTAAAGTATAGTTGTGGATGAAAAAGATAAGTACTTCAAGTTGGAAAATGGGTTTAGGAGGGACATTAAGGAAGTAACTTGCTCTGAAATGGTCTTTGAAAAGTATTTCTTGGTGTTGAGGTAACCAAAAAGCTGTAAAGTATAGTTGTGGGTGAAAAAGATAAGTACTTCAAGTTGGAAAATAGGTTTAGGAGGGAAATTAAGAAAGTAACTTGCTCTGAAATGGTCTTTGAAAAGTATTTCTTGGTGTTGAGATATCCAAAAAGCTGTAAAATATAGTTGTGGGTGAAAAAGATAAGTACTTCAACTTGTAAAATGGGTTTAGGAGGGACATTAAGAAAGTAACTTGCTCTGAAATGGTCTTTGGAAAGTATTTCTTGGTGTTGAGGTAACCAAAAAGCTGTAAAGTATAGTTGTGGGTGAAAAAGATAAGTACTTCAAGTTGGAAAATGGTTTAGAAGGGACATTAAGAAAGTAACTCGGTCTGAAATGGTCTTTGGAAAGTATTTCTTGGTGTTGAGGTAACCAAAAAGCTGTAAAGTATAGTTGTGGGTGAAAAAGATAAGTACTTCAAGTTGGAAAATGGGTTTAGAAGGGACATTAAGAAAGTAACTTGCTCTGAAATGGTCTTTGAAAAGTATTTCTTGGTGTTGAGGTAACCAAAAAGCTGTAAAGTATAGTTGTAGGTGAAAAAGATAAGTACTTCAAGTTAGAAAATAGGTTTAGGAGGGAAATTAAGAAAGTAACTTGCTCTGAAATGGTCTTTGAAAAGTATTTTTTGGTGTTGAGATATCCAAAAAGCTGTAAAGTATAGTTGTGGGTGAAAAGATAAGTACTTCAACTTGTAAAATGGGTTTAGGAGGGACATTAAGAAAGTAACTCGGTCTGAAATGGTCTTTGAAAAGTATTTCTTGGTGTTGAGGTAACCAAAAAGCTGTAAAGTATAGTTGTGGGTGAAAAAGATAAGTACTTCAAGTTGGAAAATGGGTTTAGAAGGGACATTAAGAAAGTAACTTGCTCTGAAATGGTCTTTGAAAAGTATTTCTTGGTGTTGAGGTATCCAAAAAGCTGTAGAGTATAGTTGTGGATGAAAAAGATAAGTACTTCAAGTTGGAAAATGGGTTTAGAAGGGACATTAAGAAAGTAACTTGCTCTGAAATGGTCTTTGAAAAGTATTTCTTGGTGTTGAGGTAACCAAAAAGCTGTAAAGTATAGTTGTGGGTGAAAAAGATAAGTACTTCAAGTTGGAAAATGGGTTTAGGAGGGGCATTAAGAAAGTAACTTGCTCTGAAATGGTCTTTGAAAAGTATTTCTTGGTGTTGAGGTATCCAAAAAGCTGTAAAGTATAGTTGTGGATGAAAAAGATAAGTACTTCAAGTTGGAAAATGGGTTTAGGAGGGACATTAAGGAAGTAACTTGCTCTGAAATGGTCTTTGAAAAGTATTTCTTGGTGTTGAGGTAACCAAAAAGCTGTAAAGTATAGTTGTGGGTGAAAAAGATAAGTACTTCAAGTTGGAAAATAGGTTTAGGAGGGAAATTAAGAAAGTAACTTGCTCTGAAATGGTCTTTGAAAAGTATTTCTTGGTGTTGAGATATCCAAAAAGCTGTAAAATATAGTTGTGGGTGAAAAAGATAAGTACTTCAACTTGTAAAATGGGTTTAGGAGGGACATTAAGAAAGTAACTTGCTCTGAAATGGTCTTTGGAAAGTATTTCTTGGTGTTGAGGTAACCAAAAAGCTGTAAAGTATAGTTGTGGGTGAAAAAGATAAGTACTTCAAGTTGGAAAATGGGTTTAGAAGGGACATTAATAAAGTAACTTGCTCTGAAATGGTCTTTGAAAAGTATTTCTTGGTGTTGAGGTATCCAAAAGCTGTAGAGTATAGTTGTGGATGTAAAAGATAAGTACTTCAAGTTGGAAAATGGGTTTAGAAGGGACATTAAGAAAGTAACTTGCTCTGAAATGGTCTTTGAAAAGTATTTCTTGGTGTTGAGGTAACCAACAAGCTGTAAAGTATAGTTGTGGGTGAAAAAGATAAGTACTTCAAGTTGGAAAATGGGTTTAGGAGGGGCATTAAGAAAGTAACTTGCTCTGAAATGGTCTTTGAAAAGTATTTCTTGGTGTTGAGGTATCCAAAAAGCTGTAAAGTATAGTTGTGGATGAAAAAGATAAGTACTTCAAGTTGGAACATGGGTTTAGGAGGGACATTAAGAAAGTAACTTGCTCTGAAATGGTCTTTGAAAAGTATTTCTTGGTGTTGAGGTAACCAAAAAGCTGTAAAGTATAGTTGTGGGTGAAAAAGATAAGTACTTCAAGTTGGAAAATTTGTTTAGGAGGGACATTAAGAAAGTAACTTGCTCTGAAATGGTCTTTGAAAAGTATTTCTTGGTGTTGAGGTATCCAAAAAGCTGTAAAGTATAGTTGTGGGTGAAAAGGATAAGTACTTCAACTTGTAAAATAGGTTTAGGAGGGAGATTAAGAAAGTAACTTGCTCTGAAATGATCTTTGAAAAGTATTTCTTGGTGTTGAGGTATCCAAAAAGCTGTAAAGTATAGTTGTGGGTGAAAAAGATAAGTACTTCAAGTTGAAAAAAGGATTTAGGAGGGATATTAAGAAAGTAACTTGCTCTGAAATGGTCTTTGAAAGGTATTTCTTGGTGTTGAGGTATCCAAAAAGCTGTAAAGTATAGTTGTGGGTGAAAAAGATAAGTACTTCAACTTGTAAAATAGGTTTAGAAGGGACATTAAGAAAGTAACTTGCTCTGAAATGGTCTTTGAAAAGTATTTCTTGGTGTTGAGGTATCCAAAAAGCTGTAAAGTATAGTTGTGGGTGAAGAAGATAAGTACTTCAAGTTGGAAAATGGGTTTAGGAGGGACATTAAGAAAAAAAGTTGCTCTGAAATGGTCTTTGAAAAGTATTTCTTGGTGTTGAGGTATCCAAAAAGCTGTAAAGTATAGTTGTGGGTGAAAAAGATAAGTACTTCAAGTTGAAAAAAGGATTTAGGAGGGATATTAAGAAAGTAACTTGCTCTGAAATGGTCTTTGAAAAGTATTTCTTGGTGTTGAGGTAACCAAAAAACTGTAAAGTATAGTTGTGGGTGAAAAAGATAAGTACTTAAAGTTGGAAAATGGGTTTAGGAGGGACATTAAGAAAGTAACTTGCTCTGGAATGGTCTTTGAAAAGTATTTCTTGGTGTTGAGGTATCCAAAAAGCTGTAAAGTATAGTTGTGGGTGAAAAAGATAAGTACTTCAAGTTGAAAAATGGGTTTAGAAGGGACATTAAGAAAGTAACTTGCTCTGAAATGGTCTTTGGAAAGTATTTCTTGGTGCTGAGGTATCCAAAAAGCTGTAAAGTATAGTTGTGAGTGAAAAAGATAAGTACTTCAAGTTGGAAAATGGGTTTAGGAGGGACAATAAGAAAGTAACTTGCTCTGAAATGGTCTTTGAAAAGTATTTCTTGGTGTTGAGGTATCCAAAAAGCTGTAAAGTATAGTTGTGGTGAAAAAGATAAGTTCTTCAAGTTGGAAAATAGGTTTAGAAGGGACATTAAGAAAGTAACTTGCTCTGAAATGGTCTTTGAATAGTATTTCTTGGTGTTGAGGTATCCAAAAAGCTGTAAAGTATAGTTGTGGGTGAAAAAGATAAGTACTTCATTTTGGAAAATGGGTTTAGGAGGGACATTAAGAAAGTAACTTGCTCTGAAATGGACTTTGAAAAGTATTTCTTGGTGTTGAGGTATCCAAAAAGCTGTAAAGTATAGTTGTGGATGAAAAAGATAAGTACTTCAAGTTGAAAAAAGGGTTTAGGAGGGATATTAAGAAAGTAACTTGCTCTGAAATGGTCTTTGAAAAGTATTTCTTGGTGTTGAGGTAACCAAAAAGCTGTAAAGTATAGTTGCGGGTGAAAAACATAAGTACTTCAAGTTGGAAAATGGGTTTAGGAGGGACATTAAGAAAGTAACTTGCTCTGGAATGGTCTTTGAAAAGTATTTCTTGGTGTTGAGGTATCCAAAAAGCTGTAAAGTATAGTCGTGGGTGAAAAAGATAAGTACTTCAAGTTGAAAAATGGGTTTAGAAGGGACATTAAGAAAGTAACTTAATCTGAAATGGTCTTTGAAAAGTATTTCTTGGTGTTGAGGTATCCAAAAATCTGTAAAGTATAGTTGTGGGTGAAAAAGATAAGTACTTCAAGTTGGAAAATGGGTTTAGGAGGGACAATAAGAAAGTAACTTGCTCTGAAATGGTCTTTGAAAAGTATTTCTTGGTGTTGAGGTATCCAAAAAGCTGTAAAGTATAGTTGTGGGTGAAAAAGATAAGTACTTCAAGTTGGAAAATGGGTTTAGAAGGGACATTAAGAAAGTAACTTGCTCTGAAATGGTCTTTGAAAAGTATTTCTTGGTGTTGAGGTAACCAAAAAGCTGTAAAGTATAGTTGTGGGTGAAAAAGATAAGTACTTCAAGTTGAAAAATGGGTTTAGGAGGGACATTAAGAAAGTAACTTGCTCTGAAATGGTCTTTGAAAAGTATTTCTTGGTGTTGAGGTATCCAAAAAGCGGTAAAGTATAGTTGTGGGTGAAAAAGATAAGTACTTCAAGTTGGAAAATTTGTTTAGGAGGGACATTAAGAAAGTAACTTGCTCTGAAATGGTCTTTGAAAAGTATTTCTTGGTGTTGAGGTATCCAAAAAGCTGTAAAGTATAGTTGTGGGTGAAAAGGATAAGTACTTCAACTTGTAAAATAGGTTTAGGAGGGAGATTAAGAAAGTAACTTGCTCTGAAATGATCTTTGAAAAGTATTTCTTGGTGTTGAGGTATCCAAAAAGCTGTAAAGTATAGTTGTGGGTGAAAAAGATAAGTACTTCAAGTTGAAAAAAGGATTTAGGAGGGATATTAAGAAAGTAACTTGCTCTGAAATGGTCTTTGAAAAGTATTTCTTGGTGTTGAGGTATCCAAAAAGCTGTAAAGTATAGTTGTGGGTGAAAAGGATAAGTACTTCAACTTGTAAAATAGGTTTAGGAGGGAGATTAAGAAAGTAACTTGCTCTGAAATGATCTTTGAAAAGTATTTCTTGGTGTTGAGGTATCCAAAAAGCTGTAAAGTATAGTTGTGGGTGAAAAAGATAAGTACTTCAAGTTGAAAAAAGGATTTAGGAGGGATATTAAGAAAGTAACTTGCTCTGAAATGGTCTTTGAAAGGTATTTCTTGGTGTTGAGGTATCCAAAAAGCTGTAAAGTATAGTTGTGGGTGAAAAAGATAAGTACTTCAACTTGTAAAATAGGTTTAGAAGGGACATTAAGAAAGTAACTTGCTCTGAAATGGTCTTTGAAAAGTATTTCTTGGTGTTGAGGTATCCAAAAAGCTGTAAAGTATAGTTGTGGGTGAAGAAGATAAGTACTTCAAGTTGGAAAATGGGTTTAGGAGGGACATTAAGAAAAAAGTTGCTCTGAAATGGTCTTTGAAAAGTATTTCTTGGTGTTGAGGTATCCAAAAAGCTGTAAAGTATAGTTGTGGGTGAAAAAGATAAGTACTTCAAGTTGAAAAAAGGATTTAGGAGGGATATTAAGAAAGTAACTTGCTCTGAAATGGTCTTTGAAAAGTATTTCTTGGTGTTGAGGTAACCAAAAAACTGTAAAGTATAGTTGTGGGTGAAAAAGATAAGTACTTAAAGTTGGAAAATGGGTTTAGGAGGGACATTAAGAAAGTAACTTGCTCTGGAATGGTCTTTGAAAAGTATTTCTTGGTGTTGAGGTATCCAAAAAGCTGTAAAGTATAGTTGTGGGTGAAAAAGATAAGTACTTCAAGTTGAAAAATGGGTTTAGAAGGGACATTAAGAAAGTAACTTGCTCTGAAATGGTCTTTGGAAAGTATTTCTTGGTGCTGAGGTATCCAAAAAGCTGTAAAGTATAGTTGTGAGTGAAAAAGATAAGTACTTCAAGTTGGAAAATGGGTTTAGGAGGGACAATAAGAAAGTAACTTGCTCTGAAATGGTCTTTGAAAAGTATTTCTTGGTGTTGAGGTATCCAAAAAGCTGTAAAGTATAGTTGTGGTGAAAAAGATAAGTTCTTCAAGTTGGAAAATAGGTTTAGAAGGGACATTAAGAAAGTAACTTGCTCTGAAATGGTCTTTGAATAGTATTTCTTGGTGTTGAGGTATCCAAAAAGCTGTAAAGTATAGTTGTGGGTGAAAAAGATAAGTACTTCATTTTGGAAAATGGGTTTAGGAGGGACATTAAGAAAGTAACTTGCTCTGAAATGGACTTTGAAAAGTATTTCTTGGTGTTGAGGTATCCAAAAAGCTGTAAAGTATAGTTGTGGATGAAAAAGATAAGTACTTCAAGTTGAAAAAAGGGTTTAGGAGGGATATTAAGAAAGTAACTTGCTCTGAAATGGTCTTTGAAAAGTATTTCTTGGTGTTGAGGTAACCAAAAAGCTGTAAAGTATAGTTGCGGGTGAAAAACATAAGTACTTCAAGTTGGAAAATGGGTTTAGGAGGGACATTAAGAAAGTAACTTGCTCTGGAATGGTCTTTGAAAAGTATTTCTTGGTGTTGAGGTATCCAAAAAGCTGTAAAGTATAGTCGTGGGTGAAAAAGATAAGTACTTCAAGTTGAAAAATGGGTTTAGAAGGGACATTAAGAAAGTAACTTAATCTGAAATGGTCTTTGAAAAGTATTTCTTGGTGTTGAGGTATCCAAAAATCTGTAAAGTATAGTTGTGGGTGAAAAAGATAAGTACTTCAAGTTGGAAAATGGGTTTAGGAGGGACAATAAGAAAGTAACTTGCTCTGAAATGGTCTTTGAAAAGTATTTCTTGGTGTTGAGGTATCCAAAAAGCTGTAAAGTATAGTTGTGGGTGAAAAAGATAAGTACTTCAAGTTGGAAAATGGGTTTAGAAGGGACATTAAGAAAGTAACTTGCTCTGAAATGGTCTTTGAAAAGTATTTCTTGGTGTTGAGGTAACCAAAAAGCTGTAAAGTATAGTTGTGGGTGAAAAAGATAAGTACTTCAAGTTGAAAAATGGGTTTAGGAGGGACATTAAGAAAGTAACTTGCTCTGAAATGGTCTTTGAAAAGTATTTCTTGGTGTTGAGGTATCCAAAAAGCTGTAAAGTATAGTTGTGGATGAAAAAGATTAGTACTTCAAGTGGGAAAATGGGTTTAGGAGGGACATTAAGAAAGTAACTTGCTCTGAAATGGTCTTTGAAAAGTATTTCTTGGTGTTGAGGTAACCAAAAAGCTGTAAAGTATAGTTGTGGGTGAAAAAGATAAGTACTTCAAGTTGGAAAATGGGTTTAGGAGGGACATTAAGAAAGTAACTTGCTCTGAAATGGTCTTTGAAAAGTATTTCTTGGTGTTGAGGTATCCAAAAAGCTGTAAAGTATAGTTGTGGGTGAAAAAGATAAGTACTTCAACTTGTAAAATAGGTTTAGGAGGGACATTAAGAAAGTAACTTGCTCTGAAATGATCTTTGAAAAGTATTTCTTGGTGTTGAGGTATCCAAAAAGCTGTAAAGTATAGTTGTGGTGAAAAAGATAAGTACTTCAAGTTGGAAAATGGGTTTAGGAGGGACATTAAGAAAGTAACTTGCTCTGAAATGGTCTTTGAAAGGTATTTCTTGGTGTTGAGGTATCCAAAAAGCTGTAAAGTATAGTTGTGGGTGAAAAAGATAAGTACTTCAACTTATAAAATAGGCTTAGAAGGGACATTAAGAAAGTAACTTGCTCTGAAATGGTCTTTGAAAAGTATTTCTTGGTGTTGAGGTATCCAAAAAGCTGTAAAGTATAGTTGTGGGTGAAAAAGATAAGTACTTCAAGTTGGAAAATGGGTTTAGGAGGGACATTAAGAAAGTAACTTGCTCTGAAATGGTCTTTGAAAGGTATTTCTTGGTGTTGAGGTATCCAAAAAGCTGTAAAGTATAGTTGTGGGTGAAAAAGATAAGTACTTCAAGTTGAAAAATGGGTTTAGAAGGGACATTAAGAAAGTAACTTGCTCTGAAATGGTCTTTGAAAAGTATTTCTTGGTGCTGAGGTATCCAAAAAGCTGTAAAGTATAGTTGTGGGTGAAAAAGATAAGTACTTCAAGTTGGAAAATGGGTTTAGGAGGGACAATAAGAAAGTAACCTGCTCTGAAATGGTCTTTGAAAAGTATATCTTGGTGTTGATGTATCCAAAAAGCTGTAAAGTATAGTTGTGGGTGAAAAAGATAAGTACTTCAAGTTGGAAAATGGGTTTAGGAGGGACATTAAGAAAGTAACTTGCTCTGAAATGGTCTTTGAAAAGTATTTCTTGGTGTTGAGGTAACCAAAAAGCTGTAAAGTATAGTTGTGGGTGAAAAAGATAAGTACTTCAAGTTGAAATAGTCTTTGAAAAGTTTTTCTTGGTGTTGAGGTATCCAAAAAGCTGTAAAGTATAGTTGTGGTGAAAAAGATAAGTTCTTCAAGTTGGAAAATAGGTTTAGAAGGGACATTAAGAAAGTAACTTGCTCTGAAATGGTCTTTGAATAGTATTTCTTGGTGTTGAGGTATCCAAAAAGCTGTAAAGTATAGTTGTGGGTGAAAAAGATAAGTACTTCATGTTGGAAAATGGGTTTAGGAGGGACATTAAGAAAGTAACTTGCTCTGAAATGGACTTTGAAAAGTATTTCTTGGTGTTGAGGTATCCAAAAAGCTGTAAAGTATAGTTGTGGGTGAAAAAGATAAGTACTTCAAGTTGAAATAGTCTTTGAAAAGTATTTCTTGGTGTTGAGGTATCCAAAAAGCTGTAAAGTATAGTTGTGGTGAAAAAGATAAGTTCTTCAAGTTGGAAAATAGGTTTAGAAGGGACATTAAGAAAGTAACTTGCTCTGAAATGGTCTTTGAATAGTATTTCTTGGTGTTGAGGTATCCAAAAAGCTGTAAAGTATAGTTGTGGGTGAAAAAGATAAGTACTTCATGTTGGAAAATGGGTTTAGGAGGGACATTAAGAAAGTAACTTGCTCTGAAATGGACTTTGAAAAGTATTTCTTGGTGTTGAGGTAACCAAAAAGCTGTAAAGTATAGTTGCGGGTGAAAAACATATGTACTTCAAGTTGGAAAATGGGTTTAGGAGGGACATTAAGAAAGTAACTTGCTCTGGAATGGTCTTTGAAAAGTATTTCTTGGTGTTGAGGTATCCAAAAAGCTGTAAAGTATAGTTGTGGGTGAAAAAGATAAGTACTTCAAGTTGAAAAATGGGTTTAAAAGGGACATTAAGAAAGTAACTTGCTCTGAAATGGTCTTTGAAAAGTATTTCTTGGTGTTGAGGTATCCAAAAAGCTGTAAAGTATAGTTGTGGGTGAAAAAGATAAGTACTTCAAGTTGGAAAATGGGTTTAGGAGGGACATTAAGAAAGTAACTTGCTCTGAAATGGTCTTTGAAAAGTATTTCTTGGTGTTGAGGTATCCAAAAAGCTGTAAAGTATAGTTGTGGGTGAAAAAGATAAGTACTTCAAGTTGGAAAATGAGTTTAGGAGGGACATTAAGAATGTAACTTGCTCTGAAATGGTCTTTGAAAAGTATTTCTTGGTGTTGAGGTAACCAAAAAGCTGTAAAGTATAGTTGAGGGTGAAAAAGATAAGTACTTCAAGTTGAAAAATGGGTTTAGGAGGGACATTAAGAAAGTAACTTGCTCTGAAATGGTCTTTGAAAAGTATTTCTTGGTGTTGAGGTATCCAAAAAGCTGTAAAGTATAGTTGTGGATGAAAAAGGTAAGTACTTCAAGTTGGAAAATGGGTTTAGGAGGGACATTAAGAAAGTAACTTGCTCTGAAATGGTCTTTGAAAAGTATTTCTTGGTGTTGAGGTAACCAAAAAGCTGTAAAGTATAGTTGTGGGTGAAAAAGATAAGTACTTCAAGTTGGAAAATGGGTTTAGGAGGGACATTAAGAAAGTAACTTGCTCTGAAATGGTCTTTGAAAAGTATTTCTTGGTGTTGAGGTATCCAAAAAGCTGTAAAGTATAGTTCTGGGTGAAAAAGATAAGTACTTCAACTTGTAAAATAGGTTTAGGAGGGACATTAAGAAAGTAACTTGCTCTGAAATGATCTTTGAAAAGTATTTCTTGGTGTTGAGGTATCCAAAAAGCTGTAAAGTATAGTTGTGGTGAAAAAGATAAGTACTTCAAGTTGGAAAATGGGTTTAGGAGGGACATTAAGAAAGTAACTTGCTCTGAAATGGTCTTTGAAAGGTATTTCTTGGTGTTGAGGTATCCAAAAAGCTGTAAAGTATAGTTGTGGGTGAAAAAGATAAGTACTTCAAGTTGTAAAATAGGTTTAGAAGGGACATTAAGAAAGTAACTTGCTCTGAAATGGTCTTTGAAAAGTATTTCTTGGTGTTGAGGTATCCAAAAAGCTGTAAAGTATAGTTGTGGGTGAAAAAGATAAGTACTTCAAGTTGGAAAATGGGTTTAGGAGGGACATTAAGAAAAAAAGTTGCACTGAAATGGTCTTTGAAAAGTATTTCTTGGTGTTGAGGTATCCAAAAAGCTGTAAAGTATAGTTGTGGATGAAAAAGATAAGTACTTCAAATTGGAAAATGGGTTTAGAAGGGACATTAAGAAAGTAACTTGCTCTGAAATGGTCTTTAAAAAGTATTTCTTGGTGTTGAGGTATCCGAAAAGCTGTAAAGTATAGTTGTGGGTGAAAAAGATAAGTACTTCAAGTTGGAAAATGGGTTTAGGAGGGGCATTAAGAAAGTAACTTGCTCTGAAATGGTCTTTGAAAAGTTTTTCTTGGTGTTGAGGTATCCAAAAAGCTGTAAAGTATAGTTGTGGATGAAAAAGATAAGTACTTCAACTTGTAAAATAGGTTTAGGAGGGACATTAAGAAAGTAACTTGCTCTGAAATGGTCTTGGAAAAGTATTTCTTTGGTGTTGAGGTATCCAAAAAGCTGTAAAGTATAGTTGTGGATGAAAAAGCTAAGTACTTCAACTTGTAAAATAGGTTTAGAAGGGACATTAAGAAAGTAACTTGCTCTGAAATGGTCTTTGAAAAGTATTTCTTGGTGTTGAGGTATCCAAAAAGCTGTAAAGTATAGTTGTGGGTGAAAAAGATAAGTACTTCAAGTTGGAAAATGGGTTTAGAAGGGACATTAAAAAAGTAACTTGCTCTGAAATGGTCTTTGAAAAGTATTTCTTGGTGTTGAGGTAACCAAAAAGCCTGAAAGTATAGTTGTGAATGAAAAAGATAAGTACTTCAAGTTGGAAAATGGGTTTAGGAGGGACATTAAGAAAGTAACTTGCTCTGAAATGGTCTTTGAAAAGTATTTCTTGGTGTTGAGGTGTCCAAAAAGCTGTAAAGTATAGTTGTGAATGAAAAAGATAAGTACTTCAAGTTGGAAAATGGGTTAAGAAGGGACATTAAGAAAGGAACTTGTTCTGAAATGGTCTTTGAAAAGTATTTCTTGGTGTTGAGGTATCCAAAAAGCTGTAAAGTATAGTTGTGGATGAAAAAGATAAGTACTTCAACTTGTAAAATAGGTTTAGGAGGGACATTAAGAAAGTAACTTGCTCTGAAATGGTCTTTGAAAAGTATTTCTTTGGTGTTGAGGTATCCAAAAAGCTGTAAAGTATAGTTGTGGATGAAAAAGATAAGTACTTCAACTTGTAAAATAGGTTTAGAAGGGACATTAAGAAAGTAACGCTCTGAAATGGTCTTTGAAAAGTATTTCTTGGTGTTGAGGTGTCCAAAAAGCTGTAAAGTATAGTTGTGGGTGAGAAAGATAAGTACTTCAAGTTGGAAAATGGGTTTAGAAGGGACATTAAGAAAGTAACTTGCTCTGAAATGGTCTTTGAAAAGTATTTCTTGGTGTTGAGGTAACCAAAAAGCTGTAAAGTATAGTTGTGAATGAAAAAGATAAGTACTTCGAGTTGGAAAATGGGTTTAGGAGGGACATTAAGAAAGTAACTTGCTCTGAAATGGTCTTTGAAAAGTATTTCTTGGTGTTGAGGTAACCAAAAAGCTGTAAAGTATAGTTGTGGATGAAAAAGATAAGTACTTCAAGTTGGAAAATGGGTTTAGAAGGGACATTAAGAAAGGAACTTGTTCTGAAATGGTCTTTTGAAAAGTACTTCTTGGTGTTGAGGTATCCAAAAAGCTGTAAAGTATAGTTGTGGATGAAAAAGATAAGTACTTCAAGTTGTAAAATAGGTTTAGAAGGGACATTAAGAAAGTAACTTGCTCTGAAATGGTCTTTGAAAAGTATTTCTTGGTGTTGAGGTATCCAAAAAGCTGTAAAGTATAGTTGTGGGTGAAAAAGATAAGTACTTCATGTTGGAAAATGGGTTTAGGAGGGACATTAAGAAAGTAACTTGCTCTGAAATGGTCTTTGAAAAGTATTTCTTGGTGTTGAGGTAACCAAAAAGCTGTAAAGTATAGTTGTGAATGAAAAAGATAAGTACTTCAAGTTGGAAAATGGGTTTAGGAGGGACATTAAGAAAGTAACTTGCTCTGAAATGGTCTTTGAAAAGTATTTCTTAGTGTTGAGGTATCCAAAAAGCTGTAAAGTATAGTTGTGAATGAAAAAGATAAGTACTTCAAGTTGTAAAATAGGTTTAGAAGGGACATTAAGAAAGTAACTTGCTCTGAAATGGTCTTTGAAAAGTATTTCTTGGTGTTAAGGTATCCAAAAAGCTGTAAAGTATAGTTGTGGGTGAAAAAGATAAGTACTTCAAGTTGGAAAATGGGTTTAGGAGGGACATTAAGAAAGTAACTTGCTCTGAAATGGTCTTTGAAAAGTATTTCTTAGTGTTGAGGTATCCAAAAGCTTTAAAGTATAGTTGTGAATGAAAAAGATAAGTACTTCAAGTTGGAAAATGGGTTAAGAAGGGACATTAAGAAAGGAACTTGTTCTGAAATGGTCTTTGAAAAGTATTTCTTGGTGTTGAGGTATCCAAAAAGCTGTAAAGTATAGTTGTGGATGAAAAAGATAAGTACTTCAACTTGTAAAATAGGTTTAGGAGGGACATTAAGAAAGTAACTTGCTCTGAAATGGTCTTTGAAAAGTATTTCTTTGGTGTTGAGGTATCCAAAAAGCTGTAAAGTATAGTTGTGGATGAAAAAGATAAGTACTTCAACTTGTAAAATAGGTTTAGAAGGGACATTAAGAAAGTAACGCTCTGAAATGGTCTTTGAAAAGTATTTCTTGGTGTTGAGGTGTCCAAAAAGCTGTAAAGTATAGTTGTGGGTGAAAAAGATAAGTACTTCAAGTTGGAAAATGGGTTTAGAAGGGACATTAAGAAAGTAACTTGCTCTGAAATGGTCTTTGAAAAGTATTTCTTGGTGTTGAGGTAACCAAAAAGCTGTAAAGTATAGTTGTGAATGAAAAAGATAAGTACTTCGAGTTGGAAAATGGGTTTAGGAGGGACATTAAGAAAGTAACTTGCTCTGAAATGGTCTTTGAAAAGTATTTCTTGGTGTTGAGGTAACCAAAAAGCTGTAAAGTATAGTTGTGAATGAAAAAGATAAGTACTTCAAGTTGGAAAATGGGTTTAGAAGGGACATTAAGAAAGGAACTTGTTCTGAAATGGTCTTTTGAAAAGTACTTCTTGGTGTTGAGGTATCCAAAAAGCTGTAAAGTATAGTTGTGGATGAAAAAGATAAGTACTTCAAGTTGTAAAATAGGTTTAGAAGGGACATTAAGAAAGTAACTTGCTCTGAAATGGTCTTTGAAAAGTATTTCTTGGTGTTGAGGTATCCAAAAAGCTGTAAAGTATAGTTGTGGGTGAAAAAGATAAGTACTTCATGTTGGAAAATGGGTTTAGGAGGGACATTAAGAAAGTAACTTGCTCTGAAATGGTCTTTGAAAAGTATTTCTTGGTGTTGAGGTAACCAAAAAGCTGTAAAGTATAGTTGTGAATGAAAAAGATAAGTACTTCAAGTTGGAAAATGGGTTTAGGAGGGACATTAAGAAAGTAACTTGCTCTGAAATGGTCTTTGAAAAGTATTTCTTAGTGTTGAGGTATCCAAAAAGCTGTAAAGTATAGTTGTGAATGAAAAAGATAAGTACTTCAAGTTGTAAAATAGGTTTAGAAGGGACATTAAGAAAGTAACTTGCTCTGAAATGGTCTTTGAAAAGTATTTCTTGGTGTTGAGGTATCCAAAAAGCTGTAAAGTATAGTTGTGGGTGAAAAAGATAAGTACTTCAAGTTGGAAAATGGGTTTAGGAGGGAGATTAAGAAAGTAACTTGCTCTGAAATGGTCTTTGAAAAGTATTTCTTCGTGTTGAGGTAACCAAAAAGCTGTAAAGTATAGTTGTGAATGAAAAAGATAAGTACTTCAAGTTGGAAAATGGGTTTAGGAGGGACATTAAGAAAGTAACTTGCTCTGAAATGGTCTTTGAAAAGTATTTCTTGGTGTTGAGGTATCCAAAAAGCTGTAAAGTATAGTTGTGAATGAAAAAGATAAGTACTTCAAGTTGAAAAATGGGTTTAGGAGGGACATTAAGAAAGGAACTTGTTCCCGTCAGGACCTTCTGATAGGGTTCTACCGATTATGTGATCAATTTCTCAGAAATCCAACTGTCCTAGTCGATTACGTCATTCTATGCACATAAATGGATTCCCGTCACGAGCTCCTGATAGGGTTCTACCGATTATGTAATCAATTTCTCAGAAATCCATTTGTCCTAGTTGATTACGTCATTCGATGCACATAAATGGATTCCCGTCATGACCTTCTGATAGGGTTCTACCGATTATGTAATCAATTTCTCAGAAATCCATTTGTCCTAGTTGATTACGTCATTCTATGCACATAAATGGATTCCCGTCATGACCTTCTGATAGGGTTCTACTGATTATGTAATCAATTTCTCGGGAATTCTCTCCCTTCGATTACGCAATCAATATATCTCTTCCCCACCTTCCCCTTAGAAACAACAAATTAATTCCCCTTTCTTGAATCAATAATTCTCTTTGGAAACAACAAATTAATTCCTCTTTCGTGACAAATCAATCAATCATGACATCATCTGTCACGTGTGATCTAAACTTTGCCCCGGAAACAATTCTGGTCGAACTCCAAAGACATTAATTAACTTGACGTCATCTGTCAGACATTAATTAACTTCCCCGGAAACAATTTGATTAATGACTGACAGCCCACGTGTTCTCCCTAGGGAGGCTATGCCCATATTTGGTGTGGGGTTCGGACCTTTAGGGTCATTTCTACTGATTGATACCTGCAGTTCACAAAGAAATTAAATAAAGCATCAGTCTGCGTTTCCTATACCGTTTCTTTTATACAGAAGAAAGAAGAAGAAATAAAAAATATAATTATCTTAGTATAACTGTAGCGTAGAATAACTAAAACTTGGTAGCGTAGAATAACGGTTTGTTTTGTATTGCGATTACGTATTACGTAATCGCAATACTTGCGTAATCGCAATACGATTTGTATTACGATTTTCTTTATATTGCAGCAAAATCGAGTTGTAGGTGCAATGCAGCTGTATTCAGTTGAGAGGAAGGTAAGCCAGCCAATTGAAGGTCATGCTGCTGCTTTTGCTCAGTTTAAAATGGATGGCAATCCGTTACCATCGACTACTTTCTGTTTTGCTGTTCGGTCAGCTGCTGGTGGTAAGGTAAGAAGTTAATTTTTTTCTTTTCAAATCAAGTTTCGTAGGACGTTTTTTATAGATCGACTTTTGTAAGCAAATTGTTCTTAAGCTATTAACAATAAAGAGAGTTGAAACAACAAAGCTTCAAAGGATGCTCTTTCCTTAAGGTGTTCTTTTCGAGGCAATCGTTTGAAGCAATTGGGAGCGACTAAGGGTATTCAAATGAAACTTTATAGGCTCTTGGGCAATTTATAAGGTATTAGATCTTAGTGAGCAGATCCTGTTTCCAACCACTTCTTCGTACAGACCCTAAGCATTGCGAAAATTATTATATTAATACTTTTTTATCCAATATTATTTAAATAATTTATCGATTTTATATAGGATAAAATTACCATTCAACTTAAGATATAAAAATAATCGAAAAACTACAGATCTGAATATTATATTCAGAACTTGAATATTATATATATATGAGTCCAAAATGGGTATCTCAAAATTTTGATCGGACGACTTTGGGGAAAATTAGGGGCGTGGGAGGGGGTCTAGTTGCCCTCCAATTTTTGGAGGGCAACTAGGCAGCCCAATTTTTGGGTTGGTACGATCACCCCTGGAAGAACAAACAAACAAATAAACTCGTCCGTGGAGTTTCTTCTGGCAAAAAATAACACATTTCACATTTTTGCTGATAGGGGCTTGAATCCTCTATAGTAGAGTTCTTTGATATGCTGAATCTGATGGTGTAATTTTCATTAAGGTTCTTTGACTTTTAGGGATTGTTTCCCCTCTTATTCGAAAATCAGGAAAATATTTATCAGGCTTTTAGCCTTTGATGAGTAACAATAAACTTAATGAAACTTGTATATTTGGAATCAGCGCAATAAGCCAATTCTTTTGGTATGTCTATTGGTATCAAAATTTTGTTTTTTAGAATTTTAGTACGCGTCTCTTCTTACTTACAGTTCGTTATCATGAACTATTTGATTAAAAAGAAAGTTCTGATCCATTTAATCAAAACACCAAAACTTATTAAAATTTATACTTTCTGATGATGCAAGTTTCATTAAAATGAATATCTCTGTCTCCGGTGTAAAATGGTTTTTCTCCGGAGCAAAAAGTTAAATTAATTTAAAGCAAAAAGTTAAAACGGAATATCTGTCTCCGGTGCAAAACGGTGTTGCACCGGAGCAAAAAGTTAAATTAAAGCAAAAAGTTAAAACTGTATATCTCTGTCTCCCGTGTAAAACGGTTTTTCTCCGGAGCAAAAAGTTAAATTAAAGTTAAATTAATTTAAAGCAAAAAGTTAAAACTGAATATCTGTCTCCGGTGCAAAAGGGTGTTGCACCGGAGCAAAAAGTTAAAACTGAATATCTTTGTCTCCGGTGCAAAACGGTTTTGCACCGGAACAAGACGGTTTTGCACCAGTGCGAAAAGTTGAATGGTTTTTGTTCTAAGATTTCTTGGAAAGTTCTAAGATTGTTTGTAATGCGTGTGTTTGTCCTATAGTCTTTTATATTTTATTCGGATCTCTTGTCCAAGCTATAAAGTTACGAATAGACCGATAAATCAACTCAAAACAGTTTGGCCGTTGCAGCTAAGAAAGTATAATGGACGAGATACGGTGGACCTTTAAGGTATTATATGGCCTTGAGTTCCCAAGTGACAGTGCAGTAATTGTTTTCTGTTTTTCTTCTGTGAAAGGAGGAACTGATATGTTCGCGTGATTTTTTTTTTCTGCACAATCTGTGAATGCAGACTGAGACAGGGTTGGACCAACTAACCCTAGTAAGTACCAATGAGTGTTAAGTAACCTCTTCGGACGTGACAGCTTTGGGGGCAGTTTTAGGGGGTACAGAGGGGGCACTTGCCCCGGGCACCAAAATTTTAGGGCGCAAAATTTCAAATAAATAATCTAGCGGTTTTAATCATTTTGTAATTTTTGAAATTTTATCTTTATTAAAATAAAGCCGAGGGCGCAGTTAATAAATGAAAATAATTAATAAATTATTAGTTAGTAGATAAAATAAATTAAATAAAAAATAACTTATTAATAATAATTATTAAATAAAAATAGCTAAAATATTTAATAAATTGAAAATACTTTTGTTAAGATTTGACCTGAAAAGTTAGTGGGGGACAGAGGGGGAGGGGTAATCAAAATTTTGTCCTGGGTACAAGAGAGACCAGAATCACCACTGGACTCCATCCAGTTTGGCTGAAGATGGTTGGCTCTGGTGACAGTGGCAATTAAAATGATAACAATGATACAAACTGAAATTCAATATTAGAGCCTCATGCTTTAGCAATTGCTGAATAAGAATGCAACTCTTGCCCCGTAGTATGACTCAGAGGCTCCCCTCCCTCCTCAAGGAAAGTCTTGTAGAAAACAGCCATAAAACTGGATATTAGAGGCTTGAATCCCGCTTCCTTTTAAGAATCCCGCTTCCTGTATGATATTGTAGCTGTGTTTTCACCTGTTTAAGTTGCTTTCTTTGTAATATCCAAATTTTGTTTAAAAACTGGAAATAGTGCCAAGTTTATTTCATTGGAGTGTTTTTACTTCCGGAACCTTCGTTAGTCATACCTGTTAACGGTAAAATATTTGCTCTGGTGACGTAAAATCATGATAATCATGATCCAACTTCCATTTTGTCTAACTTTTTGTTTTTGCATTAATTGAGTGATTAATTGAAGGAAACTTAGGGTAATGAATATAGTTTATTGGTCAAGCTAATATTCATTTCATTTATAAATGCACATATATTTCATTGTTATCGGCTTACATATAAGTGTTCACTATAGAAATATTGCGATATCAGTAACACCAGGGATGGGTTGTCTGTCAGGGGGCATAATTTGCTATGGGACAGGGGGGGGGGGGGGGGGGCAACTGCCCCCTTCAGATCCAGATTTGCCCCCCCCCCTCCAGCTGAAATTTAGTTTTTGTAAAAAAAAATCTTGTCAAAAGTAACATAAGCCTGTATAATTCAAGTATCCAGAGAAATAAATCAGTTTTCTTTAGTACATCTTTGCCTTTATGATAATATATGGATCATTTTCATTTTCTATTTCACTTGATTTGGGAAAATTGGCTCCAACTCGACCCCCCCCCCCCCTCAAGGATTTTGACGAAATTACGCCACTGGTGTCTGTTCCTTCCATTGAGAGCTGATTTAATTTTGCACGAATATTATTTATATTTTTTGGAATGCGTCGTAGCCTATATCAAAGGAATACTAACCTTTGGCTGTAATGCTGTGCCATTATACTCAAATTTGGGTGTTATTGTCTAGTATATATTGTCTATAACAAAAGAAAAAAAGGATTAAAATTCTAGTCTCAAATTCTTTCTCAAAATCCTGCATCCGCTAGTGAGTGGCATTTCAGTAGTGGCTTTTTTTTACTGATTTTTTTTTCACAACGCCAGAACAAAAACTTCGCCGGAGGTAAACTTCGAAAGGTTCGATTTTCGTTGGTTTCTTTCTTTTTTTTTCTTTTTTTTTACACTGAGGACGACTCGGCGGAGGTCCTTGTCGAAATATTTGCTTATTTCTTCTTTTTCATGTTTCGCCATTGGCTGACAAAATCCTCGTTTTTTCACCTTTTTTGATTTTATTTTTTGTTTTGTTATTTTCTTTCCTCTCTTAGTTTCATTAGATTATTAAGATATTCAAAAAATCAGTTTTCTTAAAGATTAACTCAGATAGTTACGTAAAACAATGAAG
Source organism: Artemia sinica (assembly GCA_027921565.1). Taxonomy (NCBI): domain Eukaryota; kingdom Metazoa; phylum Arthropoda; class Branchiopoda; order Anostraca; family Artemiidae; genus Artemia; species Artemia sinica. The sequence goes on along the minus strand of CM051267.1, from coordinate 55,648,082 downwards.
CTGTTTAGATCTGCATTACGTTTGCTATATCTTTGATGCCTACGAAAACCTTCAATGTAAAAACAATTGGTATTAAATAATAGTAAAATTAAGAAGGAATATTGTCTTTCAGCTTTTCCACTTTCCCGCAAAATGTACATTCTGTTACAGAATGCCTTTTGAGTTACTTCAAACGGCTCACAAAATCACGAAAGGGTAATGGTATTCAGTTTTTATCTTATGAGAGAAGTTGTTCAGTTGACCTTATTTTGAAAAAAAAGCTTATTAGAATTCACCATGGAGCAGAGGCTCCGATTTGTATCTATCTATGCTTCTAAAAGGCTCTGGCTTTATATTTTCTGTGTGTTAACCTCATATATTTTTGGGGTTGTATATAATCTTCATCTGTTTTCGGTAAAATTTATTTATTGCAAAAATAGTTATAATTTGGGTTACACAAGAATTTTAAGCTATCAAGGGAGCACACTGGTTCGGGAAAAATATGCTTTTGACCCATTTATTTATGTTTGTGAATATATTGTATTCTTTGAATCTAATGTATATATTTTATTCGTTGAAGCTAACGTGGAATTAATATTGTTATATTAACTAACTTAAAAATTGAAACTAACCTTAATATTATATTTGTTGAATCGTTTTATACAAATATATTGCATTAATTGAATATATATATATATATATATATATATATATATATATATATATATATATATATATATATATATATATATATATATATATATATATATATATATATATATATATATATATATATATATAATATATATATATATATATATATATATATATATATATATATATATATATATATATATATATATATATATATATATATTATAATATATATAATATATAATAATTAAAATATATAATAAATAAAATAAGATTCTAATAATATAGAATGTCTATCGTATATTATATATCGAAAATGATCAATGTATTATATACATTGAACTCATGCAGTTATGGATTGTTTGTCCTTGACCATGGATGATTCTTTTGGGGAATTCCCCATCCATGATATTTTATTTTTCTGTAATTTAAAGAACCCCTTATATTTATTTTTATTTGTAGCTTCACATTATCGAAGTTGGGACGCCACCTACAGGGAATCAACCATTCCCAAAGAAAGCCGTGGATGTATTTTTTCCCCCAGAAGCAGCCAACGACTTCCCTGTTGCCATGCAGATTTCCCCTAAATATGATGTCATTTATTTAATAACTAAATATGGCTATATTCATTTGTACGACATCGAAACTGGAACCTGTATCTACATGAATAGAATTAGTTCTGAAACTATTTTCGTCACTGCTCAACATGAAGGTTCTTCTGGTATCATTGGTGTGAATAGGAAAGGACAGGTTTGCATGAATCTCTTTGTTGTATCTCAAAAAGGGTTATATATATTTTATAATATATATAAATTATAATTGGTACTTGCATAATATACCCACTACCACTCAAGAATTGAAGTTAGGTTAATCCTAATAAAACATACCTAAGTGTGATAAAAATAGAATACTTTACAAAAAAATTTGGCTAAATATTTGTACACTAGGGGGAAGGGGGGTAAAGTGAAGCGGGTCTGCATGAAAAATGTCTTAGGTACAATTATTCTGCATATTACGAAGCAAGAATTGTTTTCTGACTTCACACTGTCCAAATACTTTAACCCCCCCCCCCCTGATGTGCAAAATATAGCTCAAACTATATATTTTCGGTTTACTATAAGAAACCGGTTTACAGTGCGTCAATGCATGAACAACTTGAGTGGTAGTAGGTACATCATACAAGTACCTTATGTTTAATTATGTATATAATTATACATTATTTGATTATTTGCTACAATATATATATATATATATATATATATATATATATATATATATATATATATATATATATATATATATATATATATATATATATATATATATATATATATATATATATATATATATATATATATATATATATATATATATATATATATATATATATATACAAAATAATGTGTTATATTAATATATAGTGGAATTGTAATTGATATTTATTTATATAAATATAATTTATATTTATAATAGTATAAATTTTTCGAAAGGTGCTCGTAAAATGGTTTCTATCGAGGGTTTGAGAAATGTCTGATTTTTTTTTTTTTTCAAAAGAATTTTAATTTTCAAATTTTTTACTTTCAAAATTTTATGTCTTCTTATGGGAAAGGGGGCTGAAGAATCATAAATAAGTATCAATTAATATTTTTGACTTAAAACATTGCTATTCGTCATGTTTGACAAACAGGTCCTGGTAAGCAGCGCTTTAACAATTTTAGCCTAACTAAGAATTCTAATGGAGAGTTGTGATTTGCCGGGATAAATTGATCAGAGAATAGAAGCTCAATTGATAATGCAAGTTTTTCTGGTTTCGTTATACAAGTAGTATTGGGATAGGAGTTCAGTAGATTCCATCATTTTCATATGCCTGTGTAGATGTAACATATTGCAAAAATACCGTATTAAAATTTGTCGAGAATTAGAATTAATAATCCTATTGAAATTGGGTTTAAGGGGCTTTGTTGTGTGACCACCTGCATTAATGGCACTTGTGCCGGTAGTGGCGCAGTGGGTTTGAACTTAGCTTGATAATAAGCGACCCGGAGATCGAACCATGGTGTAGAAACACACTGCAGGGCCGTGTAGCAACACACTTACTTACTCTCATCCATCATCCTTTGATCATCCTCTATATGGGAGCACAAGTCAATGCTATTTTTCTGACCATAATAAGAAAGAAAAACGGATAATAAGAATCCTTTATAATAGAAAGAAAAACGTCTTGTCTGTATAAAGGAGGGAGAATCTCCTCAGATTGGTTCGTAGGATATCGCCAGGTATGATTCACAATTAATAGCCTAAAAATGTAGTTCTTTTGTCTCCCCACCTGAACCGTTGAGGAGATTTGTGTGGGGTATATGAAGAAAATAAGGAACACAGCTCCTAGCCATGATTTCCTTTTTTTAATACCCCAAATAACAGTGCTGACAGGATTTGGCTATCCAAATTGACATCAAGGATCCATTCTCGTCTCGTGTGCAAAAGCTACTAATTGTTCCAATTTCTACTCTCCCTTTAAAGGTCAGAACACTTTGCTGGCGTTGAAACGACCAATGGGGTTTCAACATCCATATAGGACTGGGTGTCATAACCGTGAACCGAGGCTCTCAAGTACACTGAACTATTAAAAGTTCAAAACATCCAAGGTGTATAATATGCTGTAGCCTAAAAATGAAGAAAAATATACAAAATTTTAGTATTCCGACATTATTCAAAAGTGATTTGTACCAAACGCTGGGCTGGTAGACCATCCAACAAGGGTAAAGCATTATTTTGTAGGGACAAAAAAATAACACCATTCAGTCAGTGGCGTTTCCTTGCATTTTTAAGTTTACCTAGTGTAATTGGCAAAATTAGTGTAGTTCGGAGCTCAGAGTTTTATTTAACAGTAACTACAATTTGGAATCACAATACTCTTATTCCCTCTTGAAAGACCCCATGGCCAAGGATACCTGGGGATACAAAAAATAATAATACTATATGAGCAAGAGCCAAAAAGAGATCAATTCCCAAACAGCATATGAGATTAGAAAGAGACCATACCTAAGGCCTGGGAGACTACCACATGTCATTTAGTAAACACTCAGGGGACATCAATTCAACAGAGAAAAAAGTGATTTAGCGAATTTTATGTAAACCCCCATCTAGCAGGGAATCTATCTTCTCCAAGTTTGGTTTAAAGGTCTCTTTATTCCAGAAAAGATGGGAAAAGCTGATATGAGAACATAACTTTTTTTCAATAGAGATCCCAGCCATCCCCTCTCTTCAACACAATTTCTCGTACCTCGCAATTTTTGCTTGTTTTCTGAGATTGTATCGAACAAAAGATCATTTGATTCAATGTTCATTAGATCTAATATCTGGAAATGTGGCACCTTTTAAAGCTACAAATTAGTATATATATATATATATATATATATATATATATATATATATATATATATATATATATATATATATATATATATATATATATATATATATATATATATATATATATATATATTTATTAGAACTATTTGTGTGTACCAGGAAATATTGGATTGAGTTACTGGGAAACAAAACTATATTAAGAACTTGAAGCAAAAGTTTGGTTATTAAGCTTTTAACGTTATATTTTATCACGGACACCGCTAATGCCATGAAATTACGCGCATTTTTTTTTTTTTTTTTGCTTTTTATAAACTTATTGCAACGGAAGATGGGATCGCTCTTAAACTGGATCTACCAACGGAGAAAATATTTGGCCTAAAAAGTCCGTCGTTCCTGTTTACCTACATTTAAGTAATATATACATTAATGCAGCACCAAATACCATTTTATCCACCGAATATTTTATGAAATGTACGAATTATAAGATTTTATGAATTATACGAATTATAAGATTTTACGAATAATAAATGTCAAATTTATATTTTCTTTGCGCCTAGGTTTTATCCGTTACTGTAGATGAAGACAACATTGTTCCCTATGTGACAAATGTCTTGAATAATACGGATTTGGCTTTACGAATAGCGGTGCGTAACAACTTGCCTGGAGCAGAAGAACTTATTGTCAGGAAATTCAACAACCTCTATGCCTCTGGACAATATGCTGAAGCTGCTAAGGTAGGTTACTTACTATTTAATTGCCGGCTTTATAATCAAGAGTAAATAAAATGTATAAAGATTAAATAAAAATGTAAATAAAAATAAAGAGTAAATAAAATGTATAAAGATTAAATAAAAATGTAAATAAAAATAAAGAGTAAATAAAAATGATAAAGATTAAATAAAAATGTAAATACCGGCTTTAAAATAAAGAGTAAATAAAATGTATAAAGATTAAATAAAAATGTAAATAAAAATAAAGAGTAAATAAAATGTATAAAGATTAAATAAAAATGTAAATAAAAATGATAAAGATTACAAAAAAAAATTTTTGCTCGTAAGTTTTGATGCGTAACACTAAATTAATGAATCTTATATGTTTGGAATGAACATAAAAACTCAACTTGTTTATATGTATATATTGATATCAAAATTCTGTTATTTATAGTTTCGGTTGCTATTGAGCCGAGTTGCTCCTTCCAGCTCGTTTCCATGAACTGTTTCACATGTTTAGATGCCTTGGAATCAGTTTTATGTTGTACTTTTATTTATTATATTTGTAGTTTATTTTATTTTCATTTTACTCTATCGATCACATTTTATATATAAAATGTGAAAAGAAGGGAAAAGTTTAAAAAATGGAGTACAACTTTTTCCAAAGTGCATAACACGAAATTCCACAAGCAAACAAAAAAAAAGAAAAAATTACAAAAAACCTTTGAGTGAAAACCGGACATTAATAAGTTATTCTGAATATAGCATATTATTTACACCCCCTGCCAGCTCTTAAGAAATATGTGCTCACTATATTAATTTTCACAAACGGGGAAAATTAATAATAAGTAATAATTAATCTTGTTTTGCAAACACGGGGTATATTTCTCTATAAATAAGGAACATTGTTATTTCCTTGCGAAAATAAAACAATGGAAGGGAAGTTCGCTTTTTAATATGGAAGGGTAATACGATAATACATCTTTTTTTTCCGGTCAAAAACTGGAAATTTAAAGAAAAATCTTCTTTTAATGTATGTGCATTAGCCCCTGTTTAGCTCAACGTATCAGTAGAATTACAGTCTACATTTTCTTATGTCCCAGAGCTATACGATTTCCTGTATACAATTATGTTCATAATATGCCCCTTTTTTAAGCAATTTTTTTTAATTTGTTCTTGTGTACGTGCAGATCCGTAACAGATTATCCAAAGCAGAAATTTTAGCTTTAATTGAACCAAAACATACATTTAATATTAAATTACTCATATTTTTATTTAATTTTTAATATTTATCTAATTTTTTAAGTGTATAATTTTGTTTAAGTTAACTAAATTTGATTCTATTTAATTTAATTGCTCTTTTAATTTACTTTATTAAACTAAATTTTAATTACTTTATCTAAATAAATGAATGTTTTATTCAAATGCTATTTCATATATTTTAACTTAAATACTGTCAAAAAAGACACTGGAACTGTTCTGGAAATTCCCAGTTTTCTTTTAGTGCTATTTTGACACTCCTAATGCTCGAAATAATTTTAAATCTTGTCCGTTTTTTGGAAAGCTATTTAACTTTTGTTCTAGAGAAATATTTTTGATTTAACCGCAAAATCGTTTAAGTGCATGGTAAAGCGCGAAGGCTTAAATTTAGCAACTGATGTTGCAAAATTGACAACCAATTAACAATTCAATTAATCAATTAACAAACACCCAAATTAGCAACCAATTAACAATAACAGTATGGTTGTATACACCAGTATCAATTCCAATTATGGGAGATGCAGGAAGAAGAGGGTCATTAAATGCAGGAAGAAGGGGGTCATTTGCCAATCAGGGACTCCTAACCCTAAACAAAGTTGGTGGGAAAATAAGACATGAACCTGTAGTTATACTTTTTTGTTGTTCTCCAGTCTCTGTGGAAAGAAAGGGGGGGGGGGATATTGGCGTATTTTTATTGGCCTATTTACTATACTGGCTTGCAAACTTTACTGGTAAAGTTTAGTCAACATTCGCAGTCATGGTGTCAGAGGGGTAACATTCTTGCCATCCTCATAAGCATATCATGTTTGATCAATTGAATGCTATCCTCATGAATGAATATCAATATTTTACTACCAAATCCGGTTAAGGGTTTCAGCCCTCCTTTCGGCAAATGTACTCGTAAAAAGATGTTTACGACCCCCTTCTTCCTAAATCTCCTCTTAAAAGGAATTGATCGTGGCGTTTGTACCATACTGTTATGGTTAATGGGTACATCCGCTGCTAGATTTCTGTCTTCGCGACTTATCTGTTACCGTTCACTTCAAAATCAAAAGTAATTCTCTGGAAAAATAGTAAGTAGCTTTAAAGGAACAAAGCGACGTGATTTAAAATTATTTCCTCAATGAATATACACGTACCTATTTTAAAAAGAGAACTGGTCTCCCCATCCAAATCATGAATCAGCCTAAATATTTTGGTATTATATTCACTAAGCATTCAGCATCCGTCACTTAATTCCCCCCCCCCAAAAAAAAATCTATATATATATATATATATATATATATATATATATATATATATATATATATATATATATATATATATATATATATATATATATATATATATATATATATATATATATATATATATATATACCCCAATAACAAATACAATATGTGGACAACGGGGAAAATTGCATAACTTAGAGCCCTTTTTCCAGTGACTGGGGGCAGTGGCGTTCCCACGTGCATAGTTATTTGGCCTTACAACTATGCTGAATCAAATAGCTATTTCAAAATTTTTATTGGGTCTCTAGGGAAAAAGGGCGTGCGAGAGGGGCTAGTTGCCCTCCAGTAATTTTGGTCACTTAAAAAGAACACTAGAACTTGAATTTCTGGTCGAATAAGCCCTCTTTCGATCTTCTAGGACCATTCGTTCGATATCATTCAATAGCTAGGACCATTAAAAAAAAAACAATAAATAAACACCTATCTGTGATCTTTCCCCTGGCGAAAATACAAAATTCCACATTTTTGTAGATAGGAGTTTAAAACCTCTTCAACATGGTTTTCTGATTCTGCTAAAAGTGATGGTGCGATTTCCATTAATATTGCTGGTCTTTTGGGGGATTTCTCCCCCTGCTTCGAAAATTAGACAAATTTTCTTAAGTTCGTACCTTTTTATGGGTAACATAAACCTTAACAAATTTTATATATTTGGAATCATGATAAAAATCCATTTCTTTTGATGTATCTACTGTTATGAAAATTCTTTTTTTTAGAGTTTCGGTTACGATTGGGCCGAGTCGCTCCTTAGATATAATCCATTGCCACGAACAGGTCGACTACCTGATAAAATCTTATACCTGATTGAATATACCTGATACCTGATAAAATCTTATACCTGATTGAATATACCTGATACCTGATAAAATCTTAGACCTGATTGAATATACCTGATACCTGATAAAATCTTATACCTGATTGAATATACCTGATACCTGATAAAATCTTATACCTGATTGAATATACCTGATACCTGATAAAATCTTATACCTGATTGAATATACCTGATAAAAACCTTATCCTGATAAGGCTTATACCTAATAAAATCCATAGACAACTGTAAAGGGAGAAGAAAAGCTGAAACAGGATTGAAATTTGAGTACTATCCAGATAGAAATTGTTTAATGGGAGACAGAAATCTTATACCTACCCATAAAATCTTATTAACATAAGGTTTATACCTAATAAAGCTTATGCCTGATCAAATCAATGGACAACTAAAAAGAATGAAGAAAAGCTAAAATAGGATTAGAATTTGAGTACTATCCAGATAGAAATTATTTATTGGGAGACTGAAATAAGGTTTTAAAATATATATCCTTAAATAGCACTAGTCTGAGGCGCAGCAACTTCAAAAGCTGAGCCCTAAACTCTGTATATTTACATTTTAAGACATTGTAGATAGAAAATAAATCATAGCTTATGATAACACATTGTGTGAACAGATCATGATGTCATGCCAGATGATTAAGTCATCATCTAATTATGACGTCTCTAGTATAATATAAGCTTGCTCAAATCGGAATCATACTAGTGTGAATTTGATCACAGAGAAAAATGGAACTTATGATAAAAGCTTCCGGCTTTGTAGGTATTCCTACTGCAGTTATTGCTGGTGCAGCCCTCTGGGAGGCAAGCAAAACCTACTGGGAAAAGTCATTAAACGAGCCAACGAATAAAAAGGAGAATGATAAAAAAATAGAAGAAAAAGTGAGGAATGACGACAGCTGTGAAGACCTCTGGTGGGCAAACAGCTACTGGAAAAAGTTAGCAAACGCGCCAAAAAACAAAAAGGAAAATGGTGAAAAGATAGACGGAAAAGTGAGGAATGCTGACAGCTACCAAGACCTCTGGTGGGCAAACAGCTACTGGAAAAAGTCAGCAAACGCGCCAAAAAACAAAAAGGAGAATGATGAAAAGACAGAGGAAAAAGTGAGGAATGCTGACAGCTACCAAGACCTCTGGTGGGCAAACAGCTACTGGAAAAAGTCAGCAAACGCGCCAAAAAACAAAAAGGAGAATTATGAAAAGACAGAGGAAAAAGTGAGGAATGCTGACAGCTGCGAAGACCTCTGGTGGGCAAACAGCTACCAAAAAAAATCAGCAAACGCGCCAAAAAACAAAAAGGAGAATGATGAAAAGATAGACGGAAAAGTGAGGAATGCTGACAGCTGCGAAGACCTCTGGTGGGCAAACAGCTACTGGAAACAGTCAGCAAACGCGCCAAAAAACAAAAAGGAGAATTATGAAAAGACAAAGGAAAAAGTGAGGAATGCTGACAGCTGCGAAGACCTCTGGTGGGCAAACAGCTACTGGAAACAGTCAGCAAACGCGCCAAAAAAACAAAAAGGAGAATGATGAAAAATTAGAAGAAAAGGTGCTTCTGAAGACACTGTTTTGGTGGGCTCTGGAAGATTTCTTGTTGGCCTTCACAACCCTGATTTCCGTATTCTCCCATTAACTGCTCACTTTTGATGTTTGAATATGCAGTTTTATTTTAGTCCAAAAAAGGTTTTTGTATATTTCTGGATCTTGAAGAGGAAGCGCTGTGAAATATTGTTGGCTTTCATATCTATCCTTATCTGGTGTTTGTGCTTCATTTGTGTTGCTGTCAGATCCTAAAAGTCGCTTGGATTGTTCAAGCGAATAACCAAGAATTTTGGATTTTCCACTGCTGTTTTGGGTAGGTTTCTGAATTGTTCTGGGCTATTTGCCCTGCTCCAATACAATATAAACTGCTACTGGACAGCGTCAGCAAACATGCCAACAAATAAAAGGAGAATGATAACAAAATGGAAGAAAAAATGAAGATTGATGACCTCTGGTGGGTCTTCAGAGATGAGCCTTCTTTACCTTTTTTTTTTTTTTTTTTTTCATTTTGTTTGTCAGGTTTTGTTAAATTCTGAGTGGAAAGGTAGTGTGGTCTAAGCAATTATCTAAATTATTTGATTATTTATGGAAAATTAGAAGAAAACGTGAAGAATGTTGAGAGCTGTGAAGACCTTTGGTGGGTATAAAAGCTAGTGGAAAAAGTCAGCAAACAAAAAGGAGAGTGATGAAAAAAATAGAAGAAGTGAAGAATGCTGACAGCTGTTAAGACCTCTGGTAGGCAAGCAAAGGCTACTGGAAAAGTCAACAAAGGTGCCAACAAACAAAAGAGAGAATGATGAAAAGAGTAGAAGAAATGGTGAAGAATGACGGCAGCTGTGAAGACACCGCAAATGAGATATATCTTGTACTTGAAGGAGAAATAAAAGAAAAGTAAGACTGTTGACTGTGACGTCCTGAATGTGATTTCTGGTAATACCACAAATTGAAACAGAAATGTTCTATTAGAACCTATTAGAAACTTTTGTATCCTAACCACTGATGGTGTGGTGTGTTTAATGATTGGTGATATTATTGAAATTGAATAGTCCTACTCAAGTTTGAATTTTTATAATCACTGGGCTTCAGTCATTCATTCATTTTCTCAAAGATTGATGGGGAGGACAATGTGTCAAAAGAAGTCTTGTTTGAGAAGTGATGGGGAAAAGTATATACAGAGTAAATAGTATTATTGACAGAGCTTATCCCCTCTCCTTTCGCTGAGAATGAAATCCTTACACGCTTAGGTACTTAACTGGATCCAAAAACCCGATTATTTCCATTGCACCACATCCTTTCCTCAAATTTCTAGAATTTCGCCCACTGGTTGGGATAAGGCGTGTCTATAAGTAGCCAATCATTATATGTTAAACAATTTATATGCAATATTGGGGGGTATATTGGACCTAATATTTTGGTACTAGCGTTTAGAGTATTTTGAAGTAAAATTTTGTTTCAGGAAATTTAAAAATTTTTATATCTGGTGAAGAGCTTCAAGAAAAGTTTCGTTTTTTTTTTGTTTTTTTTTAAGTGCTCAGAATGAAAACCATCCCATGGATAACTTCTTAAAGAAGAATGTTTCCTATTATCTTAATTTTTCTATAAATTTATTGATAAAATTTTTCTCAGTTGTAACAATTATGTTCATTGTATGTGCCTTTTTTAGCATTTTTTTTTTTTCGAATTTACTCAGAATTTATTCTTGTGTACGTGCAGATTCTTAGGCCTAACAGAATATCCAAAACAGAAATTTCAGCTTTAATTGAACCAAAACATACATTTAATATTAAAATACCCATATTTTTATTTAATGTTCAATATTTATCTAATTTTTTAAGTATGTATAAGTTTTCTTAAAGTTACCTAAATTTAATTCTATTTAATTTAATTGCTCTTTTAATTTATTTTATTAAAATAAATTTTGATTTATGTATCAAAATAAATCAATATTTTATTAAAATTCTATTTAATCTATTTAACCTAAATGCTGTCAGAAAAGACCCTGGATCTATCTGGTTTTTATGCAAAGCAACGCAAGAGTCGAAAATTAACGAACAAGAGAGTAGTGAAGAATTATGGTATGCAAAGCAATGTTTGACAGGGATAGTCATTAGTGATAAATCATTAGGGGTGGCACTGTGATTGGGTGATTTTCGGGGATCCAAATTTTTTCTCGGAATGACATAGATTTTCGGGGAAATCCCCGAAAATTCGAGGATAGTAACATTCTTCGATAGAGAAAATTCGACAGAGGGGTAACATTCTTGCTATCCTTATGCGCGTATCATGTTTGATCAACTGAATGCTATCCTCATGAATGAAAATGAATATTTTACTACCAAATCTGGTTAAAGTTTTGAGCCCCCCTTTCGGCAAGTGTACTTGTAAAGAGAATTTAATGACCCCCTCCTTCTTAAATTTCAACATAAGTGGAATTGATCGTGGCGTTTGTACCATACTGTTATGGTTAATTGGTATATCCGCTGCTAGATTTCTGTCTTCGCGTTTTATCTGTTACCGTTCACTTCAAAATCAAAAGTAATTGTCTAGAAACATAGTAAGTAGCTTTAAAGGAAAGCGACGGGATTTAAAATTATTTCCTCAATGAATATACACGTACACGTACTTGAAAAAAGAACTGATCTCCCCATCCAATCATAAATCAGCCTAAATACTTCGGCATTATATTCACTAAGCATTCAGCATCGTCACTCAATTCACCCCCTCCCCCCAAAATTTTTGTAGATAGAGGCTATAAACCTTTTCAGCAGGGTTCTCTGACTTTGCTAAGACTGACGATGTGATTTTCATTAATATTGTTGGTGTTTTGGGGGATTTCTCCCCTTGTTTCAAAAATAAGGCAAATTTTCTTAAGTTCGTACCCTTTGATGAGTAACATGAAACTTAATGTATTTTATATATTTGCAATCAGCATAAAAAGCCAATTCTTTTATTGAATTACTATACAGTTCGTTACGACGAACTATTTAATCTATTATTTATCAAATTTCTATTTTTTAGAGTTTTGGTCACGATCGGATCGAGTCCATCCTTACTTATAATTCCTTGCCACGAACTATTTGACTTCATTGAGCACACTTTGACCGGACAAAATCTTATACCTGATCACCGATAAAATCTTTTTAAGATAAGACTTATATCTAATATACCTGATAAGGCTTATGCCTGATCAAATTAATAAATAACTTAAAAGGAAGAAGAAAAACTAAAACAGGATTGAAATTTGATTACTATCCAGATAGAAATTGTTTAATGGGAGACTGAAATAAGGTTCTAAAATATATATCCTTAAAACGCACTACTGCCCCTATCTAAGGCGCAACAACTTCAAAGGCCGAACCCTAAAATCTGTATGTTTACATTTTAAGAAAGCAATGTTAAAGCAAGAAACTAATTAAAAAGCAATGTCTCTGCTGAAGGTCCATTATATCTTCCTTTCGCTACTTTAGTGTCCATACTACTGAGCTATTAGTTTTGACTAATGGTTGGTTGTGTCAAGTCTTTTAAGGAGATTAAAGAAGACTGTTAAAGCAATGTTAAAGCAAGAAACTAATTAAAAAGCAATGTCTCTGCTGAAGGTCCATTATATCTTCCTTTCGCTACTTTAGTGTCCATACTACTGAGCTATTAGTTTTGACTAATGGTTGGTTGTGTCAAGTCTTTTAAGGAGATTAAAGAAGACTGTTAAAGCAATGTTAAAGCAAGAAACTAATTAAAAAGCAATGTCTCTGCTGAAGGTCCATTATATCTTCCTTTCGCTACTTTAGTGTCCATACTACTGAGCTATTAGTTTTGACTAATGGTTGGTTGTGTCAAGTCTTTTAAGGAGATTAAAGAAGACTGTTAAAGCAATGTTAAAGCAAGAAACTAATTAAAAAGCAATGTCTCTGCTGAAGGTCCATTATATCTTCCTTTCGCTACTTTAGTGTCCATACTACTGAGCTATTAGTTTTGACTAATGGTTGGTTGTGTCAAGTCTTTTAAGGAGATTAAAGAAGACTGTTAAAGCAATGTTAAAGCAAGAAACTAATTAAAAAGCAATGTCTCTGCTGAAGGTCCATTATATCTTCCTTTCGCTACTTTAGTGTCCATACTACTGAGCTATTAGTTTTGACTAATGGTTGGTTGTGTCAAGTCTTTTAAGGAGATTAAAGAAGACTGTTAAAGCAATGTTAAAGCAAGAAACTAATTAAAAAGCAATGTCTCTGCTGAAGGTCCATTATATCTTCCTTTCGCTACTTTAGTGTCCATACTACTGAGCTATTAGTTTTGACTAATGGTTGGTTGTGTCAAGTCTTTTAAGGAGATTAAAGAAGACTGTTAAAGCAATGTTAAAGCAAGAAACTAATTAAAAAGCAATGTCTCTGCTGAAGGTCCATTATATCTTCCTTTCGCTACTTTAGTGTCCATACTACTGAGCTATTAGTTTTGACTAATGGTTGGTTGTGTCAAGTCTTTTAAGGAGATTAAAGAAGACTGTTAAAGCAATGTTAAAGCAAGAAACTAATTAAAAAGCAATGTCTCTGCTGAAGGTCCATTATATCTTCCTTTCGCTACTTTAGTGTCCATACTACTGAGCTATTAGTTTTGACTAATGGTTGGTTGTGTCAAGTCTTTTAAGGAGATTAAAGAAGACTGTTAAAGCAATGTTAAAGCAAGAAACTAATTAAAAAGCAATGTCTTTGCTGAAGGTCCATTATATCTTCCTTTCGCTACTTTAGTGTCCATACTACTGAGCTATTAGTTTTGACTAATGGTTGGTTGTGTCAAGTCTTTTAAGGAGATTAAAGAAGACTGTTAAAGCAATGTTAAAGCAAGAAACTAATTAAAAAGCAATGTCTCTGCTGAAGGTCCATTATATCTTCCTTTCGCTACTTTAGTGTCCATACTACTGAGCTATTAGTTTTGACTAATGGTTGGTTGTGTCAAGTCTTTTAAGGAGATTAAAGAAGACTGTTAAAGCAATGTTAAAGCAAGAAACTAATTAAAAAGCAATGTCTCTGCTGAAGGTCCATTATATCTTCCTTTCGCTACTTTAGTGTCCATACTACTGAGCTATTAGTTTTGACCAATGGTTGGTTGTGTCAAGTCTTTTAAGGAGATTAAAGAAGACTGTTAAAGCAATGTTAAAGCAAGAAACTAATTAAAAAGCAATGTCTCTGCTGAAGGTCCATTATATCTTCCTTTCGCTACTTTAGTGTCCATACTACTGAGCTATTAGTTTTGACTAATGGTTGGTTGTGTCAAGTCTTTTAAGGAGATTAAAGAAGACTGTTAAAGCAATGTTAAAGCAAGAAACTAATTAAAAAGCAATGTCTCTGCTGAAGGTCCATTATATCTTCCTTTCGCTACTTTAGTGTCCATACTACTGAGCTATTAGTTTTGACTAATGGTTGGTTGTGTCAAGTCTTTTAAGGAGATTAAAGAAGACTGTTAAAGCAATGTTAAAGCAAGAAACTAATTAAAAAGCAATGTCTCTGCTGAAGGTCCATTATATCTTCCTTTCGCTACTTTAGTGTCCATACTACTGAGCTATTAGTTTTGACTAATGGTTGGTTGTGTCAAGTCTTTTAAGGAGATTAAAGAAGACTGTTAAAGCAATGTTAAAGCAAGAAACTAATTAAAAAGCAATGTCTCTGCTGAAGGTCCATTATATCTTCCTTTCGCTACTTTAGTGTCCATACTACTGAGCTATTAGTTTTGACTAATGGTTGGTTGTGTCAAGTCTTTTAAGGAGATTAAAGAAGACTGTTAAAGCAATGTTAAAGCAAGAAACTAATTAAAAAGCAATGTCTCTGCTGAAGGTCCATTATATCTTCCTTTCGCTACTTTAGTGTCCATACTACTGAGCTATTAGTTTTGACCAATGGTTGGTTGTGTCAAGTCTTTTAAGGAGATTAAAGAAGACTGTTAAAGCAATGTTAAAGCAAGAAACTAATTAAAAAGCAATGTCTCTGCTGAAGGTCCATTATATCTTCCTTTCGCTACTTTAGTGTCCATACTACTGAGCTATTAGTTTTGACTAATGGTTGGTTGTGTCAAGTCTTTTAAGGAGATTAAAGAAGACTGTTAAAGCAATGTTAAAGCAAGAAACTAATTAAAAAGCAATGTCTCTGCTGAAGGTCCATTATATCTTCCTTTCGCTACTTTAGTGTCCATACTACTGAGCTATTAGTTTTGACTAATGGTTGGTTGTGTCAAGTCTTTTAAGGAGATTAAAGAAGACTGTTAAAAAGCAATGTTAAAGCAAGAAACTAATTAAAAAGCAATGTCTCTGCTGAAGGTCCATTATATCTTCCTTTCGCTACTTTAGTGTCCATACTACTGAGCTATTAGTTTTGACTAATGGTTGGTTGTGTCAAGTCTTTTAAGGAGATTAAAGAAGACTGTTAAAGCAATGTTAAAGCAAGAAACTAATTAAAAAGCAATGTCTCTGCTGAAGGTCCATTATATCTTCCTTTCGCTACTTTAGTGTCCATACTACTGAGCTATTAGTTTTGACTAATGGTTGGTTGTGTCAAGTCTTTTAAGGAGATTAAAGAAGACTTTTAAAGCAATGTTAAAGCAAGAAACTAATTAAAAAGCAATGTCTCTGCTGAAGGTCCATTATATCTTCCTTTCGCTACTTTAGTGTCCATACTACTGAGCTATTAGTTTTGACTAATGGTTGGTTGTGTCAAGTCTTTTAAGGAGATTAAAGAAGACTGTCCGTGGACAGCTTCAATTGGGAGTTCAATCCGAATGGCAACTGATCCTCAGCTTTTTTATTAGTAGTAAACAGAACGAAATAGTATATTTAGTTTGGTCGTTTTTGGTTTTGATTTGGTCTTTTAACCCAGTAAAGAGCAAAACACGAGCAGCATTCCGGTGGTACAATAAAATATCATGTTCTAAATCAAAACCATATTAAAATATGTTCTAAATACAACTTTGGCTGGAAGGGATTTTGGAGCGACAAATCCGATCAGTTGATATTTTGTTTACGAACAAGCAGTCCAGTTTCTATAGTTTATCCCTATTTTTTGGATATAATGTCTATTTGAATCTTGGGATAGTGTCAGAACTTCTATCAACCGGATACCTTGGTTTCAATCTTCTTTGCGGTTTTCTATCATGCAATATGGTGGTTTTTTTTCTGTGATTCTTCTATATTTTATCTTTTTCGTTCAACCTTTTATCTCCATTATCCTCTATCTCTTCTCTGCTTCTTCTATTTTTTTTTGTTTTATGATTCTTCTATCTTTAGCTTCTATCTGTATAATTCTTTCTACCTTTCTTCTGGGATTCTTGTTTTCTTCGTAATCGTTTTTTTCTTGATTCTTTGCCTCAGTATCACCTATAAAGTAGATGCTCTTTGATTTAACACGACTCTTTACAAACAAATAAACATTCCAGGAACACATACATAAAAAAAAAAAAAACGCTTGGTCTACAATGCTGTACATTTACCAACATGCTTTGACGAATCTTGCCTCAGCGTTGCCAGATGTTTCGTTTAAAGTTTTGCCGCCGTAAAAGTGAAAACGCGTCAAGAGTTCCATTTTTCTAGTGAAAATGCGCCAAATGAACGATTTTCCAAAAAAGGCGCCGATTTGAAAAAAAAATTCAATAAGCCACCGCCTCGAATTTTTCGCATAAATAGTGCAGATGTGCCCCTACTGGCAACTATGTCTGGCCAGTCGCCTGTGACGTTGTTTCTATGCTAAACAAAAATGTAGTTCATATAAATTGATATTTTTCTCTTTGCTTTCGGACTCGTCCGAATTGTGTTTGTAGGGGCCGAATTTGTAGCGTCAGAATTTGATTGTTTGTAAGGGACATATTTGCAGCAAACTGTCCTGGTCACAAAATCGCGGCCAAGAACAAAGACCAGGTTTTCTTCAAATATTCCCCTACAGACAATCAGATAAGGCTTTACTATTCCGTAAAGTTTAACGGTGAATTTAACGCAAAATTAAAAAGAGAATTAAAAATGCAAAAAAGAGTTAACCATTCGTCTGAGTTACGTATTTCACTAGAGTTAGGTATGGTTGAAAAGGCACTGCCTCCCTGATCTTCCCTTTGAGAATAGCCTAGCGAACAGATTTGAGTGACTTATCTAAGGAGTTATCATCAAAATGTTTGAACTATCAATGTTTGAACCTCAAGTTGGAACTATCACATGGGCGTAGGCAGCATATTGTCTAGGGGGGGGGGCAGTCGATAGTGTGATGGAGGGCCTTTTATCAACTGCTTGTCCAACCATCTGCTTTTTCAGCCATATCTAATGTAAATTTTAAGGTCTAGGGGGGGGGGGGCAGCTGCCCTCCTGCCCCCCCCCTCTCTACGCCCATGAACTATCATGATTATTTTCTTTATGTTATTAAATATTTAAATAATTTACTATACTATATTGTTTATTTCTGATATTATACTATTGCTATATTATGTATTTTATTTTGTATAATTTACATTACCTTTTTTCGCATCGTAAGTTCTACAGCTTATGTCCAACAGCTTCAATTAACTTTTCTAGCAAAAAACTGGTCTGCAATGCTGTTCATTTTCCAACATGATTCATAGTTTGACAAATCTAGCCAGTCGCCTGGGACATCGTTTTTGTAAAAAAAAAAAAAAAAAAAAAAAAAAAAAAAAAAAAAAAAAAAAAAAAAAAAAAAAACAGGATGGAGACACCCTGTCCTTGTATTCCTGAAATACGCTTTACGATTATGATTATTAGCCCCTAGTCTTGACAATTGCCGTTGTTTCCCAATATTTCTTGGTATAGATAGACAAATAATTTATTTAAAAACCTGGTTTAAGGAATAATAAAAATAATGGTGATTCAGAATAATTCTACTGTAATAAATTGCATAAATTTTTAAACTATATTGAGAAAACTTTTTAGGTGGCTGCCAATGCACCGAGAGGACTTCTCCGCACCCCTGGAACTATCCAGAAATTTCAGCAAGTCACTGCGGGACCTGGGCAATCACCTCTTTTACAATATTTTGGAATTCTACTCGATCAGGTATGAAAAATGTACTCCTAGAGAATTTCTGAAATAAAAAAAGTAATAAAGAAACAACAATTAAAAGTCTCAAAAACAAGGAAAAAAGTCAAAGTTTTTTATAATGTTTAGAATAGTTTAAAAAATATAACTTCGCCTTTATCAGTTTCTGTTGCTTTAAGTTCCACCTAAAAGTAGTTAAAGTAATCAGGCTTTTCTTCTTTTCTTTTCTTTTCTATTCTTCTATTTCTTTTCTATTCTTCTTTTCTTTTGTATGCTCCTTTTTGTTCATTATATATACTCGTACCAGGTACAATAGCAAGTATAATGTATGTCCTATAGTGATGAACGAAAGATGTATGAAAAATGAACGCAGTGAACGTGAGAAAGATGAACGCAAAAGTGTTAATTTGAAATTTTTTTCTGGACACAAAGAGAAAAAGTGAGAAAGATGAACGCAGAGCTGTATGCAAAATGAACTTGTAGAGAATATTTTGAAATCAAAAGAGATGTTCGTTGATGGGAAAAGAAACTTGTGCTCTTGGCTCGTAATTTTAACTTGCCCAACGCAATCAACGCTAATTTGCAAGGTGTTGCCGAGTCCTGTTTGTTGATGAATACAACTTCTTCAGAAGACGAAAAATCTCAACTAGCCGATTTTTCTTTCAAAATAAGTCTTAAGGCCATATCCAGGGGTGGGGGGAGGGGGGAATTGGGGGGTTGAACCCCCTCCCAGGAAATCTTTTTCCGACTCGTTAAACGTAATAAAATGAATATAAACAAAAATTTGATGCGTTTTTTTAAGTTTTATTTTATCGAAGTTTTATCAAAATTTTATTTTTCATTTCGAACAGCTGTCACTTTTATTCCCAATTTTATTTAAAACCTAAAAACTACATGTAAAGAGTATCCAGAAAAAGTCCAGAAAAAGTCCAGAAAAAGTCCAGAAATATCCAGAAAAAGTCTGATTAGACTAGAAAAAAAAAAGACAAAATACACAATTAAAAATAATCATGAAAGAACAATTAAAAAGTCTCAAGAACAAGACAAAAAATCAAAGCTTTTTATTATACCGGTTAGAACTAGCTTAAAAATATAACTTCTTCTATAGAAGTTTATGTTTCTTTAAATTCCGTTTACAAGCAGTAAAAGTAATCAAACTTTCAATCAAATTCTTCTTTTTTTTTGTATGCTTTTTTTTTCATTATACATACACGTGCTAGGTGCAGTCGCAAGTGTATCATCGACTAGCTAAATAAAAATGCCTTGTAGTAGGGCAGTGGATTTGATCTCAGCTTGGTAAAGCGGGACGCAGAGTTTGAATTCAGCTGTAGCAACACACAGTAGGACTCGGAATCTGATTCCGGTGATGATATTACACGAAAGAGTCTCCGTATTAATCCAAACAAGAAGAATAATGCCGTATCTTACTCCCAGATTTGCGCCTCCCAGATTTGCGCCGTTTCTGCCTTCTAAAGTTATCATATAATTTTATCATACGTGAATAAAATTATTGATTATACTTCTGTGTCTGTCGCGGGAGCCGGCATTTCCCCCTGGAAAATTTCTCTCTCCCATGAAAAGCCCCCCACACGCAAAATTGAGCAGCCACAGATAAAACGCAAAATAGGTACCTCAAAATGTTGGTCAGATGTCTTAAGGGGTTACGAAGGGACCAGATATCAAAAACAGTTTTAGGACAGGGACTGATTGGTGTCTAATCACTTTCGACTTATAAAAATAGGACCTAAACTCTCAATTTCTGATCAAATGAGCATCCTCCAAAGGTCTAGGAAAGCTTAAACCTGTCTGTCGTCCTGACAAAAATCTTAAAAACAATTTTATGAATTAACATGTTTTCTAAAATAATTTCTAAATTTTTCTAGCAATTTGAGGCGCTTTTGGTGTAAATTGTCGATTGATTTTGAGTGCGAGATGAAAAGAAGTCGAAGATTTTAAATAAAACTTCGTTAAATTCCGGTATTTCGACATATTTGCGTGTTTTTTTTTTGCATTTCGCAATTGTTTAGTTATTAATTATTATACAGTTTTAATTCACTCTAAGTCTTCTCGTTTTTAAAATTTGAAGGCTCTTTCAGAGTAGAAAATATTTTCCCATAAAACGGTTGTGAAGAATTTTTTTTTTCTTTGTCAACTACTATGTTTCTGGCACATAATTTTCAGCAACTGTTGGGACAATTGAAACGCCTTGAACCCGTTATGATGTGTTGTTTTCGATGGAAATTTGTGGGGAGGGGTTTGTAATCACCGTTCCTAAATGAAAAGTGAATAAGATGACTTTTTATTTTAGTCGTTCTAAAGGAATTAGACTAGTTTAATGTATGGCAATTGGAGATCTTAATTTTTCAATTACTTTAATTAACCCATTTTTAAGGTGCTTTAATGAAATGCTTCCCCTGTCTACTTTATTTCTTATTTTATTTATGACTTATACAAAGGCGTATCCAGGGACGAATAGGGAGTTTGACCCCCCCCCCCCCACACGAAATGTTTTTCCAACTTAAAAAAAACGTAATAAAAAAGTATAAAACAAAATCCTGGATACTACCTTGGATTCAGGTATTTTCTATTTTGATTTCAACTCGAGTTTGAATAAAATTAGTATTGCTAACCTTATTCTAAAATAAATTTAGTTCGAGTTTAAGCTCGAACTTGAACTTAGGTATTTCCTAAGGATTTGTTTCAAAACAACTAATCGCGCGCTCAAATGGGAGAATTTCCATTCTCGTCAAATAAATATGTATTTATTGGTTAAAATCATCAACGAAATTAAAAAAAGAGACTAAATAATAATTAATTAATTGTGCTGATTAAAAACAACACGGTCAGTAGCTCAAAAATGGCTCACAAAACCCTAAGGAATCATTTGCCAAAAACTAGCTCATAATTTTAAGTATTTTGAAAACAAAAATCTGGAGCAAAAAACGCGTTGTAGGTCCGTGACAAGTATTACACTATCGATAGTCACAAATGGGTTAAAATAAATTCCTACGTGTGTTTAAAAGTTTATTGCCTACTGCACTCAAGTGGATTAAGAAACCGGTTCTATCCAACTACCACTACTATTTGTTCTATACCACTCGACCAACGAGGGTATAAAAGACTTCCTATAGCTGCCATGGGTAGACTCCACAGGGCAAAGTACATGACTTTTTTCTTAGATTTACGGTAATTTTAGGGGTGTAATTTTAGGGAATGTGAGATATTGAAATTGTCTTTGACCTGCCATAATTTTTATGGATTTTTTTTTTTTTTTTGTAGTTTGTAAGCTTCTTTATTGTGTAAAAAACTTTATTTTGGCTAGGATTACCTCTTGTATCTATCGTACAAGTTTGTATATTTATCTACAATACTTATAATCTGTGTCTGTACTAATTTTCTATGATTTATCTATATCCAGGTTTTTCCTCTAGGATGGTCCTTAAGAACAATATTAAGGAGTGGCATTCTTCCAAGGGAGTGGCATCTTTTGGTCCTTGAGACTACTGTTAGGGAGTGGCTTCTTTAGGTCCTTGAGACCAATATTAGGGAACGGCTTCTTTTGGTCCTTGAGACTAATATTAGGGAATGGCTTCTTTAGATCTTTGAGACCAATTTTAGGGAATGGCATTCTTCCAAGGGAGTGGCTTCTTTAGGTTCTTGAGACCAATATTAGGGAGTGGCATTCTTCCAAGGGAGTGACTTCTTTAGGTCTTTGAGGCCAATTATAGGGAATGGCATTCTTCCAAGGGAGTGGCTTCTTTAGGTCTTTGAGGCCAATTATAGGGAATGGCATTCTTCCAAGGGGGTGGCTTCTTTAGGTCCTTGAGACCAATATTAGGGAATGGCATTCTTCGAAGGGAGTGACTTCTTTAGGTCCTTGAGACCAATATTAGGGAGTGGCATTCTTCCAAGGGAGTGGCTTCTTTAGGTCTTTGAGACCAATATTAGGGAGTGGAATTCTTCCAAGGGAGTGACTTCTTTAGGTCCTTGAGACCAATATTAGGGAGTGGCATTCTTCCAAGGGAGTGGCATTCTTCCAAGGGAGTGGCTTCTCTAGGTCTTTGAGGCCTATATTAGGGAGTGGCATTCTTCCAAGGGAGTGACTTCTTTAGGTCCTTGAGACCAATATTAGGGAGTGGCATTCTTCCAAGGGAGTGGCTTCTTTAGGTCTTTGAGGCCAATTATAGGGAATGGCATTCTTCCAAGGGAGTGGCTTCTTTAGGTCTTTGAGACCAATATTAGGGAGTGGCATTCTTCCAAGAGAGTGACTTCTTTAGGTCCTTGAGACCAATATTAGGGAGTGGCATTCTTCCAAGGGAGTGGCTTCTTTAGGTCTTTGAGACCAATATTAGGGAGTGGCATTCTTCCAAGGGAGTGGCTTCTTTAAATCCTTGAGACTAATATTAGGGATTTTCTTCTTCAGGTCATTGATACCAATATTAGGTCGTGGCAATTTTCCAAATACCCTATTCCATTCGCACCTAATGTAAACTCCTCGCCTTAGCGAACCCTACTCCAAGGCATAAACCATTTTCTGTGTGTTTGCACCTGTTGGTCTCTGATGGTTAATCGAGCCAATAAGTTACAGTGACAAAGGGTGATAAACGGAATGTGTAAATGAAGCTATGAGTAATACAACTTATTTCGTCCGAGCAGTTGAAGGAACTAAACATGAAACGAAAAGAAAAGTTAGTAAACCAAAAAAGGAATTGATGATGTTTATTTAAGTAATGATTTGTGATTTAGTAAAAATAAAAAGAACAGTTAATTTGATAAGTAATGAGGCCCGTCGTGTGTGCGCGCCTAATATGCTTCTTACTTGGTTTGTAATTTAGACCATAAGTTCTGCATGACCTTTCTAGAATTTGATTTTTTATTTTTTGTAATTTGTTCCGATTAGTTGTTCACAAGCTAGTTTTTATCTCATAAACGTTGTTGCCATTTGTTTTTGTTTTTTTTTTCTTTTTTGTTAGTGGTTAGGGCACGTTCTGCGGATAAAAGATGACAAATTGCCAAAGATTGTCCTTTTTGGTCAACCGTCTAGGGCCTTAAAGCAGGTCACACCCTGTTGAGGTGGGAGGGTGTCGTAAGGAAAGATTTAAGGGAAATGGGAACTTCCTGTGAGGGTGTAAAGAGGTAGGTTTTGAATAGACTGGGATGGAGGAGTGTGCGTAGCTGTTTTTGCCTGAGGCGGCTTGGTGCCGCAGTGAGCTGCTAGTAGTAGTAGTAGTTTTTTGTTAATGGAGTCCACCCTCTTCTCGTTTAACTTTTGTTTTCCAAGAATGCATTTTGTTAGCGTCAAAGTACGTTTAGAGGACACATAAGCTGAAAGTTCCCTTTTTATTAACGTTTTAGTCAATATTGAGCCATCCTAGTCGAATGGTTAGGGTGCTAGACTTGAAATCTTTCATCCAAGAAGACAGGGGCTTGGGTCTTGGTGTCGCTGGTTATTTTGCTGATTGGCTCTAAATGGGTATATAGGGAGGGTGTGTCAAATCACAGGATAGCTTACTACAACCCCCCATTGCGCTTCTTGGCTGAAGGGCCATGAAACGTACATCAGCACCGCCGGTAGGGATTGGAAAGAACAATGTCGTATTCATTACCTGTTTTTTAGTCAATAGGCTGTACCTGTCAAGATATATGACTATTGTTTGACATTTTAGTTTAGCCGCAATGTGTGTATTGAATTGGAATATGGATTTAACACGGCTAAAATTATATGCAAATGATTTGTAAAAATTAATTTAAGAACTTCCAAACGTCCATTAAGTTATAAGTTGCAGCTTCTGCAGCTATATACAGCTGTTAGCAACAGCTGAACCAGGTCCTCATTGGTCCCTGTTTTGGTGCCAGGAAGGTCCCTAAAGTTTTTTGTTAAGACTTCTTGCAGTATCTACACTCATCAATCCCTTCCCTATCTACCCTCAAATAATTATCAATATATCTTTTACCAAGTTTGTGTGTGTTGCTGCCTCTTTGATTATGCGTAGTATTGTGGAAGCATGGGCTAAATCGTTGCTTTGATTTGTACATTAAGACTAAATTTCTTCTTTGTGTCTTTAAGGGTCAACTCAACAGGCATGAATCTCTTGAACTTTGTCGACCAGTTCTCATTCAACAACGAAAGCAGCTTATTGAAAAATGGCTCAAGGAAGAGAAACTCGAGTGCTCCGAAGAGCTCGGAGACTTGGTCAAACAATCTGATGCAACTCTGGCTTTGTCTGTATACCTCAGAGCTAATGTTCCTATGAAGGTTAGTAGGATCTGTGGGCATCACATTTCTTTTTTTTTCTATTGATAATTTTAATAATAATGTTAATGATTTTAATAATAGGTAAATATGCTAATAATTTTTACGTTTCCTAAGTAATTGGAGACACTGAGTGGCTCAAATTAAATAGGTGATATTTTAAATTGAAAAAGTATTAAACACGGGTAGACTTTTTCAATATGAAAGTGAAAAATAAAATACAAACTATAATACAAAATTACAGTTTAAAAATTGTAAAAAATTTTGATTTAGGGGAGGGGTCTCTTGCCCCTCCTTTTGGTTACGTCCCTGATTTACGCCACAACGGATTCAATGAAAACCGAGTTGAAGCACCTTTGTGTTGAAGTTTCTGACTTGTTAATTCTATAGTGATGAGGTTCATTTTTTCCGTTTTTCTTTCGAGGGTGGGGTTATTATTTTTTTTTTCTGGGTCGTGATAGTAACTAAAGATTTTTTTTATTGCTCTCTGTCTGACGTTTTTTTCCACAGAAGCTTATGGTTTTTCTGTATTTTGCTCGATTTCCTTTTTTATTAGATTCTCTTCACTCCATCGGCTGCTATCACTGGTCTACACATTAGTTTGCTTTCGTTCTCAAATTACTTGAAGACTAAAGATTAATTGGGCTACAAAACACGCAAAGACCCGTATCGTGATTTTGCATATATTGCCATTTACAAATAGTGATGAATTGCTTATGTGCATATATTTATATATGCATATATATATAAGACGCAAAATTACAATGGAATGAAAGAACGTGTAGTTTAACGTATGTGATTCTGTAAAGGATAAAAACGAAGGAGGAATTGAATTCACGCCAGAATTTCTTAATTTAATTGAAATTGCTGATTTTCCGCCGTAGAATGAAGAAACACTATTTCAGGGCTTCAAAGATGTATAGGACGGAAGAAATGAATTCATTCCAGAATTTTCTTAACCACCCTGGAATGAAGTGAAGGTATTTTGGGGTATGATGTATAACATAAATTTATTGTCCATCATAAATGTAAGATACAACATTGATGGAGTAATAAAGACAGAAAAGGAAAAGAAATAAATATGCATAAATAGGTATGTGGAGGATAAATAGGAAACATGATTTGAATTCACGGCAGGATTTCCTATTGAAATGTAATTATTGATTTGCAACTCTAAAACTTGAAACTAAAGATTAATACGATAATTATGGCAACGAGTTGCTCGTTTAAAGATAGTAAGACGACTCTTGGATGATATTAGATTTATAAGACAGCTTGTGCTTATAGATGAAGAATAAACATCCCATTAGCTGTCTAAATATCGGTCGTTTATGTTCTGTTTTTCTTTCCATAAGCAAAACTTCTTCTTGGCAGAACTAGGGGACAGCCCTGCTCCCCCAAGATTCGAAAATTCATGCAAATATGAAGGAAAAGACGCTCTTGAAAAGTGGGAGATATTTGTTCCTTCTCCTTTCTCTCCTCCTCCTTTTCCA
The DNA here is from genome assembly GCA_027921565.1 of Artemia sinica. Lineage (NCBI taxonomy): Eukaryota > Metazoa > Arthropoda > Branchiopoda > Anostraca > Artemiidae > Artemia > Artemia sinica. Next base: position 55,621,692 of record CM051267.1, on the reverse strand, counting down.
ACTAAAATTTGAGGTGGCTTAATCAATGGCTTAAGTGATAAATAAATTTTCAGAAACAAAGACACTAGGTTGGGATCAAATGTGATGCTTCCCCAAGGACCTACTATTTATAATAGACCACTGACAACATGGGTTTTAGCGAGCTTTTTTCACTTTTCTTTAATGGAAATGAAAGGCACTTTGACACTAAAAAAGACACTTCCGAGGTTCTTTATATATCCCCCCCCCCCACCCCAGGGAAGGGGCTGACAGGAACCGAAATGCATCTTGTTCTGTGTACCTACCTCCCTTGGTATGGTCTTAAAGTTGACTTTTTCTTAACGATACAACTTGGTGACAAATAAGTCAACTCCCCCAAAGCAAAAGGAGACAGAACTAGGGGGTCAGCCCCCCTCCAATAATTCAAGAATGGGAGCTTTTCTTCCTGCTCCTTTTCTAAATAAAATATTCGCGGGGTTAAATTTTGTAATTTTCGGTTAATTTTTGTATATAATAATTCAAGGGCTCGGGTCCAATTTTTCTATGGTTGGGACAGGGTTTAAGCATTTTTTAGACAAAAATGAACTTCTTTAGGCTGTCGATTGACCTGATTTTCATTGAAACTGTTTTGATGAAAATCTTTGCCTTGTTAATAGGTGGTGCGTGTGATGGTGCATGGTGGTACTTTAGGACAAACGCTTTAAAATATCTTAAAAATAATTTTATTTGGATCTTTGCATCTACTTCAGTATATTTTTTCGTTTCAAATTTAGTACGTTTTGCTTAAATTGTTAAAAAGTGTAGTCGTTTTCTGAGAGGAAGACGCTCTGACGAATAAAGCTTGACGTGAGTTCGTTGATACATAAATATGATTTTAAAGTAAAGGCTTTGGAGGCAGTCAGTGAAATTATAATCAATCTCAAGGGGGGGGGATAATTTTTTGGATAGTGTGTAGGTTTGATGTTGTAAAAACTATGTTTTAGATCCTCTGTTTTTCTAATTTTTTTTTTACATAAAAGTCGAAAAAAGGAACAAGAGTTAAAAGAAAAGAGACAATAAGAAAGTGAAAAGAAGAAGAAAGAATAAGAAAGTTGGAAAGAAATAAAATCCGCTTTTGTGTGGCAGCTTTACGGATCAAAATGAACGGATTAAATTGTGGATTGAAACTGAGCATAGTTACTGCCCATAGCTTTTGTACCCCAAGCAGTATGATTTTTGAGAGCTAGTGCAAAGAAGGGTTTTAAAAAACGAGGGGGGGGAGTTGGTTTTCAGACCGGTATTTGAGAGAATTTTCCGTGGAGGATAAGATTTTTCAAAATCTAATCCTCCAGATTAGATTTTGGGAGTGGCCTTTCAGACCAATCTCTGGGAGTGGAATTGAATAGGCTTCTTTTGCTTCCCGTCCTATAAAAGACCTTATGTAAACAGTGGGCAACTTGCATAATTTAGAGCAAATTTGTAGTGAGGGAAGATTTAAGGAAAAAACTCTAAAATTGAAAAATCGTGACCAACCACAATTGTTGTTCGTTTGTTTATATTAGCAAGAACTCTTTTAAACAAAGGGCAAAAGATCACCCTTTGAGATATTAATTATAATAGTATTGTGAAATGAAATTAAAAAAAATTAACGGTTATGAAATTACCTAAATTCCCTTGCGCAGTGCGGGATTGAACCTAATTACTCTCGATTGGCAAGCACGGTTACTATCACTATACCTGCATAATTGTAATATTCGTCATTATTTTAAAGGTTCGTGTTAATTGGAAGAACCATAATTTGCTATCTTTAATTACTTCATATTGTCTTGTTGGTTCAAAGCTTCAGTTATGTGAATGGATAGTTACAACAAAGTTGTCAAAAGATGGAACTCTATTTTATTAAATGTTTGTTTTGTAAGGAGTTGTTACTGGAACTGTTATTGCTATTGAATTGTTATTAGATAACATATGCTAGAAACGTTAACAAAGAGTGAACTTAAAGACACTTAACAGAAAGGTAACTTTACAGAAAAGAAACTTAAAACGAGCAGAAAATGGTACGAACAAGAGTTTGAAAACTAAATAGCCAAATGTATGGCGAAAACTCAAATGAGGAATCACGTGCACCAGTTGGCACGTGCCAAAGTGTGGCGGAAATGTGCCAAACGCAACGGAAATCATATCAAGCGTGGCGGAATTGTTCGATACATTTTGCGTATATCTTTCTTCGGAAGTGTGCCGAAGAAAATATATTTAATAATTTGGCATGAGTTTTACACTGAAAGATTACGTTTAGTGCAGTTCCTCAAGGATGATATTGGAAACAACCATCTCCTAAAATTGTTTACGGAGGTCATTAAAGTAGTATCCCCACACACAGGTGGAAATTCAACACAAATGGCACAATTTGTTTGACAAACCAAAAACAAAAATCATCTGTGAAGCGTGGGCTTATTATTTTCTCCAGCGTTTCGTTCCATTCATTTTTTTTTTCCTTTTATTTAAGTATGCTTTTAGCTATTTATTTGTTTAATGTCTTCTCTCATTGAAATTATGTCTGTAAGAACATTTCAATAATCCCTCTAGGGATTTCCAACCAATGTTGCCAACCAGGGTTGCCAGGATTCCTGGGTTGCCAACTGCTGACGTCTAAAAAGACTGCAAGTCAAAAAGTTTACACATCCCCTCTTCTGGGCCCCCCTCTGAGGTAAAAAGAGTGCACTTCATATGAAAAAAGTACAAGCTGGCAACCCTTTTCCTTGGGTTGAATGCTCTTTTGAGGAATTCCTAATGCTGACATTTAAAGAAAACCAAAAACTGACACCCAAAAAGAGTTATTTTCACTCTTCTGTATCCCCTAAAAAAGAGTGCATTTCACGCAAAAAGTGTGCAAGTTGGCAACCCTGCTCTACGCTACCCTAGCTGACTCTGGGTTTTGTAGTCATAGGATATTTATCAATGTTTATATAATTTCATGCTTTATTCCAGGTTATTCAGTGTTTTGCTGAGACTGGTCAATATCAGAAAATTGTATTGTATGCAAAGAAGGTTGGCTATACACCCGATTACGTGTTCCTTTTGCGTAGTGTCATGAGAGCAAATCCAGAACAAGGTAACTTGTACATCTTAATATGAGGATATTAATATATAGATCGGACATAATAGGTCTCAGTCCGCTAGTTCTTAGCTAATCTTGTAGTTTCTTGGCACTTCTAGTTGGCCTAGAATCTTCCAAAATGAGGTATCTTCTTTTCAAAAACTTGCTTATAAATATAAAATTGATGGTTATAAGACATGCTTATAGAATAAATAAAAAAACACCATAGAATATGTTCAGAAAAAAATAACAAAGAAATCTAAGTAACAAGTGCTGCTTCACAGGCAGGTCAGCCTGTTTGAATAAAAGAAAATATCCGGTAACATGATGATAAATTCTGTACAAAGAAGTCACATTATTTTCCTGTTGTCGTGGTGAAGTCTTCTTCACATCAAAGGGTTCACTTGCATTCTAACTTGTTAGTGTAGTATTTAGCTTGTAATTTGTCTTGGAGGATAAACTGAATAGGCTTGAACCATATTGTTAATACAGAGTCACGTTTGGCACATTACTACTAAGTTCTGTTTGCTTCAGTTTGCTTCAGTTGCTTCAGTTGTTTCATAGCAGTAGCATATGGAAACTGCCCTAGCATATACCCAAAACAATATGAGCACAGAAAAAATATCGAGGTAAAACAAAAAGCCACTGCTACTACGAGGTTAAAATACTAAGTTAAATTCCTAAAATTGGTACTTGTTAACTACACGGAAGACATTCAAGATCTGCGTAAATCTCAGAAAACCGGTTTCATAGCCACAAAGACAAGTGGCAGGTGATACAATGCATTGGACTGAGACAGAATGCATTGGACTTGTATAATTTGGACTATATATTTGCACATTAGGGGGTGGGGGTTAGGTTAGGGGTGCTGTCCGAATACTTTACCCCCCCCCCCCCTTCCTAATGTACAAATATATAGCCAAAATTATATAATTATATAAACTAAAGGTTATATGAAGGTTGTATCTCATTAGGATTAACCTAACTTCACATCTTGTGTGTGTTACGAATAATTAACAAGTACCCTAAAATTATATTGCCCTTAAACTCCTCTGACAAACAGCTAGTATACCTTTCCTCCTCTTTCTTTAGTGTGGCTTTAGGGGGTGGGGGGGGCGAGGGGCACTTAACCCCGGCGTGCAGAAATTTTTAGGGAGCAAAATTTCAAATGAATAATCAATTTGTAATTTTATAAATTTTATTTTTTTTAAATAAAGTCGAGGGCGTAGTTAATAAATGAAACCAATAAATTGATAAAATAGAAATAGATTCAAAATAGAAATAAATGATGATTAAACTAAGATAATAATAACCAAAAATGAAATATGAATTAATTAATAAATAAAAATAAATTCAAAAATGATGAAAAATTGAATAATAATAATGGTTTAATTAACATAATAACAATCAAAAAAATTGTTAATAAATGAAAATTTTGTAAAATTTTGGCCTGAAATTTTTGGCTGCTGATGGGGGTGGGCTAATCTCGATTTTGCCCGGGCGCAAGAGAGGTCAGAACCATCACTGCCCTCACTTTACCTTATTCAAAAGTTTTGTCCTTTCTGGAATCTTTTATCTCTTCCGCATATTGTGAAGTTGTTTTTTTTTGCTTTTGGGTTTTGACCTTTCCTTTTAACCTCCAAAATTTTTATATCATGTTCAATTATTATAATAAAGTTATGTACTTATTTAATCGTTCTATCGCCTACCTTCATGGAATTTGATTCGGATTCTGTGAGATTTTAAAATCGCTAAAATTTGTACATATTAGAACTTTGCCTACGTCACGGAGAATATCTTGTTATATATAGAAGAAAAGGCATAAATTTCGTTACATTTGTTATATAAAAGAAGTTAGCTTCAGATTAACGGTATGGGCTAAGCAGCAAAAATTATTGAGAGGGAAATATAATTGTTTTGTTGCACTCTATTAAATAAAGAATAACTAAATTAAGGTAATAATAATAATAAATAAATTGTCAAATATTTAATAAAATAAAAATAAATAATAATTAAATTAACATAATAATAATTTTAAAAAATTATTAATTAATTAATAAATTGAAAAAATGTTAATAAATTCACATTTGGTCAAAAATTTGGCCTGAAAATTTTCGGAGGACAGATGTGGGGGGGGGGGGGTCTGATCAAGGTTTAGCCCTGGCATAAGAATGGCCAAAACGGCCCCTTCCCTTACTTTACCTTTACCTTACTTTACTGCACTCTACTGTAAATACCTAATATTAGCTTGTCATTTACTAACAAGGAGATCATTTTGTAAATTATAAGTAAAATAAGTCTAATCGCAAAAGACTTGAGTACATCTAAAGACTTTAAGTTAAGCTGTTCTTAAGCCTTTTGGATCACACTTGCCTTGCTTGCAATTGGAGCGTTTTATATGAGTCGATAAAAAGCCGTAACGAAGAGAGAAACGAGCAGCTTTTTATCGTTTTGTCATGATTAGCCAGTGTGGTCTAAGAAATTGTATACGAATCTTCCAGGAGTTCACTTTTCAAGCTTAAATTGTTCATGAATAAATTTGATCAGAACCTTCAATTTATCCACGGAATTTTTTTGATGTCTGAAATTATTTGTCGTCTCAACATTCAGAAATACATTGTTTGTGGAACTGCGTTGGGTGTCTCTTGAAATTTTCTTGTCTTTTTTTTATGTTAAATGTGGTTGAAATAGAAATTTTCAAACTAATTTAAGAAGTTAAATGTGAAGTGACATCATGTTTTTACAATTCTGAAAAAGGCTTATGCCAAATTTACCTCTCACTTAGACTGTCTTTCTTGGCCTTTTTTCCAATTAGACATGGCTTGATGGCAACTTGATTTTAATTCAAATCAAGTTGCCATCAAGCCTTGACTTGGAGAAAAGGCCAAGACAGATGGTCTTGAGTCCCCTAGTTTTGGCGTAGCCTAGATTTTGAAAAATTCCCTGTTTTGGAATCTCGAAAAAAAAAAAACAAAAAAACAAGTGCAGTCTTTGGTGGCTATTATGGCAGTTTATTATTGCATTGTCAAGTAGAATTTATAAAAAGTGTTTCAATTAGTTGTAATTAAATAGAATTAGTTAAATATTTAATTAGTCAAGTGTTTAATTAGTTTTCAAATAAGCCCCAACATGTCTCTATGATGTTGTCTGCGTGTTAATTCTAGTTGTGGAAATTGAAGGAGGAGGCTTCATGCTCCCTTGGTTTCTTGTCCCTGCCTGGATTTTTATTTATTTATTTATTTTTGTTTTTTAACGACAAATATTAACTCCTATTAGCAATTCACAAAAAAAAACAATAAATATTACATTGCGTAGATATAAACAAGGATTTCCTTAAGTTCCTTTAACTTAACAAAAGGCAAATAGAAAACAAGATGGCTATGATTTCTAACAAAGAAACGCCAAAAGTAACTGCGGCTAAGACAGTATGATGTTCTTTGATTAGTTTTTCTAAGCCATATATGCAGCCCTGGAACGATTGGTAATTTGTAAGAAATGTGGTTTCTATAAATCATCGCTGCTGCGCCTTCCGTGGTAATTAAATGTGGTAAAAAACAGTTTTTTTTAACAGAAAGTAAGGAACAACATTAAAACTTAAAACGAACAGTAAATTTAATTTTTGAACGTTTTTGAATTAATGGAGAATTTGATTCTGGCTCACCGTACATGAATAATTATAAAAAAGTTTGCATATTGATTTTACTTTTATTTGGTTAAATGGCTTTCTCCAAAGTTGTTTAATTTTATTTACGAACGTTTTTATTAGTAATAAATATACCTTACGAATTAACTCGTAACGAACTTCTATATCAATATATTTTCAATACGTGTATTAGGGGGTTCGCTCCCTAGTCAATACCTCGCTCTTTACGCTAAAGTTTGAATTTTGTTCCAATTCTTTAAAAATGACCCTTAATCACAAAGGAGGTTAATTAAAATAAAAAGCTTTTATGAAAGTAGTAAAAAAAATCTTTGGCTTAAAGAGCGAGGTATTTACTAGGGGGTGAACCCAATCATATACTTAATAGTTTCTGTTCGTTTTAAGTTTTGATGTGGCTCCTTACATTTAGTTGAAAAACTTGTTGATTTTTTATTTAATTTCTGATCGTTATTTAAAAAATGTTGGGAAATCTGGCGCTCCCTTCATAGCAATGTCCCTTCCCCCATGAAAACGTCCTCCCTGGAAAGATCCTCCCACATAACCCCCTTGACCCTCCCTCCACTACCAGAAAAAAATCCCCCTTGAAAATGTCTCTATACTTCCCAATAACCAATACTATATGTAAACATTGGGTAAAGCTCATAAATTTCAGTCCTCACATTGGGTAAAGTTCATAACTTTCAGCCCTCCCCCCGGGGACTTTGGGGGATTAAGTCATCCTAAAAGACATATTTATTATATTTTCGACCATGCTGAACAAAATGCGTGGGAGCCTAGTTGCCCTCCATTTTTTTGGTCACTTAAAAAGGGCACTAGAACTTTTAATTTCCGTTCGAATGAGCCCTCCCACGATTTTCTAGGACCATTGGGTCGATACGATCACCCCTGAAAAAAAAAATAAATAAACACGCATCCGTGATCTTTCTTCTGGCAAAAATACAAAAATTCCACATTTTTGCAGATAGGAGCTTGAAGCCTCTAAAGTAGGGTTCTCTGATACTCTGAATCTGAAGGTGTGATTTTCATTAAGGTTCTATAGCTTTTAGGGGATCTTTCTCCCTTTTTTCGAAAATCAGCCAAATTTTCTTTGATGGGTAAATAACTTTTAATGGGTAAGACTAAACTTGATGAAACCTGTATATTTGAAATCAGTATTAAAATCTGATTCTTTTGATTTATCTATTGGTATCAAAATCCCGTTTTTTAGAGTTTCGGTTACTATTGATCCGGGTCGCTCCTTACTTACAGTTCGTTACCACGAACTGTTTGATACATTGCTTTGTAATACGCTGCTTTGCTTTGGTAATACGAGATGGACTCTCTCAGCCGGGTATACCCGTATTGTAGCTGTATTTAGTTTGTAAATAAAAAAAACCTGAAAGACAATATCAAGTACTTTCACACTTCACCCAGATTATATCCTCCTTTTGAAAGCAACCCGTATATATCCTCCTTTTGAAAGCAACTTATCCTCCTTTTGAAAGCAACTATCCTCCTCACCCGTATATTTCCTCCTTTTGAAAGCAACTTATCCTCCTTTTGAACTCCTTTTGAAAGCAACTATCCTCTTCACCCATATATTTCCTCCTTTTGAAAGCAACTTAGGAAGGGGTTTTCGGTAATTATTCAGAAGTGTCATTTTTTTTTTTTTTTTGAAAAAATTTATGAGGGTCTTTTTTCAGTGGAAAAGGCCATTTTAGTATTTTCATGGCGTTATCAATATAAATTTTTTCCATTTGAAAGCAACTTAGCAAGAGGTTTTCGGTAATTATTCTGAAGTGTAATTTTTTTAATTTTTTTTTTTTTTGAAAAATTTTTCGGGTCTTTTTTCAATGGAAAAGGCCATTTTAGTATTTTCATGGCGTTATCAATATAAACTTTTTCCATTTGAAAGCAACTTAGCAAGAGGTTTTCGGTAATTATTCACAAGTGTCATTTTTTTTTTTTTTTTTTTTTTCTTGAAAAATTTTATGAGGGTCTTTTTTCAGTGGAAATGGCCAGTTTGGTATTTTCATGACGTTATCAATACCAACTTTCCATTTGAAAGCAACTTAGCAAGAGGTTTTCGGCAATCATTCAGAAGTGTCTTTTTTTGAAAAATTTTTTCGGGTCTTTTTTCAATGGAAAAGGCCATTTTAGTATTTTCATGGCGTTATCAATATAAATTTTTTCCATTTGAAAGCAACTTAGCAAGAGGTTTTCGGTAATTATTCTGAAGTGTAATTTTTTTAATTTTTTTTTTTTTTTGAAAAATTTTTCGGGTCTTTTTTCAATGGAAAAGGCCATTTTAGTATTTTCATGGCGTTATCAATATAAACTTTTTCCATTTGAAAGCAACTTAGCAAGAGGTTTTCGGTAATTATTCACAAGTGTCATTTTTTTTTTTTTTTTTTTTTTTCTTGAAAAATTTTATGAGGGTCTTTTTTCAGTGGAAATGGCCAGTTTGGTATTTTCATGACGTTATCAATACAAGCTTTCCATTTGAAAGCAACTTAGCAAGAGGTTTTCGGCAATCATTCAGAAGGGTCTTTTTTGAAAATTTTTTTCGGGTCTTTTTTCAATGGAAAAGGCCATTTTAGTATTTTCATGGCGTTATCAATGCAATTTTTTTTTTTTCATTTGAAAGCAACTTAGCAAGAGGTTTTCGGTAATTATTCTGAAGTGTAATTTTTTTAATTTTTGAGGGTCTTTTTTCAATGGGAAAGGCCATTTTAGTATCTTCATGGCGTTATCAATATAAATTTTTTCCATTTGAAAGCAACTTAGCAAGAGGTTTTCGGTAACTATTCATAGGTGTCTTTTTTTGGAAACATTTTTTTTGGGTCTTTTTTAAATAGTAAAGGCCATTTTAGTATTTTCATGGCGTTATCAACACAATTTTTTTCCCATTTGAAAGCAACTTAGCAAGAGGTTTTCGGTAATTATTCAGAAGTGTTAAAAAAAAAAAATGAAAAATATTTTTGAGGGCTTTTTTTAATGTAAAAGGCCATTTTAGTATTTTCGACGAAAAACGACCGAAAGTACACTTTTGGATGCCATTTGGCACTTTGTGATGGCGTTATCAATATACATTTTTAAAAAGCGATTAAATATAAAAATTAACTTTTAAATGTTAATAAGAAAAATTGACTAATAGTACAAAAGCACTTCATTTATATAACAATATATACTTACTATATGACATTAAATTATCTGTAGACAATAAAAAAACGAATTGAGTGGAGTGTCATAGATTCATAGTACAAGGTTATTAGCTTGGTCTATTTACCTTTGGATGTCAGAAAGTTTTTGTTGAAATGATATTGTATATGCAGTATCTATTAGGTACAGTTACTGCATGAAAACTATGAATCAAGCCTGTATCCCATCCACAGATATCCTTTACTATATTGTATGCAGGGCCGTATCCAGGATACGTACCTTTTTTTTGGGGGGGGGGGGGTACAAAAAATTCGGGGGGAGGGTTACAAAAAGAAACTTAAAAAAAAACGCATCAAAAATCCATTTGAAAGCGTATTCCATCCACAGATATCCTTTACTACATTGTATGCAGGGCCGTATCCAGGATTATTTTTTTTTGGGGGGGGGGGGGGTACAAAAAAATTCGGGGGGAGGGTTACAAAAAGAAACTTAAAAAAAACGCATCAAAAATCCATTTGAAAGCGTATTCCATCCACAGATATCCTTTACTACATTGTATGCAGGGCCGTATCCAGGATTATTTTTTTTTGGGGGGGGGGTGGGGAGGGGGTACAAAAAAATTCGGGGGGAGGGTTACAAAAAGAAACTTAAAAAAAAACGCATCAAAAAATCCATTTGAAAGCGTATTCCATCCACAGATATCCTTTACTACATTGTATGCAGGGTCGTATCCAGGATTTTTTTTTCGGGGGGTGGGAGGGAGGTACAAAAGAATTTTTTCGGGGGGAGGGTTACAAAAAGAAACTTAAAAAACGCATCAAAAACCAATTTAAAAGCAACTTAGCAAGAGGTTTTCGGTATTTATTCAGAAGTGTCATTTTTTTTTTTTTTTTTGAAAATATTATGAAGTTCTTTTTTCAATAGAAAAGGCCATTTTAGTATTTTTATGACGTTAGCAATGATGTTATCAACACAAATTTATAAACAGCGATTAAATATAAAAATTAGCTGTAAATATGTAAAATTAATTTTATATTTAGCGTTTAAATATAAAAAATTAATCCTTCTTTTGACAGGAACTTAAAAAAAAAAACGCCTAAAAAATTAGCTGATATTCATTTTTGTTACTTTTTGTACGAGTCAGGCAAATATTTCGGGGGGGGGGGGGTCAAAATCACTACACCCCCCCCCCCTGGATACGGCCTTGATTGTATGAGACGGCTTTCATGGGATAAACTACATAAGATTAAAGTTTCATTTCACTGCACAAGGGCCTCAAGTGAGAAGCACTCTTCTCTAAGTAATTGGAAGGAACCATGTGCTTTCTACTACTAATGACAACTTAATGCAACGCCAAGTGGCCGAGGGCAACAGCTGCGCACGCATATCCTCCACACTATCATGCTCATAGCTTCACTCTTCGCTCCCTCACGTGAGGTTTTTATTTCTATTAAATCCAGGGTGGGCGGAAAGTAACTCCCTATTTTGATTAATAAAACAATGTACATTATATTTATTTATTCTAAAAAAAATTAATCATACAAGGTAGGCATAAATGGTAAGTTATCTCTAAAATTCAATATGTGCCCCAGATCTTTCCACCAGCTGCTGCAAACGTTCAGGAATGGCATCCACTGACTTTCTCAGAAACTCCGCTGGGATGGTGGACATGACTCCCATAATTCGATCCTCCAGTTCTTCGAGTGTCTTTGGTTTGGAGCGGTAGACTTCTTCCTTTACCCAATCCCAAAGAAAACAGTCGCAGGGTGTCAAATCCGGGCTCCTGGATGGCCATTCATGTGGACCACGACGTTCCAACCAACGCCCCGAAAAGCGAGCATCCAGCCATTCACGGAAAACAAGAGCAAAGTGTGGTGGGGCGCCATCTTGCATAAATATAGACTCGTTGATGTTCTCCCATGTGCTGACAACTGGCCAGACTCTATCACGCAACATATCAAGGTATCGTTCAGCATTCATGGTGCTGCGCAGAAGAAATGGGCCCACAACCTGATCTGAGGTGATACCACACCACACCGTTACTTTGGGTCGATTTTGCTGTTTTTCAACTGTCATCATAGGATCCTCTCCTGCCCAGTAGTGGCAGTTGTGACGGTTGACAAAGCCTCCGACGTGAAATACAGCCTCATCAGTCCAGAGGATGTTGCGGAAGAGATGGGGCCACTCTTCATGCCAAGCCAGCATGATTTCTCCGAGCTCCTTGCGAATGTCACAGTCCTCACCCGAGAGTGATTGGCAGTAGTGCGGCTTCCACGAACGCCAGTTCAACTCTTTCTTGAGCACAGTTCGCACTGTGTAGCGGATGAGTCCACTTTCCCGAGCTGCCTGGCGAGTTGACTTTCCTGGACTACGCTGGAACATTGCTTGGACTGCGTGCACTGTCTCCTGGGTTGTGGATGTCGAAGGGCGTCCACTTCTGCGAACATCTACCACAGATCCTGTGGTCATGAGCTTCGCGTGACAGTTTCTTATTGTTTTTGGTTCCACTTGGGCACGTGGTTCATGAATAGTCCACCACCATCATTGAAATCGTACGACAGATTGCCAAACTTCATATCGTGACGCCAGCTGGGCACGCTCCTAAAGTGTTAACTGCTGAGCCATGTTATGGTTTTATCAGAAATCAAAAACAAAACTATCGATAAAATTGTACCATTTGAGAGAATTAATCATAAAAATATGACAAAGCAGTAACAAATTATATACAATTTATAAGTAATTTAAATAGGGAGTTACTTTCCACCCACCCTGTCCTTTTTTATGACCTCATTCAAGTGAATCCTGATTTTCGTTTGACCCTAGGTGGATTACCAAAAGCCAAGATCTATAGGGAACTAGTACCATTTTAATCGTGATTTGTACGTCCATTAATAATGGACGTACAAATTGGAGGCGTATTTGCAGGATTTTCAGCATCTGCATGTCAAATGGATGGTTGGTCTTCGTCCCTGAAGGAGCTAATATACATGAATTTAAGGAAAAGTTTCCAAAACAAGATGTACAAGACACCAAACTTTTTAGATTAAGCAATGAAAATCCTCCACCAAAAAGGACATTAGTGGCCTGTTCTTGTTTAAATCAGAAAGAAAAGGATACAAATAAAACTGGTTTATTCAGGATGTAATTCAGCGTTGTCAAACATTTATAAAGTATGTGCATTAAATATTTTGAAAAATGCTTTACTTCTGTACAACAATTTTGCCAACTAATTTTTAGTTGCCCAAAGGTAGAGGTCAGGAAGCATACCACCTATTGACAATACCAAAAGCATTCAAGCATTCAATTTTCCGGAACCAACAACTGCAACAAGTTTATTTCTGCTTAAAATCTTAACAATTTGCAAAGACTTCCCATATACATTGTGAGTAGCTGTTTAATAAGTAACTGGTGCATAAAAGGTTATAAAAGGTTATTATGAGACCTAAAATAGAATTTTAGGTCTCAATAATGGAGAGGGTAAATTATTCCAGACTTGTTAAATCCGATTCTTTTTCCTTGTTTTAGGTTTAGCCTAAAAAGTCTAAATTTAAACCAAAAATCTTAGGGTTTACCTAAGATTTAAATCTATGAAAAAATAGACATAAAATTCTAGGTTTAGTTTATTTTAGGTTTAGGAGTCGATAAATATGATTCTTTTTCTCCATTTTAGGTTTAGCATAAGAGGTTAAAATTAAACCTAAAATTTTAGGTCCTGTCCAATTTAGGTTTAAGATTCGGTGAATCTGTTTCTTTTTCTCTATTATAAGTTTAGCATAAAATGTTAAAATTACACTAAAACTAAACCTAAAATTTTAGGTTTAGTCCATTTAGATTTAGGAACTCGCTAAATCTGATTCTTTTTCACCATTTTAAGTGTAGCATGAAAGGCTAAAACTTAACCTAAAATTTCAGGATTAACCTAAAATTTAAACCTAAAAAACTAACCTAGAATTTTAAGATTTAGTCCATTTTAGATTTAGGAACTCGCTAAATCTGATTCTTTTTCACCATTTTAAGTGTAGCATGAAAGGCTAAAACTTAACCTAAAATTTTAGGATTTACCTAAAATCTAAACCTAATATTTTAGAATTAGTTTATTTTAGGTTTATGACTTTTTTAGCATAAAAGAGTAAAAGTAAACCTAAAATTTTAGGATTTACCTGAAATTTAAACCTAAAAAAAACACTGAACCTAAAATTTATGTCTTACTACTGAACCTAAAGGTCTTACTACTGAACCTAAATACTGAACCTAAAATTTAGGTCCAATTTAGATTTAGGAAATCGCTAAAGCTGGTTTCTTTTTCCCCATTTTAGGTTTAGCCTTCGCTCAGATGTTAGTACAAGACGAAGAGCCATTAGCCGACGTGTCTCAAGTGGTAGACATTTTCTTAGAGAACAACCTTATCCCTCAGTGCACTGCATTTCTGTTGGAAGCCTTGAAAAATAACAGACCTACCGAGGGCCCTCTCCAAACACGTCTCCTAGAAATCAATCTTCTTAGCGCTCCACAGGTATTTATATTTTTTTAATTTTTTTATAACCTTGAGAAAAACACAAAAGTCAATACCAACACTTTCAGACACAAAAGTCAATACCAATCTAAGGGCCCTCTCGAGAAGTATAGAACTTGTCTGAGGTGGATGGCGAAAATGTAGTAATTAGCTGAAACGCCATAGAACTAATCTAGCGGTCACCTCCTAATCAGCACTTCAAATAACGCATTTGAACAATCAATTACGCATTTGTAATCATTATCAATAACGTAATCACTTCAAATAACGCATTTGTAATCATTCTCAGAAATATTTCTTCAACTTTAGTCTTAAACAGAAGTATAACCGATTCATAATTAGTAAAGTTTGATTAGCAGATCCGTAACAAAATAACTAAAAATCATATTTTTTGTAAAAAAAAAAATCTGTAATTAAATCTATAAAAAAATATCACCAGTAGTTTTTGTTTGGTTAAGATAGTTCCAGCCTGTGACCAGGGGCGTCCCGAGGGGGGAGGACAGGTCCCCCCCCCCCAATTTTTTGGCATTTGGTAAAATTTTCGCCGAAGGCGAAAATTTCGGCAGAAATTTTGCAAAATAAGCTGAAATTTAGCAAAAATTTTTACTTCTGCAGAAAATTCGGCATTAATGAGGTAGCGATTCGGTAAAATTTACGAAGATTGTCCCCCCCCCCATAAAATGAGCCTCAGGACGCCCCTGCCTGTGACCTCCCACGAGGCAGAGAAAAAGTTGAGAGTGTTGAAACTTCCATATAGGATGCTAATTTCTGTAGATTACCAAGTGTAGCAATTCCTTAGCGGAATATCTCAGGTTTGCTGAACTATCAAAACACATAAGGTTATAAAAATCAGATTTTATTTGATTTCTAGTCTGATAAAACTGAATATGAGTAGCTCGGATTGTTAGGTTTTTAACGAAAAAACATAACCATTTAATTGGTGAAGTTCGATTACTAGTTGCCAAAAAATAGTAATACCTATAGAAAGGAACGAAAAACCATGCTAACTAACAAAAAAAAAACTCATAATAGCACTCTTAAATGGAAAAACATCACCAATTCTTCCATGTTTTGGACAAGATTCTTCCGACCTCCGGTCATCCTAGAATGCACATTAAATGTCTAGCTTTTTGAACAAACCAATAGCGTGCTAATATCCACTTAGGATCGAATATCGGAATCGATGAACAGAGATCTCAGGTTTGTTGCACCGTCAAAACATATGAAGTTTTAAAGCTCAGTTTTTATTTGGTTTCTAGTCTTAAGCAGAGGTTTGTTGCACCGTCAAAACATATGAAGTTTTAAAGCTCAGTTCTTATTTGGTTTCTAGTCTTAAACACAGGTTTGTTGCACCGTCAAAACATATGAAGTTTTAAAGCTCAGTTTTTATTTGGTTTCTAGTCTTAAACACTGGTTTGTTGCACCGTCAAAACATATGAAGTTTTAAACCTCAGTTTTTATTTGGTTTCTAGTCTTAAACACGGTAGCTTAAAACACGATAGCTTGGATTGTAAGGTTTTTAAACGAGAAAACATAATCATTCGATTCATGAAGTTTTATCAGTAGATGCTAAAAATAGTACGAAAAGTGAAAAAGGAACGAAAAGCCGTGCGAACTAAAAAGAAATCTTAATAACACTCTTAAATGGAGAAATATCACCAATTTTTGCATATTTTGGTCAAGATTCTTCCAATCTCAAATCATCCTAGAAAGCACAGAAAATGTTTAACGTGCTGAGATAACCCATGGATGCTAATGTCAAATGTCTACACAATCTATGGATACTAATATCTACACAATAGTATCTTCTGATCGTTTTGAGTTTGAATTTCAACAGGTATTTGTATCTGCTGAGCTTAAGTTTAAAACGGCCTTTACTTTTCTTTGAAAAACGTATTTGTCGGAAAATTTTTTTAATTAATGTCTACACAATACCGAACATCTTAGTTTTTGGCCCGATCTTAGGTTCTCTGTACTAGCAAAACATTTAAGGTATATAGCGTGTTGTTCCCTTAAAACTAATTAAAATGTATACAATCTTGGGCATGGAAGTTTTTATACAAATTTTTCTCTTTGAGAGGTTTTTTGTACAAGGGACCCTCCCAAAGAAGCCTGTGCTCTTGTACATGCATAAAGAAAGAAAAAGTTCTCAGACAGTTTCCAGCTGCCTTGAAAAGTTACATTCTTTTTCAGAAGAAAAACTGGAGTCTTATAATGTGAAAACCCTTATAATGTGAACATCTGACGAGTCCATAATTGCAAATCATGGAACAGGATCATATTTCGAGATTCTGTCCGATGGCAATTCGTAAAAGTCGGCCATAAAAGCCGCACTCGGATGTGAGCCCCGGTGCTGGTTGCCCTCCATGAGCTGTTTTTGAAATTCCTATGACATTTCTTTCTATGAGAAGTGCCCTGGTCAAAAAACAAAACAATATATTATGCCCACGTCGCTCTTTACTTAAGCAGCGCTATCGCGCTGCACGAGGGAATTCTTCTCCTACTAGTAGTAGTTTTTGAATTAGTGAACCATTTATTTCTTTTTACAGCTAGACCTAATGGCTCATAACAAAGTGGATATAAAGAATATGTTAACTGTTTCGTTTTTATGTCTAAGTTTGTATTTACGGGGGTGTTTATGTGTTTACGGTTGATGTGCCTGTATTCTAATTTAATATTAATGTGATGGTGCTAAAGTATAGTTATGTCTAAAGTGAATAATATTTCAAATTGAATGGAATGGAGTGGAGCAATCAAAAATTTCACCGATGTTTTACTACTAAAAGAAAGAAAGAAAATTATTCGAGTAGAAAATAATTTTAGCTCTATAATAACTATAGAAATAATTTTTTAATTTATTATTAGAAATTAATAAATTATTTATCATTTTTTTCTTTGGGATGAGGGGTTTTGCCTTTGCTTTGTTGATGCGTTCGATACTCAATGGTCTTCCAGTGGTTACTAACTTAAAATTTCAATATCCTAATATGAAAATTAAGAAATTAATTGATATTAAACTAATCATATAATGAAATAATAGTAATTGAAATAATAAATTGAGAGTAAAATTAAAGCTTCAGAACTCTAA
The DNA here is from genome assembly GCA_027921565.1 of Artemia sinica. NCBI lineage: Eukaryota > Metazoa > Arthropoda > Branchiopoda > Anostraca > Artemiidae > Artemia > Artemia sinica. The sequence continues at coordinate 55,604,234 of CM051267.1, read as the reverse complement.
GCATAAAACCTATTGAATGATCTATGTTCTTCCCAGAACATCTTGCCTACTCGGGAGTTTTGTTGGTTTACCTTTCCCCCCCCCCCAACCCCACCTCTTGTTTTCTGCACTAAACTGCTTATTTTGGCATGTGTTGTCAGGGGATTACCTAGGATAGAGCAACTTCAACCACATTGCTTGAGTCTGACAATTTGGTTGGGGGGGGGGGATCCACCTAGATTAAATTTTTTTCTTTTACTGTTTTTGCGTTACAAATACCTTTTTTCTCTGGTATTTTTATTAAAAATAAGATACAGAAAATCGAGAAAACTGACTTTCTCCCCAGACTTTAAATACTACATATTGTCCATCCCTCATCCCCTGCCCCGTTCTTCTAAGCATTAATTTGATCATTTTACATGTTTCTTTGTTGACCTTGAAGCTCAACTTGCCACTTCATTTCACGTAGCCTGACCTGCCCATGCGAGTTTTAAGCTTCTGGAGATGGTGAATATAGTCTTATTTTACGATGACAAATAGTTTCGTTCTTTTTTGCTTAAAAAAAAACTCATTCGTTTTTCGTTAATGAAAAAAAGTTGTATTTTTAAATAAAGTTCATCTTATTTGCTATGATTTTCTGTTAAATTTGTCTATTCGTTTTTTTATAATCCATATATCAGTTTCATTTAAGTTAGCACCTTTTCTATTTTAAGAAAAGTCATTTTTACTTACTCTGATCGATCAGTATGTTTCCATCGATTATAATGACGTTATTGACAAGTCAATATGGTATTCCTTTCTGTTTGATTTTTTTTTTTTTTTTTTTGTTTTTTTTTTTTTTTTGTTCTTCAAGTGCATACTTCATCCTTGTCCATGCTCGAAAGGCTTATTAGATCAGTTCTTTTGACAGGGCCGAAACAGGGGTTCGATATAACAATCTATCAGGTCCTTTAAGTAGCATTTGATTCCTTGTTTTGTTTTGACACGAGTATCAGTGGTGTAATTTCGTCAAAAATCCTGTGGAGTGGGGGGGGGGGATGGCAAAGTTGTGGCCAATTTTCTCAAATCAAGTGAAAATGACAGTGAAAACTGAAAAAATGAGCCATATATTACCATTAAGGCAAAGATGTACCATTGAAAACTAACCTGTTTCTGTGGGTGCTTGAATAATGCAGACTTATTTTAGTTTTGACAAAATTTTTGCAGAAACTAAATTTCAGCTGGGGGGAGGGATAAACTGAGGTCTAGATGGGGCAGTTACCCCCCCCCCCCCTGCCTCATAGCAAATTACGTTGATGAGCATGTTAGCTTTGTTATGACACTATTTGCTTTATTGATTATATCTTATTGTTATTGTAGGTAGCAGATGCCATTCTGGGGAATAACATGTTTACTCATTACGATCGACCACACATTGCCCAGCTGTGTGAGAAGGCCGGCCTACTCCAACGTGCCTTGGAACACTACTCTGATTTATATGATATCAAACGGGCAGTTGTTCACACACATCTACTGAATCCTGATTGGCTGTTGAACTATTTTGGAACACTCTCAGTTGAAGACTCTTTGGAATGCTTAAAGGCAATGCTCACGGCAAATATCAGGCAAAATTTACAGATCTGTGTCCAGGTATATGTTCTTACCTAAGCGATAATAATGTTATAATCTTCTTTTTTTTGGTTATTTGGGGTTGTTTTAGAATGCTGCGACTCGAAATTCTTTTGGACCCAGAAAGTCATTTTCATTGCTAGGAATTAAATAGAGTAGATAATTAAATCAATTGCAGAATATAGTTTTCTGGAAGGGCAGGGAGGCAGACAGGAGGACTTCCGGCCTCAGAGTTGAATTTACAAATGAGTTTACATCTGCAATCTTAAGATAATCTTCGCACCTGTTATCACTGGGTAGGAGAGGAATCTCAAGGTGCTCTATAAATTCCAGAATCAACCTAAGATAACGGCTAAAATCGAGGCCGTAGCCAGGAGCGGGGTGGGGGTTACTGGGTTTGAACCCCCATCCACCCCTGAAATTTTTGTCAGACTCTTAAAAAAAGCAACAAAAAACGCATATAAACAATTTGCGATGGTTTTATGAAGCTTGTTAGTCAAAATTGGCAGATTGACATAGATTGAGAGATGACAAAATTGACAGATATGTTTACAGATTTCCAGACAGTATGTCCTCCTAAATTGATAAACATGACTAAAACGACATTACTTGTTGTATTAGGGTTAGGGTATAGTGTAAAGTTGGGCCCCAATGTAAAGTTTTTATAGATTAGCGTTATGTATAGATACAATATGAAGCAGCTGCCGGAGGGTTTTAACGGTTGGTTTTTACAGCCGATGGAATATACATAACCAAAATACTAGGGGTAAAAATGATTATTATACTCCACCTATAGTGTCTGCCAGGTCCACGTTTTCTTTTGTCATAAAGGGTATAAATTTATGGAATAATTTGGATAAGGATACGAAGAAGACAAAAAATTCTAGTGATTTTAAAGCAAAATTGAAAGAAAAATTATTAAGTAAGTATGAATTTTAGTTTTGTTTGTTTTGGAGGAGATTTGATTTAATTTGAATTAGGTTGTAATTGTTTGTTGGTTTGTGTGACCCCACAGTTTGGATGTGGTATGTAGTTGCTGCCCTGTAGTATTATTATTATTCTTTATTTACTTTTTTTTCTCTCTTTTTTCTTTCTTTCTTATTATAGTGAATTTAAATGACGTTATATGTATGTATTTTTTTTTTTTACCTGTTTCACCCCAAGTCAACCGTTTGGTTTTGGGTGAATCATATTGATTTTTGTATTTAAACTTTTTGTTAAAAGTTAATTAAATATATCACTAATAATAATAATAATAATGGTAGGCTACATTAGAGCTCTTCAATATTGTCCCTTCTCTTTTAGTTCCATCTTCGCTTCTTTAAAATCCCTGTTTCCAGGAATGATGTCCAATGGTCATAATAATGTTTGAACATTTTCAGATTTTTCATATTTACTTATGGTACCGGAATAACTTATGTACCGGAAGAATAGATGGTAGAATAGATGAATAGAAGAGTAGATGGAATAGATGGTACTGGAAGAACTTAATTCTTCCGGCACCATCTGTGGTGCATAGAGCATCGATGAAGCCTCTATATTCATTGTGCGTGGATGCATGAATGCTGATATTTCCCTCTTAAAGCGAAGACTAAGACAAATACATGCGCAATTTTCTCTAATCCTAAGAAGGTGGCTTCCAAGAGTACCACAGTACCACCTATGTTCTATCTGGTTGGCACAAAATAAAAACCTTTACTGAAAGCTTAAATCTATTTACTGAAAGCCGATCTGTTTTACAATCGGCGCTGATCCTTTTTTCGTTTTATTTTGAACCGCTGCTTTATAGCCATTTCTGTGAAATCAATGTCGCTCTTTTTTCGCCGAATTGTAAAAGATAATTTTTTTTTTCGCCGAATTTTTTTCTGCTCCCTACAGGTTGTTTAGTTCTATACTAAATACTTAATATTTTTTTACGCCTTCCCTAAGTTATACCTCCTTAGGTTATACGTCCTTAATTATTACTTTGTACTCTCCTTCGACATCCCTCTCCTTCGTTGTGCCTCCTTAAGTTATGCCTGTTAAATTATTAGGTTGTCCTCTCCTTTGTTATAACTCCTTAGGTTATCTCTCCTAAATTATTAGTTTGTCCTCCTCTTTGTTATACCTCTTTAGGTTATACCTCTTTAGGTTATACCTCCAAAATTATTAGTTTCTCCTCTTCTTTTTTATAACTCCTAAAATATTAGTTTGTCCTCTCCTTTGACATCCCTCTTCTTTTTTATACCTCCTTAGGTATAAGGTGGGATACCTTGATATATCTTTCCTTTGTTATACCTTAGTCCTGTTTAATGATCTTTTTTCCATCTTTCTCTCTTTTTTCAGTTTTTATTTGTCCTTTTGTTATTATTAGCTCTTATTTTTTTTTATCACGTCTATTTGTAACAAATTGTTATTCATTTTATTTCCTTAAATTTTTTACTTCAGCTCTAAGTTTTTTTTCAAGTAAAGCTTTTTCAAGCTAAATCTTTTTTTAAATTGTACTGTGTAATCAATATTCCGCCCACTTCATTTGGCCTGATTGAGCTGAAATTTAGCAAATGCGTTGATTTTGTTGAAAACACGTTTTAATGGGGTTCCGACTCCTCCAAAACCTCTCCCAAACTACTCAGCTAACTTTAGACTAAATCTCATATCTACATAGGAAATATAAGTATTAAAAAAAAAAAACGTTTTGTAGAAGAGGTAGACACCCTCAAGCTGTAATGTTACAAGCTTCATTAATCCACCGTTTTAAGCTCATTGGGGTGAAAACTTATTACAAGATTTATCAAAGAATAATATATATATACATATATATATATATATTTATAACGCTTTGGAGATGATGTTTCAAACCCTGTAAAAAATGGTCTGGGCTAGATAAGTTTCCGAATGGCTCAATTATTAGTATATACTAATAAATTATGCTTTTGCAATGGCAATTTTACTTTGTTCGAGTTTTTTTATTTCTCTTTTAAAAATAGTTGGCAAGAAGATAGTCTTCAACTGAATGTTAGCGGGAGGAAACCAAAAAAGAAATTTTATTGGTTGGAAAATATTTTTTATTTTTTAGATTTTTATGGAGTGAAGTAATGACTATAGCCTTGTGGATCCTTTTCAACTCTAATTACCTTTTAGTTACTGAATTCCCCATTTATTTTGACGTTAAATAAGATCTTTTGTGTATGCAGAACATAATTGTTTAAAAATTATCGGCTCTTATTTTTAATTCTGTGGGCGATCCCAAAGGTTGGCCTCTTGATGATTAAATGAGAATTGAGCGTTATGCAGGGGAAGGGGGGAGGCTTAGGTTCAGGTTCACCCCGAAATCCAAAATTTTCTCAATTTCTGGACGCTTCTTATTCTAAATATAACAGAGTTATATATTTTTTTTATTATTAACCCCATCCCCCACATGTAACCCCTACCCTCCTTGCCCTACATGTGAACAAATCTTTTGAGGCATTAATACATTAGAAGGAAATATTGTTAATGTTACAAATTTTAAAATTTCCCACAAATTGCACTTTAGAATGACGTATCTTTCTTGAATTTTTGCGGTCTAGAAATAAAGCCATCTTTATTTGAAGTCAGGTCCACATTTTGTGTTGCTGGTAACTGTTGCTGGTTACCTGAAATACGAATTTAAGTAAGAAACACCTATTAAATATGGTTCTAATTTGGTAAGTCTTCAACCAATTGGAAGTATAAAAAAAAGAAGAAAAAAACCTGTGAAATAACATGTATTGGTGAAAATGGGACAAAACGAAATTTATTTTGAAGGGGAAAATAGTGACTCGAGCCCTGTAGATCCTTCGAAATTCGAATATCCTTTCACTCCTTAATTTTACCACTTATTTTGACTAGTAATTATTATTGTTTATTATTATTTTTGTTACTATTTATATAGATTGCTATTACATACTACGAACTGCTTGGTACATATTCGCTTATATATCAAGAGTGATCTAAAGGCATTAAAAAATTAGAGGAGGTATGAAAGTATTAAATAAACCATTAAGATTTTCAGTGATGTCAGGTTGTTTCCACTTGTTTGCATATAATCATATATATTGCACGTTTAAAAAAAATATACATTTTTTGTATTTCCTTTTTCGTCAAAAAAAAAACAACAAAAAACATGTGCGATAAGTTTCCATTGTTTTCAAATGGTGAAGTTATTGTACATATTGGTTTGATTGTTTCATTTTATTCTCTCTTGATTTAAATTCTTTATTTGATTTTTTTTTTTTCCTCCTTTAAAATTCTTAAGGTTTAAATTCGTTCTTCTTTTCCACACTGAAGACGGTTTTTATGATGAGGCAAAATTTCCGTTTAGTTGTTCATCATATTTTGCTTCCCACTGGTTAAAGACCTATTGTTTCCAAGATTTACTTCTTTACTAATACTACCTAACAACTCACAGTAGAACCCAGCCGCCTGGGGCCAATACAGCTACGCACGCCACTCCTCCATCCCAATATATTCAAAGCCTCCCTATTTACACCTTCCCAAGAAATTCCCATTTCCCTTAAATCTTTCCTTACGTCTTCCTACTCCATTCGGGGGCGACCTGCTTTTTGTTTGGTCCTAGACGATTGCCGGCCCTACGACGGTGACCCTAGACGGTGGCCCCAGGACGATATTGGACAATCTATCGTCCGCAGAACGTGTCCTAGTCATCTCAACCTTTTTCTAATTATAGCTCTTGAAAGCGGGATTGACCCACTTTTTTTTGCAGACCTTGAAAGCGGGATTAACCCACATCTAACAAATCTTCCTCTGTTTTTCGGAGCGTCCACGCTTCAGAACGCTTTAGTTTTCTTGAATTAGGGCCGTTCTGGTTCATTTTTTTCTTTCAATTGAATATCAAAAACGTATTTTTTTTCTAAGCAACAAGAATTGGGTTTTTACGCTATTTTTAATAGCAAATAAATGTATATATAAAAAAAAAATTATATTTTATGCCCTGATCTAGATCTGAAAAGTAGTCTAATTAGGGGTGTGAAGAGTGACTTATGATAAACAAAAATGGCATTTATTTTTTGATATTAAGTTAATCTTTTTTTTGTATATAGATTTCTACAAAGTATTACGAGCAGCTTGGTACAAATGCTCTGATTGAGTTATTCGAGTCATTCAAATCCTTTGAGGGTCTCTTCTATTTTCTTGGATCGATTGTTAACTTCAGCCAAGATCCAGAAGTTCATTTTAAGTACATTCAAGTAAGTACAGTTTTGACTGGTTTTCTATTTTCAGATTGGGAAATTGGGTTGTTATGTATTTTTGTTTTGTTTTAGCACTTCGTTCAAATCATCTAAGAGATTCTATTTCGGAAGCTAAATAGACGACTTCTAAAAGACATAAAGCTAACTTGTCTATTTGAATTTTAACATTATTCAAACAGACACAATTTCAAGGAGGGGGGACTTCCCCCCTAATATTCGTCCGAAATAACCCCTAGTGGAAAAATTTAAAATGCACTTTTTAATTTAGGGTCTTGGCCCTATCCCCTTTGGAAAATTGTTTTTGTTTTGGAAATTGGTCAATTTTGGAAATTGACCAATTTCCAATAGGTCAATTAGAAATTGACCTATTATAGGAAACAATAGGTCAATAGGTAAAAATTGTGAAATACAATTTCACAAATATGTGAAATTGTATTTCACATATTTGGGAAACTTGTTCTTTTATATTCGCCAAAATATGAAAGAATGGGCTAAGTGCTTGGCATTTGTACGAACATAAGCAACAAAATCCTAAAAATCATGATATTTCGGGTGGTGCTGGACCCCCAGCTTCTGATCTTGTGTGCCTGTCTGAAGTTTCATAATATCTTGCTAAAACTGAAAAATTTCTCCAAACGCAAGCTCAAGCAAACACAAGTACCGCAGATTTATTGTATCTAACGATACCGATACTGCAATCTCCATTGTAATATTTTTCCTATATTTCTTTGATAAAATTAATAAATTTGACATTCAATCGACTCTTTTAGTGTGTAGATTGATCTACTCTACTTCTGATTTTTTTTTATAGATATTGCAAGGGTATTGAGCATGGGGAGGGGGAGTTAGAATGATACTGGAGCCAATTCGATTGCTCGATGATTTACTAGCTGGAGCATTTTTTTTTTTTTTTTTTTTTTTTTTTTTTTTTTTTTTTTTTTTTTTTTTTATTATTATTATTAAAAAGGTTAGTAAAAGCGCTCTAAAGTTTTGTTTGAAAATCTTTGTTTATACTCGTTTGACAGGGGACTCAAATGAGAGAGAAGAAACTACGTCTCGAGTGAACCTAAATAAACCTATGTTCCTTGTAAACCTATGTTTATTGAACCTATGTTCGCGAACCACAAATTTGTTCAATGTTTATGAAGTTCTATTGTTTTCTTTAACGATTGAAAATTATAGGATTGAAAAATTAAAACAGTTAGAAATCTTTTAGTAAATAAAAAAAGACACGAAGGCAGATTTTTACCGAGTGAGCTTTAACTAGCAATTTTAGTATATTTTTTTTTTCTGTGAAAACAATGGTTAGTGATTTTTCTTAAAGATTTATTAAATATTTGTATTAATTTATTTATAAGCTTATCGTCATCTCAGACTTTATACAGTAAAGTTATCCTAAAATCTGTCGAAAGAAAATGTCAGTCATCTTTTTTTAACATTTTTGTAAGTAAAAGAATGTTATTCTTGGCACATAGACCCCATACCCAGAAATGGCCTCCAAACAAAGTAGGAAGTAAAGGAAATTCGTTTTGACACATTTAAAGGCATTACTTACTAAATGTAACGACTTCTGTTTCTTAGCTCTGTTTTCAAATGAGTACGGTAATGATAGTAGGATTGACTCAGTGGCCTCACAGAAAGCTAACTATAATTAGTTAAGACTAATTATGTTTTGTTAATAAATCACGGGATCATCTTTGGTAGTAGCAATATACTTATCCATGGCAAGAAAAAACAATGAAATAGAAAAAGGAAAAAAGTTGCCTATCAAACAGGGAAAACTATACAATTGTAAAGCACGTGAGAAACATTAGGATCTAGTTGGCTTTAAGGCCCATTCACAATGAGACTTTACTAATACAGGGAATTAGCTTGCACTAATTAGAGTCAATCGAATTTTTTTATAAGAATTTCCAAGGCCGTACCCAGAATTTTTTTCGGATGGGGTTTTACTCAAAAAAAATTTTTTTTCGAGGGGGGGGGGGTAAACAAAAAAAAAACTCATATAAAATTTGTTTATGTCCGTTTTTGTTACGTTTTACAAGTCAAACAAACTTGAGAATTTAAGCCAATCAGAAAATGCTATGAAAATCTGATCGGTTCAAATTATAACTAGCTAAATCTCGGTATTAGTTAAACTCGCTGAGAGTCGGCCTTAAGTTACTTCTGTTACGTATTGTTTCCTTTTTGGTTGCTTCTAAGTAACTTACTTTTAGTTACTTTAGTTCTTCGTTAGTTACTGTTTTTATTTACTTCTATAAGTTATTCCTTACTTCTGTTACTTAAGCTACTGCTGTTACTTGCGAATAAATTTTACAAAATTTTGCTATATAATTTTAAATTTTGCGAATAATTTTAAATTTTGCGAATTTGCGAATAAATTGTAAATTTTGCTATATACAAGCTTTTTGTATATATCCTGATGGTTTCAGTTTAGTTAATGCTCTCCAAAAAATCTAATAAAAGTGTTCTTTGCTTTTCAAAAATTATTCTGTGGTAATGAGTAGTTGTCAAGCGTAAAACATGACGTTTGTCACTGGTGAGGTGGTCTGTCATAGGAGCGCTCGCCTAAAATATATTTTATCCAGAGAACCTCCCTTAGAAAAATGGAAATATTGACAATGAATTTATTTTAGATATTTCTAGCATTTAATAACAACAAATAAAAAGAAATGGCTATTTTTCCCCCTTTGATAAAGGCTTCTGAATGTGAAGCCGAAACATTCACATTATTTAATGTTTGCGTTTTTGTTTTTATCCACTGTCTTGTTTAAAATGTCAAAACCTGTTTTTCCATTTGTTTAAAATGAAAGCGTTGTAACTTCTCTTTTCTTTCTCTTTTTCTCTATTATATTTGTACCTTATTATTTGGATTGATGTATTATATTCAATATATGATATTTATTTTATTTATAAGTACAATGTACTATTACTCTATGCCTATCTACCTTAGTTCTGCCCTAGGACCGATGATAGACCACCAACAAATGAAATGACATGGTTTTTATACAATTCTGAAAAAGGCTTACGCCAGCTTTGCCTCTCACATAGACTATCTGTCTTGGTTTTACTCCAATTTGCCATGGCTCTCATGTTTTTCATCACTTCCATCAAGTTGATTTTAATTCAATTGACACTATTAGGAGGGCCTTTTTTAAATATTGAGTGTTCCTTATCCGGGTTCCTCTTTGGACTAGGAATAGTGGACTGCGGGAGAGATACAGCTTGCCAGATCCTCTTGATGTTGCAGATAAGCTTTTTTCCAAGCTTTCGGGTTATCCGTCGAACCACCCTTGGAAGGATTTTTTGTTTTTATGCTTGTTTTCTTTTTTTTTTTTTTTTGCTTGATTACTATTATTTTTTTTATATTGTACTATTTACTTGTATGATACATTTAAAGAGGTTTACAACCCTTGGAGTGGCTTAATTTTCTGAGTTGTTTGGTTTATTGAGTTTTAATTTGCACGTATTTTCTCCTGTTTTTGTATGTGTTTTTTTTCTTTCATTTTCTTTCTTTTTGTTATACTACATCGTCATGCTTTGTATTTTTGATGGGTTATAATATATATATATATATATATATATATATATATATATATATATATATATATATATATATATATATATATATATATATATATATATATATATATATATATATATATATATATATATATATATTATATATATATATATATATATATATATATATTATATATATATATATATATATATATATATATATATATATATATATATATATATATATATATATATATATATATATATATATATATATATATATATATAATATATATATATATATATATATATATATATATATATATATATATATACTAGTTAAAATAGTTTTACATCTTTATGTAACTTCTTTTTTTTTTCAAGGCGGCTTGTAAGACAGGTCAAATCAAGGAAGTTGAGAGGATTTGCAGAGAATCCAATTGTTACAATGCTGAGCGGGTGAAAAACTTCCTGAAAGAGGCCAAGCTTACTGACCAACTGCCGTTAATTATTGTTTGTGATCGTTTCGATTTCGTCCATGACCTGGTGCTTTATCTCTACAGAAACAATTTACAAAAATATATTGAAATTTATGTGCAAAAGGTTAGTAATTGTCAATGATTCGAACTTTATAGACTTGTCTCTGTCGTTCCAGTTGTTATTAACAATCCTCTGTTGGCTCGCGATGATGGGGTTGTTTAACTAAAAAAAAATGCATTGTGAACCAGTTGGTGGGATCCCTTTTTGGCGGTAATATCAAAAATATACCCGCTAAACTTATACAAAAAGCTCAAACAGCATTTAAAGTATAAACTTAGAATATAAAATTGGGAATAACATAGTCACAGTTACTTCTTAAATGAGAAACAAATGCGAGTTTTATTTTGTTCTTTTATGTTCAAACTGTGTTCTAAAATTCATTTTCAATTTATTTTAATAACACTATATGGGCAAAAAATGTTAAGAGTAGACAGATAGACAGAGTTGACAGAGACACAAAGAAAGACTAGTCTGTCTGGTCACAAACACATACACATCCCAAATACACATTCACATAGCCAGCCTTTCCTCCTCCCTTTTTCTTCTGAATACCAATCAGATCAGGCCGAGAACAGATCTGATCACTCTGCTAACCAGGACCTAAGAAGGGTTAGCTAATTTTGACTACCCAAAGCCACTAAATTTATGCAAAAAACTTAAACATCATTTCAAAGTTTAAGAATGGAACTCAAAACTTCAAAACGCAAGTCTTTCAGAGTTACTATGTAAATGAAAAAAAAAAAATTAATAAAAAGTGTTATTTAATTCGTCAATTTCTTATCTTGTGCTCAGAAAAAAGGCCGTATCCAGAGGGAGGGGGTACCGGGTTTTAACCCCCATTTCCCCGTATTTGTTTTCCACCTTGTAAGAACAAACCAAAATGCGTGGAACAAATTTATGATGGGCTTTTTAGTTTTTTCTTCGTAAAAATATTCCTCGGAAAACAATATACCCCCCACCCCACACCGAGCAAAAAAAAACTTATCGATTTTTTAGAAAATTAATTAATATAGAGCCTTAAAGGCTCTATAGTTTTTATGCTCGAAGTACCAAGGACATTAAAATGCAAACATTTTTTGCTTCATGGACCCATCTTAAATCTAATCGTACTTAAAACCGCAATTTTTTCTTTGTTTTTCTCCAATTGTGGAATTTTTAGGACAACACCATATTTTCATTAGTGTTGTCATGTTGAATCGTTAGAATAAGTTAAGAAAACGATTAGTAAAGTTTATTTCCGTTAAAAAAAATTGAATTAATGACAGCCTAATTGATTCCTAAATAAAACATTTTTTTGGAAAGAAGGAAAGATACATTTTTTAAAGCTGCTTGGTGCCATATTTTTTAGCTTATTATTTGCTACTAAAATCACACCCCCTCGTTTATCATTTTCAAATCTGGCGCCAGTTATTACTAAAAACTGTTTGCCTGCATTTGGAGAGCTTTTTTTTTAATTTCAATCTCTAATTTATCATAGTTTTGAAAATATATATGGCAGTATACTACTACTACTAACAACTCCCTTTAGCACCAAGCTGCCTTAGGCTAACACAGCTATGTACGCTCCACCTCCATCCCAATCTATTCAAAGCCCCTCTCTTTACACCCTCCCAGGAAGGTCCCAATTCTCTTAAATCTCTCCTTTGGACATCTTCCCATCCCAACTGCTGGGTGTATAAGTTTCCATGTAACGAACTCAAAGTATTAGATTTCATTTTCACTGTCCTTGGCACTTAAAAATTAATTATAGTCTTTGAATAGTTACCTTGCAGCAGGTTTCTAGGCTATATTTTATATATAGGCTATATAAAATATATAGGCTATATTTTACAAATTCTACTTTTACTACTACTAGTACTACCAATTCGTCACAGTGTTAACTCATTGAAATAGTGGACACTGTCCCCGTCGTTTGTCTTTTCACTCTTAGCTGTTTCAGGGGAAACAGGCCGAATATACACTTTTAATCAAAAGTTGTTTGGCAATTGAGTAATGATTGGTGCTTATTCCACTAAAAGAGCTGCTCATTAATCGCTTATTATATTTAATTGTATTTTATGGAATGGAGAAAATTAGAAGTGACGCCGTTTGTTTTTGGCGAAAACAGAGGTAGCAAAAAAACTGCAATTAAACTTAAAGAAATTTGCAGTCATTTTTTGCAGTGTTTTTGAAGTCATTAGTGACCACTGCTTTCCTGTAAAGTACCCAGCAATGCTGAATGTACTCTCACTCGGTACTGAAGTTGCAGGCATTGAAAGAATGCCTGTATGCAATTTCATTAGCTCCCGATAACTGTAAATGTAGTCGTTCTAAAATTCTAGTGAATCAGAATTATTATTCCCTGATCTTTGTCTCTTGCTCAGAAAACTGGAAACTCTCCTTATATGCCCTGATTATATTTGCTGCTACCCGGGCAATAGTTAAACTGCTTATATTGTTCGCATTTTGCCCTGAAGATTTCATTTGTAGCTCAATTGTGTCGAAATTTAGCAAACAAACTGTCTTTTTGATCAGGGGTCCCTTGTGATCCATTTTGGTTAGTCTTTGCCTTAGTAGGAGTGTTGTCCAAATGAAAAGACGTTGAGATCTGTTGGATGTGAACGAATTGTTCTGCACTTCTTTGCTCAGAATGAATTGCTGGAGAAGCGGGGAGATGGACTGCTTATTTCATAAGTTCCAGGGTTCAAAAACTCAGCTCTTGTGAAGAGTATTATATCAAAGTTAGGACAGGCCAAAAATTTCTCCTTAGCTGAACAGCTAATAGCTCAGCTAAGGAGCTCAGCTCAGCTGTAAGCTAATAGCTAACAGCTAATAACTCAGCCATGATACCGGAATTTGGTGTCTGACAAAATAACTGCAATGTCTTGATCATCAGCGCAGTTTTGCTTGCCGAAGCATAATTATACACACTAGCTATCAAGTTGCCTGTTTGAACGGACGAAGAACCTCGATGACAGCTTTCAAGATAGACCACTCACTGTTGCAATGTTTTGGCTCCCTGATTTTAGCGTCTGAGTTGCGCCGTGGCTGTATTCGAGAACAATACGTTTATATCATGGTAAGAGTAAAAGTCATCATACTAAGAGTGCTGTTCCATTGAACATTCATGCCGTTCGTTATAGATGGACTAACATTATATGTCTTGCAGGTAGCTTCAAAAATATCACGGGGCTTAGAGGACACTTCCATGATTCTAACCCGCATTCGTGTTTTTACTCTTGCTGCTCCCAGCGTCAATACTTAACTAGAGACCGCTTGATCTAGGTACTGAGTTCCCATTATGGCTGTCAAGGTCTGGATTTTTTACCTCCGAGCTAAAGGCATCATCGTTGCTGCAGTCAGTGTATCCAGTTCCTTCGGAGAGCTATTGGCTTTCCAAGATCAACCAATTGATGCAAATTCATTTAAGACTCCTTTAGTTGATCTAATGATTTTCACAGGGGCAAATCTTTTCTTCAGAATACGTAAGATCAACGCTATTTGTTTGATGACAAGTATCGAAAATGTAATAAGAATAGCTAGACTGAGTTACGATGCTTATCGTAATCAAAACAAAGGACATGAAGAAAATTGATCTAAGAAAAAGAGACAGCAAAAATGGTACGAAAAAAACGGAACAGAAACAGTAGGGAAAAACAGCTACCTTTTTCTGGTTTTTTTTTTTTTCAGTTTTCTCCAGAAAACGTTCGTTAAAAACAGAAATAGAAACGGTGCTGACCCCTACTTTGTACCCATACAGAACGAAGCCTTTCGTGTTAGGCAACATTCGTCAGTTGTTTCAGTTGCTGTTTTATTCATTTAGAATTTTTCAGTTGCTAAATTTATACAACTAAGAATTTTTATTAAGCTTTTATTACAGTAGACCAATACAATATAGATTAATATTGTGTAAAAGACAGCCTTAAAATTTCGGACATCGTATAGGGTAAAGGTGACTGGTATCGATGTACCCATTTTTTTTATTATTAAGAATCAAAGCACATGTCTCTGGCACACCTTTAAAATCAGCAATTTTGACAAAACATTTAAAGTTTAACTGTTATCATGTCTGATACGCACATTAACAATTTTTGTGTATTAACCCAATGGAGAAACATCAAAGTCCTTTTATCTAAATTTCTGGTTTTATATAGCGTATATTGACATTATTTCTTTCAAGTTCTAACTTTGTTTACTAATCGTGTTCTTTTCAGGTAAATCCATCACGGCTGCCCGTTGTTGTTGGTGGCCTTCTAGACGTCGACTGCTCAGAAGATATAATCAAGAACCTTATTTTCGTTGTCCGAGGTCAGTTCTCCACAGATGAACTTGTTGCTGAAGTTGAGAAGCGCAACCGCATGAAGCTTCTCTTACCATGGTTGGAGGCTCGTGTTCACGAAGGCTCTGTTGAGCCAGCGACTCACAATGCTCTAGCTAAGATCTACATCGATTGCAACAATAATCCAGAGAGATTTTTGAAGTAAGTAAATTCTATTTTGTTAATTATGGTAAGTAGTGGCACCTTCGTAAAAATGGTAAAATGACGCAACTACTTTCGATCAATGGTATAACTTGCGGCAATTCAGCCCGGAGTGAGTGCTAAATTATTTGTCGGTTAATGTTAGATTAAGCACTGTTTTGGCTTATTAAGAACTTTGGGGGTGAAAAACGTTGTTTCTAACGCGTTTTCTAATTTTTTGTTACTATTGGCTGCGGTTAGTCCTTAACTAGGTTGCAGCTACCGTTGCAACCATGATGAATAATTGGAGGCATGAAGAAGTTTTGTCACTATATCATTTGTGTAGTTCCTACACGTATAACTTCCTGGATGTTGCTGGAGGTTGCAGCTACTGTTGCAACCATGATGAAGAATTGGAGGCATTAAGAAGTTTTTTCACCTTATCATTTGTGTAGTTCCTATATGTATAACTTCCTGGATGTTGCTGGAGGTTGCAGGTACCGTTGCAACCATGATGAATAATTGGAGGCATTAAGAAGTTTTGTCACCTTATCATTTGCGTAGTTCCTATATGTATAACTTCCTGGATGTTGCTGGAGGTTGCAGGTACCGCTGCAACCATGATGAATAATTGGAGGCATGAAGAAGTTTTGTCACCATATCATTTGTGTAGTTCCTACACGTATAACTTCCTGGATGTTGCTGGAGGTTGCAGGTACCGTTGCAACCATGATGAATAATTGGAGACATGAAGAAGTTTTGTCACCTTATCATTTGTGTAGTTCCTACATGTATAACTTCCTGGATAGACGTGCAAAAATGTTTGCAGAAGTAAAACGTTTTTATGTTTTCTAAATAATTTACTTAAATTTTGGTCTCTTTTTGTCTGTCTGTGCATCCTGCCAAAATGCGCAATGTTAAGGGTGCAAGAGATTGAAAGTACAATGGTTGAAGATATAAGATATCGGTGATGCGGAAACATCCAACAATTTTAAGGAAGATATTCTCAAACAAAATATAATTTTCGGGAACATCATTGAACAAGGTTGAAAATTACTACCTCTTTGTGATAATTTCTTTTTTTTTCGCTGAATTTGGTAATATCTTTGCCGTCATTTGTTCGTTCCTTTTCACAAATCTTCCAACAACATATAATCCATCCAACAACATATGCGGAACAACATATGTACTCTCACTTAATCTCTTACTTAATATGCACTCTTACTCAATATGTACTCTCAATCGGTGATGCGGAAACATCCGAAAATTTTAAGGAAGATATTCTCAAACAAAATATAATGTTCGGGAATTTGGTGATTTCTTTGCCGTCATTTGTTCGTTCCTTTTCACAAATTATCCAACAACATATACATTTTTCTTCTTATTTGATTATTTGGCGATGCATGATCTCCCTGCAATTGTTGGCCCTTTGGCAGCTGAAATCAAACTCCGGGTCGCGTATTACCAATCAGAGATCAATTCCCTGCTGCATCTAGCCTGGCAATCCCAAGCTGTTATTTCTCAAAACTTGTTTATGTCCTTGTGTTTTGATAGTAAGTTAGGTACTAAACGAAATATTCTTTGAAGATCACAAGGTTTGTTATATTCTTGTCCTATTTCGGGTTTATAGTTGGTTGCGATGTCTAAACGGTATTCTTGACACTCACATTCACACGGATAATAACCTTAAATATATTCGTAAGTATATTATGGAAAGAGCATCAAAATTGCTGATATTCTCATGGAATTTATTAAGGAGGTATATCCGGCTGTAGTGTGTGTATATTCTTCTCTTTCATGTAGAACTAGACCTCTTTCGTGTGGCACTAGGTCACTTTTGTGTGGCACTAGGTCTCTCTTTTGTGTTTTATCAGGTCTCTTTTTCTGGTTCGCGCCCGTTTTCTGATATGGCATTTTTTTTTTTTTTTTTTTTTTTTTTTTTTAAAGAAGCAAATTCATTTTTTTTTTGGTAATTGGTGCAAATATCTTCTTTGTATTCTGATTTTGATCCGAAATAGGCATCTACTAAAAACATTGCAATTTTTAAATTACTCAAAACAAAGGCTGGAGTAGTTCGAGAGCTCGGTCTGATTTGGTAATTAATTTTTTAAATTACTCAAAACAAAGGCTGGAGTAGTTCGAGAGCTCGGTCTGATTTGGTAATTAATGTTTTAAATTACTCAAAACAAAGGCTGGAGTAGATCGAGAGCTCGGTCTGATCTTCTGCTAAATTAACTTTTATGATGTGAGGTGTTTCGAGTTATAATTTCCATTTCTGTTTATTTGTGTTCATACGCGTGCTTGTCCCCAGTTAGATCTTTTCTTTTCCTTTCTTCTTTCGATTCTCATCGTATTTTGAATGCATATAGGGTTTAAACAAACTATTGTAATTATTCTTAGTTTGCGCTGAGTTCCGCAGACTCCCCATTTGGGGAGTCTGCTTAAAACTCCCAGCTTAAACTCCCCATTTGGAAACATAACGTAATTGTTAATGATAAGATGAAATTTCGAAAAATGGAATATTCTTACTGAAAAATAGATGGCGGACTTCTTCACCTCTACAAACAAACATACGCTTAACGTCTGTATATTATGTTCCTACATGTAATTACGCAATATTTTCCGAGTAAATCGCTTGCAAGTAATTCGATTTGAGGAAAAAGTAAACGAAGTAATGACCGAAGTAATTTTGGAAAAGATAATAAGTTTTAACTACATCATTTTAGCTATTTATCTTACTCTTTGTTTTTTTTTTTATATTTTTATATGGTGAATTTGTTTCTATTTTTCTTTACTTCTTTACTTTTTTTTGCAAAATAGAGAAAACCAGTTCTATGACAGTCATATTGTCGGCAAATATTGTGAGAAACGTGATCCACACTTGGCCTGCGTTGCATATGAGCGTGGGAAGTGCGACATGGAGCTGATCAATGTCTGTAATGAAAATTCCTTGTTCAAGTCAGAAGCGAGATACTTGGTAAAGCGCCGTGATCCTGAACTATGGGCTGAAGTTCTTCTGGAAAGCAACCCATATAGAAGACAGCTTATTGATCAGGTACTATATTTATTTCTCACATAATTGATAATGAATAGGGTGAATATATCATCGGGAACAGATTCTTTTAGCTCTCAGCGGTACTAGGACTGTAGCAGTGGTTGATACAGGGGGGGGGGGCGAGGTGCCCCCCCCCCCCCCCCCTAGCGTAGTTCAGAGTGGTGTAATTTACTTAATTAACTCAAGTTTGCGTTAATTAAACTTACTCCTAACGTAAGTTTATTGGATCAACCTATTATGCGCCCTCCCCCCCTAAAATATTTTTTTATTGGATCAACCTGTTTTGCTCCCCCCCCCCCCCTCTAAAAAAAATCCTGGACCCGCTCCTGGACTGTAGTTCTTCGTATTGCTTTAGTTAAATAGCTATCGTAGTACTAAAAAAAGAACACTAATTTATGCTACTCTTACAATTACAAAGGAAATAGAGAATAAAAAAAAGTCGATTGTTAAATATGCTTAAAAAATATGGCACGAAGGAATTTACGAATTTGTTCGTACGGCACTTAACAGGTTGCAGTTTATTGTGATGCCTAGTAGTTCCGCTGATCTGTACAGACGGTGGAAAAATAGATGGGTATTTCTAGTTTGCTATTAGCGTTTTCCTAAATTTTATTATTAAATCATGTCTTCGAGCGAGTGCTTAATCTCGAAGACATGCTTTTGAACTTGGAAGTGCTTAATATGTAGTAATGTAGGATGTAGTAAAACATCAGTAGCAGTGACCGTCATGATGACGGTCACTGCATTTGTGACCGAAATACCTGGTATTTTTTTGTGAATTTCTATCACTGTCTGTGAAACAGTGTCTATTAAAAGGATTTTATCCCTATTTGAACTTTTGTTTATCGTCATGGAAAGGCAGTGTGGTCTCCGAAATTATCTCTTTAACAATTTCCACGTCTTAACTTCATCTTGGAAAAAAAGTTCTACAGGGGTTCAAAATACAAGAGAGATCGGAAAGAATGAGTTTTTTAGACATTGTGGGAGTTAAGGAAGATTTATTTAGTAAGGATGAGCTAGAAACGGTACTAAAAGGATTGAAAAATTATAAGGTCACGGGTGCTGGTAGCGTAATAAATGAGTTGCTGGCAATCAAGTTACTGATAAGATACTGGAGCTTCTAAGTGCATTCAAGTATATAATGATTACTTATCCGATAAGTACTATTCCTTATCTAGTGGTTCACGAGACGTTAAGGAGGTTAAAGGCTAAGAGTATCTTTACTTGTAACGATCTGGATTAGGCGCTGTAAAAGTTAAACCTGTTCACCCCTTGAAAATTCAGGATTAGTGAGGATAAGTGACATCACATGTAAATAAACAAAAAAGGGACACTAGTTGTGTAAATAAACATATAAATAAGATATTTTTACAGTGAAGTGTACATGATTAATGTTGTTATTTACTTAGGTATGTAGTTGCCTCACTTCATGTAATTGGAACTTCGTAGAAGGGTGTAAAAAGGGAGGCTTTGAATAGATTGGGATGGAGGAGGAGCGTGTGTAGCTGTGTTAACCTCTGGCGGCTTGGTGCTGCGATGAGTTGTTAGTAGTAGTAGTAGTAGTATGTGGTTGCCGAGTTGTCTTGGTAGGAATGACGAATGTGACGGTGAAATTCGGACTTAAGTTATTTCAGTCCGAAGTCCCCAATAAGTTTCCAAGGAAATCAGATAAAGCTGGTCTTGACCTTCATAAGAAGTAAAGGAAGAGCCAAAGATATTTTTATACCCTTTTTTTTTGAATATTCGAAATTTTATATGTCTGGTTTTTGGTAAGCAAGGACGGCAAATGAGAGACTAGCTTACTCATGGGTCGAACGTAACAACCACAAAATATTTCTTAATCTAATCGTAGAAATACTAATTCTTTTAATAAGAAAAGGATTTATTACAGAAAGCTAGCAGATTTAATTGTTTTAGATGAATGAGAATAGAGTTTAAGGTCATTGTCTAACTAAACGTCTAAGAGTATTAGGGATATGAAAAATAAAACAACAACAAAAAACTGGAAGCTTCAGCAATATTTATTTTGCTAGTGCTGTGATGAGGAATTGAAAGCGTCTTAAAAATATAAATATTATTATATTATATATATATATATTTTTTTTTAATAAAGTATAAGTGGCACTATTGAAACTTTGAAGGGCGGCAATACCACCATTAGCCATGGTAATTTCTCTCCGCTTTAAATTTGTCTTCAAGATAAATTGTAACGGTTATGCTGCTCGGGCAGCGTTCAAGCCGATTTTAAGAAACTTAAAGCTAATTTGTGAAATAAAATCTACTTGTCTTTCAACTGAAAGCCGGTTGGGGATGATGCTGGAGGGTCCACCATTTCTCTTCATGCCTCGAAGCATACAAATCAGAGGGTGTTTTAGGAGGGCAGAGCACTTGCCCCTGGCGCAGAAATTTTGGGAGCGCAAAATTTCAATATTATTAATAACAAAAATTCATTAAAATTTCAATAAATTATTAATTAGTTAATAACTTGAATAACTTGAAAATAATTTTTCTAACAAATTTAAGTTTTGTTAAAGTTTGACCCAAAAAGTTTGTGGGATTCAAGTGGGGGCAATCAGGTTTTTTTTTCTCCGGGCACAATAGAGGCCAGAACTGCCACTGATACAGATTAAAATAGATATATCATTCCGCCTCACACTCGGAGGAACATACCTTATTTTCGGATGAAAATTGGTAGAGAGAGGGCTAGGTTAGCTGGAACGGCCAGAAGCCCAGCTTGGGCCTTAAATCATACCAATAAAATATTTTGCACGTTTTAGACTTGGATAAAGTTCAGATTTCTCTTCTAATAAATTGGTAACTGGGAAACGAGAGTTGATGGAAGAGCTCCAGTCCACTTTATCTCTCCAATCATATAGATTGAAAGTCTTTTTTTATTCTGTTTCATAAAAGATGTAGTATGCTAACTATTCTGTTAAAGATATAACCCTTTGCCAGGAGAAGCGGGACTTGTAAGAGCTAGGCTCTCGATTTGTGTTTCGTTAATACAGACTGAAAATCCTTACATTATTCTGCTTCTACCACCATGTAACGTGCCTACGTTTAGGCTGAAAAGTTTTTATAAAGAGGCGGAAGCTCCGGTGGGCTGCGGAAGCTGCGGTGGGTAGGGGCTGTCTTTGTGCCTCAAATCATGTAGATTACCAATAGTTACACGTTTTCGATCAACCTGGCTAAGTTTTTGCTAGAAAGCTGGAGACTGAAAGCAGAGAGTTTAAATGTACAACGGAGCCAACATTACAGATTTTATATATTTGCAACGATATATATATTATATATATATTATATATATATAATATATATTATATATATATTATATATTTATGTATTGGTAACGATTCAAACAAGATGCGGCATGCCTACCTTTGTGCTAAAAAGCCGGGAATTTTGAGTGGCTTCAGGCCTTCTCTGAGTCTCCAATCACGGTGGCTGGAAATCCCTGTGTGAGTTTGGGTCACACTATGCGGAATATTTGTACTAGTACTAGAAAGTTAGTGACTGGAGGACTAGGATGATGTTCACGGCAATATGTCCACTACAAGCCTGTAATAGTACAGATTTAAAATGTGGATGTGATTTTGCTGAAAACAAAGTGTAACTTTTTCCTTTCTGCAAACAAATTGGGGAGAGGGAGGGGGGTTTAGTCTGAACAAGCCTTTTTTTGCCTCCAATCACATGGATTAAAAATCTTATTCTTCTGACTCGAATCTGTGATTTCGGTTCCAACAAGCTGTAATATGCCTACCCTTGCTCAAAAAAGTTGGTGGTGGAGTGAGTGGCTTATTTCTGCAGGTTATGTAGGCTACTTCACTTCTCCAACGAGACCGAGTAAAAATCCTCGCCTTATTTGGGGTCAAACAAGGTGTGTCATAATTTCCTATCTGCTGAGAAGTTAGCAGTAAGATGGGGTGCCGGCTGTTTCAGGGGTCATGGCCCTCTAATAATGTAGATTGGAAATCCTTTCATGGCATTATATGAGCAATCAGCGCTCCATGTTTGTTGTACCAATTCTCGAGGTTCCTGGGGAAGTTACGTTTTACCGCTGACTAGCATGAAATAATGATTAGCGGTAAGTTCCTTGAAAATTGTCTACATTGTGCTTGTTTGCATACTTCTTCTGTTTCATATGTAAATTTATTGGGTTTTCAGCCTCCTTTTAAGATGAAATTTAAACGACATCTCAAACTGATGCCATAATTGTGGAGAATTGGGTTAAATATCATCAGTCGAATAGCTCATTTGTGATTAACCTATGTTGAATTGTATGAATGGACCTATTTGACTTGATTCTCCTGCTGACTTGGCGCCAGCGCCGCAAGAGCAGACACTTTCCTTCTCTAGTAAACCCGATCTTGAGCTGCCGCGGTTGCATCTTCAGGTCTTATTCTTGCCTTGTTTAGGAAATTATGTAGACTATCGGACCGTCTTGTTCTGGGTCAACCGCGTGGTCGTTTCCATCCTGCGACCACAGGATGGTAATTATGTACGATGCGACAGTAGTTTTATCCTGGCATTTGGAGGAGGTGGCTGTTCGTTTGGCAATTTGTTGGGGAAATGGAATCTGCATCGTACGGGACAGGAGAAGCCTCCTCCTCCCCTCCGGTGAGGTACCAGCGAAATTTGAATTGGGTTTTATGTAAATTAATGTATAATTAAGCTTGTCATGCACCTGTAAAATACTTAAGAAACTACTTAGAAACTTAAGAAAATACTTAAGAAGGTTAAAGATAGCTAACTCGAGATCCTGACATTATGTCGGTAACTGAAGGTATTTATGACAGCCCATCTAATGAAAAGTCAGGAATAATTTATTAATAAAAAAAATAAACATCTTCTTTGCAGGTTGTACAGACAGCATTGTCGGAAACTCAAGACCCTGACGACATATCTGTAACTGTGAAGGCATTTATGACGGCTGATTTACCCAATGAGCTGATTGAGCTCCTAGAGAAAATTGTGCTTGATAATTCAGCATTTAGTGATCATCGCAATCTTCAAAATCTATTGATTTTAACAGCAATCAAAGCAGATCGAACTCGCGTCATGGAATACATCAACCGGCTAGAGAACTATGATGCACCGGACATTGCCAATATTGCCATTCAGTCTCAGCTCTATGAAGAGGCGTTTGCTATTTTTAAGAAATTTGAAGTCAATACCTCCGCTATTCAGGTAGGACTTTTACGCTTAAAATTCTTGACATTATTTTCTAGTTTTTACATGAAGTTTTTAGGTTTTGTAGTAATAATATGGTAGATTCTCTAAAAATTATTAGGTTTGTGAACGCTTGACAAGCTTTGCAAAGATTTGCATTTTTGCCAAAACTAGGTTGTTTACAAATCTCTCAACTGATATCTAGTATATATAAAAAAAATTGTAGTTCGTGTTTAATTTGTTTTTATTTTTTGCCTAGTAAGTATTCACCAAGTTAAAAAAAATGAACTCAATAATTATTTAGTAAAAACTAAGTAAAAAATTATTCGAATTATTGGATAATAGTATTGGTCAATAATAGTATTGGATAATAGGATAATAGTATCCTTGGGACGGTCAAAGTTGAACATGACGGCCTTTAGATTGCGCGCACGTTTAAGTTTTACTGAAGACATGATGTACTTTTCTTTAATCTATTTAGTGGTGATATTAAATCATAATTTTAAACATTCATTAAGTACAAAGAATGCAAAAATGACCAATTGCATATTTACTGTTTATAAATTCACCTTTCCCCCGATTTACGACAAATTAATTGAAAATTTTTTTTTGTCATCAAAAGTTCTGGGTTCCTGCATAATTTATAGCATTTTTCATGGAATATGACGTCATATTACTTTAACGGAATAAATTACATTGCTAACGAGTAAATACATTAAATTCAATTTAAAAAACAAATTATTTACAATAAAATTATCAAACTTAATCGAAAATTAACAATACTGCAGCAATTTCCCCGGTAATTTGTGGCAGTTCTGTAATAAGATACATCATTGGAAGGATATCTTGTCAGAAAAGTAGATGATACAATAATGCTAACAAGTGAAAAAAAAATTACTTTGTCCTTACCACTACTTCTACTACTAACAACTCCTCGTAGCACCAAGCCGCCTGAGGCTGACACAGATACACCTCCTCCTCCTCCATCCCAATCTATTCAAAGCCTCCTTTTGCATCCTCCCAGGAAGTAAAGGTACCACCCACCTTTACATACCGACATGTGAAAAAACTACCTTGCCTTTGACTAATAAAAACAAGGTAAATACTATGACATGCTATTTTTGCTTTGTAAAAATACTGTTCAACCAAGTTAAAAAAATGAAGTCAATAATTATTAAGTAAAAACTAAGTAAAAAATTATTATTTACCTCGATAAATGTTTACGCTGATAAACTTTCCTTGCGACAATCAGAGCTGAACCTGACAGCCCTTAGATTGGGCACACGTTCTAAACCACTGCGCCGTCACATCAATCTTTTTAGGGCGTTTCGGCTGAACAGTATTCTTAATTATGTTTTACTGAAGAGATGATGTACCTATCTTGAATCACGTTAGTGTTGATTATTTAAATCATAATTTTAAACATTCATTTTGTACACAGAATGCAAAATGACCAATTTTTTATTTGCTAAAAACAAAAAATTTTTTTAAACACGAAAAACGGGTTTTAATTTTCTAACAAGCAGTGAACTACAAAACAATTAATTATGCACAAAAGCTCCGAATATTTCGGCCCCACATCCGGGAGCCTTTCTCAACGGAAAAAAAATAAATAAATAAAGCAAAAAAAAAAAAAACAACTTAAATTACATTACAATAAAACATACTAAACACATAAAGAGAACAAAAAGCAAAAACGAAAGAAAAATATAAATAAATAAGAACAAAACTCACATATTAATTAAACACTTCCATGCACTGAATGTCTTTCAACTGGCCTCCTCTCAGTATATAAATGGAAATATATTAAATAAACACTTCCATGTACTGAATGTCTATATTGATTCTACTCGCCTCCTCCCAGTATTTAAATTGAAATCTATCAAAAATGAAGAATATATTTATACTTAGACCAAAACAATAAAAGGTCAACTAACCCCCCGGTCCATAACCCTTAATTAAATTTCACAAGTTCATCAACCATTTTATGAATTATAAATTGAATGGATTCGTTTTGTTGCAAGCTTAGCTGCAGTTCGTTTACTTTTCTCATCATTTAACCCATTCTGACCTTTGTTCGCAAGGTCATCTTTCGTTTCAGAAATATTATTAAAATCAGTATTGGTTGAATATCTTGCCTGCATTTTAATTAAACTATTATAAATTGAATTGATCCCAAATTCCCCTTCATCTCTATTGATGCTAGTACCCCCATATATTATCTTTTTTATTTCTATAATTTCCCTGAAGCTTTGTAAAAGTCCTACAGACGTATCTACTATTTTTGTTTGATCAAATAAAATACTGTGATGAGGAAAATTATAAAGATGTTCTGCAACCGCTGACTCAAACGTTTCTGGTGTTTTGTTTTGTTTTAGAGCGTTATCTATTGCATTCTTGTGTTGTTCTAGCCTATTTTCTAAAGTTTGTTGCGTTCTACCCACATAAAATTTTCCACAAGAACATGGAATTTTGTATACTCCCTTTTGCAAATTTCTCGGTATCTTGTCTTTCCCTTTATTTAACAACGAGCTTATATTATGTCCTGATTTAAATGCTGTATTTATATTATGTTTTTTTAATTCTCTTCTTAATTTTTGTGATAAAATTGGTACAAAAGGCAAAGTTATGTAATTTGTTTCTTGATTTGACCCATCTTCTTCTAATATTTTTGGCTCCGTCAACTTTTTTTTCCTCTTTTCAATTATTTGAGAAATCATTTTTTCCGGATAGCCATTACCTATTAGAATATCCTTAATAAAAATTAGTTCATTTCTTATGTATCCTGGTGATGCTAATTTTAATACCCTATCCACTAAAGAAATAACCACACCCCTTTTTACTTGGATCGGGTGATTTGATGTGAAAGACAAATAACGGTTGTTACTAGTCGGTTTACGGTAAATTGAAAATGCTAGTTCATTATTATTTCTATGGATCAAAATATCTAGAAACGGTAACTTATTCTCTGTTTCCTTTTCAATTGTAAAAATTAACTCTCCTCCCAAATTATTTAAATGTTCCAAGAAACCTTCAATTTCTGATTCCCCGTAATTCCAAATAATTAAAATATCATCCATATATCTGCCCCAAAATTTAGGTTTTAAAAAATATGTTTCTATAGCTAAATTTTCAACATACTCTACATAAATGTTTGCTAACAACGGACTTAAAGGCCCTCCCATTGCTAAACCCCTAATTTGATGGTAAAAATTATCTCTAAACTTGAAATAGTTAGTATATCTGCTAGTTATTTTGACTAAATTTAATATAGTTTCCAGTTCAATTCCCGAAGGTAATTCTTCTATCTCATTTTTTCGTTCCTCAAGTTTTTTGGATAAAATACTAAACGATTTATCAAAAGGAATATACGTATACATGGATTTTATATCGAAACTGAACAATCTAGATTCTTCTGATATTTCTACACTTATAAGTTTGTCTTTTAAAAATTTCGAGTTTTTTATATACGAATTTTGGAGATATAATAATGGTTTAAGTGTCATTGCTGCCCATTTCTCGATTTTTACCGTTGGTGAATTGGTTGTTGAAACAATAGGTCTTAAGGGGATGCCTGTTTTATGTATTTTTGGCAAACCATATATTCTAGGGCTAACTGATCCCCTTGGAAAGAACTTGTGATACATCTGGGGTGTGATACTTCCATTTGTTTTAAGGTCTTCTAAATCTTTTCTTAATCTTTTAGCATACAAATCAGTTGGGTCCGAGTTAAGTTTTTTATATGTTGAAGTATCACTTAGAATTGTTTCTATTTTACTGTCATAATCATCTTTTTCTAGTATTACTACTGTATTGCTCTTATCCGCTTTCGTTATTATTAGAGAATCATCTTTTTTTAAATCTTTTAAAATTTTAATATCTTTGTTCTTAACTTTTTCTTGATAACTACCAAAATCTGTTAAAATATTCACTACCCTTAGTCTTAATTCATCTACATTATTTATATCTTTTGGAAACTTATGAATCCCTGTTTCAATCTTTGAAATAATTTCCTCTATCGGTACATTTTTAGGATTTAGTCCAAATTTTATACCTCTTTCAAGGATTTCCTTTTGTTCTTTGGTTAACTCCTTTTTGCTTAAATTAATCACCCCAGGACCTGGGAAATAATTAGGCTTATACATTGATAGTTTTTGTTTTTCCTTTTCCCTTTTTAACTGCAAAAATTTTTGGTTTAGTCTTTCCTTAGATAATCTTAGAATATGTTGAAAAGAATTTTTAAAGATTGATATAATTTGTTGGAAATCATTTGTATTAAGGAAATTACCAAGGCTATATTTTAAACAATCTATTTCGCTCCGAAAATATAGCTCCGAAATATTCGGAGCTTTTGTGCATAATTAATTGTTTTGTAGTTCACTGCTTGTTAGAAAATTAAAACCCGTTTTTCGTGTTTAAAAAAATTTTTTTGTTTTTAATGGAAAAGCAGTGTGGTCTAAGAAATTATTTTTATTTGCTGTTTACAAATTCACCTTCCCCCTAATTTACGACAAATTAATTGAAAATTGACTATAGTTATCGCTAATTTAAAAACACTTCATGAAAAAAAAAATTGTCAAGCGGGAAATCGACATTTAAAGTTGATGATTTAAAGTATGGTTTCAGTTAATCTTAATGGTAAAGGTTTATTGCGAAAAAAAATTATGTTTTTAGCGAAAGATAGCCTGAACTCATCAGCGTTTTCTATTAGGTTGATCGTTTTTTCGGCCAATTGCATTCCAATCTTTATTTTTCACATGGGTACCTACATTTTTCTGTTTTACTGTTTTTAATTTTTCTGTTCTACATTTTTTCTTTTCATTTAGTTGTGTTTTCTGTTTTTACTTTTAAAAAATTCAAAACTGACTTAATTCTCCTGCTGACTTGGGGGGGGGGGGGGGTTTACACACAAAAAAACTAAAAAAAAACGCATACAAAATTTGTTTATATCCATTTTTGTTAAGTTTTTACGAGTCAAACAAACATTTCGGGGGGGGGGGTCAATGTAGGTACCTGCCCCCAAGGATAAAACTCTGACAAGAAGAAGTAGTAATTGTAGAAGTAGTAGTATGCTCATATTGTCTTTTGGTCTGTCGAATATACCCCTCATCATACCCTGGAAGTTTTTTTGTTGTTGTACTAAGCAAAGTTCATAATAGTTTATCAATAATGCAGTTTTAAATTCTTTTCGAATTATCCTTAACATTTACAGGTGCTCATCGATCATACTCGTAACTTGGACCGAGCTTATGAATTTGCTGAACGATGCAATGAACCAGCTGTTTGGTCTCTGCTAGGCCGTGCTCAGCTGGCCGAAGGTTTAGTTAAGGAGGCAATCGACTCCTTTATCAAAGCAGACGATCCAACGGTGTATATGGATGTGGTTCAAACTGCACATTCAACGGGTATTAACACTTTTTTCCCCGCTTTTATCTTAATCTTCTCCCCTACTTCTATCTTTGTTCCCTTTGAAGGCTGGCGTCGTGTGTTTTGTATTGATAGATTATTTGTGTCTATAAATTATTTGTATGAGGATATATATGAAAAGTCGAAAAAAATCGAAAAATATGTAATAAATTGCTTTCAGATGGAATTTTTAGTTTAGTTAGAACAGATTGGCTTACCGAAAAAAGAAGTTTTTTAAGTACTTCAATTTGCAACAAAAAGCATAAAAGTATGTTGAAAGACCGAATTTTGTTATTATTGGCTAAATTCTTTAGAATTCCATTGTTTTTGGTCTATTTCTCCTGCATGAGACTTTTTTTTCTTTTTTTTTTTTTTTTTTAATAAGGGCAATAATTTTTAAGCAAATTTTAAACCAAGTGAACGAAATCAGATTTCAAAGAGCTTTGATTGAAACATTAAATGGTAAATTGGAATTGCGTAGGAATTTTTTTTGTTTAGTTGTTTTTGAATTTGACTTCTAGGAATTTGACTTTTAATGTCTCAAAATCCCTAGAAATGGCTCTCCAACTGATTACTTCTTGGAATCTTGGCTTTGGTAAAATCCGTTTCTTTTTCTTAGTTTCTTAATTGTAATTTATATTTTATTTTATTGTAATTTAGTTCCGGGATTTAATATTTGATATTTAAATAATGAGGGAGGTAGGGCAAATAATTTAGTAACTTTTTGAAAGATGAGATCAGTTTTATGCAGTATCTCTGAAGAGTCTAACCCTTGTTTCTGCAGTAGCTTGATTTACTGTGGTAACAAGTCCACCAAAACTCTCCCCTTAGATCACTCTTGCCAGAATTGGAATGGTGTAAGAATTAGTTTGTTCAGTTGTTTTTTAATTTGACTTCTAGGTATTTGATTTTTACTGTCTGAAAATCCCTAGAAATGGCTCTCCAACTGATTACTTCTTGGAATCTTGGCTTTGGTAAAATCCATTTCTTTTTCTGAATTTCTTAATTATAATCTTATATTTTATTTAATTGTAATTTAGTTTCGGGATTTAATATTTGACATTTAAATAATGATAATTTAGTAACTTTTTGAAAGATGAGATCAGTTTTGTGCTGTACCTCTGAGAAGTCGACATTGTCCGTCATGAGGCAACCCATAAATCTCCATCGTCCCTAAAGTTCTATGACTATCTACCTTAGTTCTACCCCAAGATGGGTGGATGGATGATAGATTATCTATCAACAAGAAAAAATGACTTCATTTTTATACATTGACTATCTATGATAAACTATCTATCAACAAGAAAAAATGACATCATTTTTATACATTGACTATATATGATAAACTATCTATCAACAAGAAAAAATGACATCATTTTTATACATTGACTATCTATGATAAACTATCTATCAACAAGAAAAATGATATTATTTTTATACATTGACTATCTATGATAAACTATCTATCAACAAGAAAAAATGTCATCATTTTTATACATTGACTATCTATGATAAACTATCTATCAACAAGAAAAAATTACATTATTTTTATACATTCCTGAAAAAGGCTTATGCCAGCTGTGCCTCTCAGTCAGACTATCTGTCTTGGTATTTCCTCCAATTAGCCATGGATTGATCTGTCCTTGGATTGACCCTTGTTTCTTTAGTAGCTTGATTTACTTTATTTCTAAGCGGGGAGCAACAGGTCCACCGAAACTCCCCGCTTAGGCCACTCTTGGCAGGATTGGAATGAATTGGGATAGCGTAGGAATTAGTTTGTTTAGTTGTTACTTTAAACAGGGGAATACTACTAGTAGTTAGTCTTAAGCTGACATACTATGCTTTAAATTTGCACAATACTTGTGTGAATAATTTAGTTCGTATCAGAATTGTTTAAGTGCTTATTAAAAAAAATCATTGAAAATTTGGAACAAGGGCGTGTTAAAAAAAGAAAATAAGAGACAAATCATACAGAATATGCCGTAGTTTTCAGAATTTTGTCCTGTAATCCCCTTCTCTTCTCTTGTTATTATTTTAGGGACAGAAGGGGTACTGTTAGTTTTGGCAATACTTGAAGTGCCGCCTTGACCACATAAACTCAGTCCATCGGCATAGAAGGTTTTTTTTTCTCTCTTATAACTTTTTAACATTTTCGCTCCTTTCCTGTGGCTGGTAATTACATATTCGTTTTGTAAACAATTTAATACGCATAAAAATGTATCTAGAAAGGCTTTTCCAACAAGGTTTGGCATGGAGACGTGCTAAAAAACCGAAAATCTTAAACCATATAGAACGTTGAGCATGGTTTTAAACAGAAATATTAAAATGGTACTTCTTTAGAATCCAGTAAACACGCGAGAAAGACCTCATCAAAATCTCAGAGATGCTATATGAAAAACAGGTTTTCGCTGCCCAGTAAGGTATTGCTCACTTCGTGACAAAGATTTAAACTTTAGTTTTTTGGGGTTGAAGGGGCAAAAAAAGGTACCTAGGTTAGGTTACGTATTTAATATATGCTATGCTTTACCCCCACCCCCCTAATGTGCAAATATATAGCCCATATTTGTTTCTAAACTATTATATTTTTATCATATTTGATAAAACTGTTTACTGGATTTTAAACAAGTGCCATTAAACTATACTGAGTGGCTAATTTTTAAGCTAGCTTTAATGGCTCTCTATCCGCTAGCTTACCAAAAATTTGATATATAAATAAACAAATGATGAAGAAATGAAAGAATAGAAAATAAAACAAAAAAAGTGCTCAGTTCGGTTTGTTCTGTCTTTTGAAAAAAGAAAAAAAAAAGTCTACCTCCTTAAAGGTAGTACGAGTTTTTTAAGGCTTTCTTTTTGCTACCTCTGCTTTTGAACAGTTTTCTTGTGCTGTGACTTTGTTCTGCAGACCTGCATCAATGAATGTGGGCTTACTGATTGCACTTTTCGATTTTCAAATTAGTATACTTGGATCCCTAAGTAGTATTTTTTTATTGTTAAGTACTGTCAGACCTAACACGACTTAATGCCTGACTTAATATGACACATCTCTTTTACCCTGCTTAATAAGTACCTGTCACAAGTGCATTAAACTTAATATTTAACCAATTCGGCGAAACGTAAGAAAGGGGCTTAGATTTTAACCCTCATCCCACCTCCTAAATTAGATAACTATTTCAAAGGTACCTGCCTTTTGAAAATTGTCTTCTAACCTCTTCGGCAGAGTCTGCCAGCTTTTACATTTTTTTTTTCAAGCAATGGCCCTTGTGGCTTTTATTGGTATTGTTTGTTTGTTTCTTGGAGGTATAAAAAATTGTTTTTTCTGGTTCCAATACTCATCATTATCAGCCAAATAACCTGATTTTTTTCGGGTTTTTTGCTCCCCTTTAGCATACAGTAGCCAAGCTTGTGAACCTGTCACCCAATCCAATTTTGTTAAAATAGGATCATGTGCACATTTTGGTCTACATGATTACAGGCCCTGGGGCTTGCGCCACATGAAACTCTCCAACTCTTGCCTCTAGATTTCCTGTTAATAGAGACCTCCCTCCCACTGTTCCCAAGGGTCGTACTCAATACTGATACCCAAAAGACACAACTAGGAGCTCTTGCAACTGATCAACTTTGTTTCACATCCAACAGCCTATTCTGATATATGCCAAAGAGTATGGGCAACTTATGAGAATGGGAACTGGTGCTAGCTTTTACAAACAAACAAACTATTAACACCATCTAGCGTTTGTCACACTTAGGCATTTTTTTTCTTCAAGCTCTGTGATCAGGAACTAAGAACTTCTTTTTTTTCAGGAAGTAAGATCAGACACTTATTACTAACCTAATTTTATCGATTACACTAAATTAATTAGTGTTGTTATTACACATTTGCCAAACGTTAGATGGCGCTGGTAGTTTTTTGGGGTCAGTTTCCACTCTCATAATTTGCCCATAATCTTTGACATGTGCTTTGATGAGTAATTTTTGGAAACCTTCATTATGAAAAGTGATGCTTGTCAACTAAAGTTCTCTGAAGGTAATGTCGAGAATTTGATAAGGTGTAAATTTTTTCGAGTTTCAAAACAAGACAAGTGTATGAACTGGATTGTCGAATTACGAATTGAAGTCCACGAATCCCTTAAAATTGAAATTCCATTAACACAATTCTGTTTGTCAGCAAGATTGTCAAATTCACACTTTCGAGTATGAATTTACAATCTCAATAACCAGGGAAATAACATTTCTTATGAGTTCGATCATCAGTGGATCACCATATTTTGTAGTCCAAATGGTGAATTTACAATCTGTTCTGTAGGTGGAAAAGGTCAAAGATCAGATAGAAAGTTTTATATTTTATTTTGCTTATTAAATCGCAGGGCATTGGGAGGATTTGGTACGTTATCTGCAGATGGCTCGTAAGAAGTCTCGCGAAAGCTACATTGAATCAGAGCTGATATATGCCTACGCCAAAACAGGAAGATTTGCCGATTTGGAGGAGTTTATTGCTGGGCCTAATCATGCCGATGTGCAGCGGATCGGTGATCGATGCTTCGATGAGAAAATGTATGAGCCTGCCAAGCTGTTGTATAACAATGTTTCCAACTTTGCTCGACTGGCAATTACTTTGGTTCATTTGAAGGTAAGTGCCCTGCACGACAGTTAATAAGTGATTTCCTCAGATTACAGTCTATTTTCATTTAGAAAAAAAAATATGCTGAGCTTTTTCTATCTTTCAATCAATCAATTTATTTATTTAAAAAAAAAATAAACAGTTACTTAGCTTCGACTCAAAAGCATACCTTGTGTTAACCGAAAAACAAAACAAAGAAGAGAAAAAAATTGAAAAGCAAAGAAACAAGCAGATACAGCAAGTAAATACCAAAAAAGGTGAAAATAAAGGCGGTAATGTAAAAAACGAAAGTGAACAAACACAATTAATAAATCCTAGAGAGACACTAAATCAAAATAAATTTGAAAATTTATATGGGAGGGAAATTTCATTATGTTGTAGGAATTATATATATCAATGGATGAGAAGCTCTCGAGAAACTGTATTAAATTTGATTCAGTTAAATTTTTATTTAAACTTTGATGAATGGTTTTCTTCTTTTTTTTTTTTTTTTTTTTTTTTTTTTTTTTTTTTTTTTTTTTTTTTTTTTTTTTTTTTTTTTTTTTTTTTTTTTTTTTTTTTTTTTTTTTACTAAGGGTTATACAAACAAAAGACGCTTTTATGTTTTATTGTTCTAAAAGTTTCCTTCAATAAGCTATAAAAAGAAAAAAAAATCTTAATGGCTTTATTCATTGGTTCCATTTATAGAGGCGTGTTTACATCGTGGGAGGTAGGGGGAGCCTAGCCAAGAATGGAACCAGGGAGCTTTAGTTTTAAGTATTTTTAATTACTTGGCGGGGGTATGCCACCCCCTCGGCATCCATATTGCACTGCCTAGTCCAAATGTAAATAAGGCCAAAAACACACTTAACGTTTTCACAAATCGGATTTTTTTTTTTTTTTTTTTTTTACCTCTGCCGCCATACCAGTAAAGGTGAATAGGATGGTAATGCGACTTACATATTGGATGGTAAAATAAAAGATTGGTTTATTTAACGCCGACCGTTTTTTTTTTTTTTTTTTTTTTTTTTTTTTTTTTTTTTTTTTTTTTTTTATCATCTGCGCCGAAATGGTGGCCTGTTTGATTAAATACATGTTTGCAAACTTATCGTCCTGTCAGCTGACTACCACTGTTTTGTTTGCATTGAGAGAGTGAGTTTGTAGAGAATATATCATTAAAAAAACTGGAAGTCATAAGTGAATTTATTTTCCTGGGAAGGGGAGACGATAGTTGCAAAAAGAAAAAAAAACTAGATGATTTGATCAGGAAGTTCCCAGAGCCCAGAGTGGTTAGGCCCAAATTAGCCTCCATTTTCGACCCTAAACAAATTAAAGCCTATTTATGATAAATTAACAAATGAATTCTAATATAATTCACGTGTTCTAAGCCAAATACTATTTTAACAAAATTTGAATTCATTTACATTAAGAAAACTTCCATATATTGGTTTTCAGAATAGCTTCTGTTTTAACTGCTTCCCCCCCCCTCCCGTTTTTTTCTGGACGTGTTGTCAATTCACACGAATGTAGGGGGCAGGGGAGTACACGGTGTATTTTTCAATGTTTAGGGGGGTAAATTTGTCGTTTTTCAATTATTTTTCATAAAAATAAAAAAGGCTTTGTTCAATGAAAAAATACGGAACAATTAGCCCCAACTTGTGTCTGCTTAACAGGCAACTGTTTTGTAAAATCAACTTATTTCAAGAATTACATCAAATTAGGGAGCAAAACCAGTTTTGCTACGCGGGAGGTAAGAAAGTAATTCCAGCTTGCTTCAGACACCTCCTGCTTCATTAGATAAATGTCTTTTCTCCATTTAAATTACAAATGGAATTAACTGCAAAGAAGATTTAGAATTATTAAATATGACCTATCTTCTATGTCTCAGCCACAATGTAAGGATTTTTTCTCTTAATGTTCAATCATTGGTTAAAATGAATTGTTAATTAGAATTAATTGTTAGATCAGACCTGTGATTGACTGATGTAGCGTTGGTAGAATGTTAACCGCCCAGTGTTTAAATGCTACATCATTTTAGAGCGGCCATAATAAAACCCAATCGATAGAAAACACCAAGTGTGTTTCGAATTTGAGATGAATAGAAAATGTGAAAATAACGTTTAAAATTTTAATTAAGACTAGAAAATACATACCCATAAATTTCCAAGTATTTTGGCTTAGAGGAGATAAGATTTATATTCTAAAAATGGCTATCACAAGCCCAGATGGGCCGAATTCGCACCTTAGAGTCAATAATTAGCAAAACATAATTTATATTTATTTTTTTTAAGCCCAACATGTCTAAAAGGTTAAAAATGTTAAAAAGATGAAAACAAACAAAGCTTGCTAAGTTTATTGTGAATTAAACCAAATAAAAGTACAAAGACAGTTTGGTCAGGTTGGTGATAATTAAAACACAATTTAGTAGGAAAAAAGCGCTGTAAAAGCGAGTTCAAAAAATTAACATACCAACTATGCAAAGAAGAAAGTGATTGAGACTAAATGTTTCAATACTAAGTCTCAATTTATTGAGAATATTACAATATTCAGAATATTACTAAACATTCTGAATATTTGAGACTAGATCTCTAAGACTAAACTGAAGTGATTTTGTCTAAGGGTTAGGGAGAGCACTACTGGTAACTAACTAACTAACAAAAACTCACCGCAGCACCAAGCCGCCTTAGGCCAACACAGCTACGCACGCTCCTCCTCCATCCCAATCCATTCAAAGCCTCCCTTTTTACATCCTCACACGAAGTTCCCATTTTCTTTAAATGTTTCTTTATGACGTCCTCCCACCTCAGACGAGGACGACCTGCTTTCCGTTTAGCCCTAGACGGTTGGCCGAAAAGAATAATCTTCGGCAATCTGTTATCCTTAACCGCACAACGTGCCCTAGCCATCTCAACCTTTCTTTCATTATAGCCCTAGAGAGCGGTATTGAACCACATTTTTCGTACAGCCTATTGTTTGAAATTCGGTCAGTCAGCCGGGTACCCAGAACACTTCTCTGGAAAACATCTAGCAAATCTTCACCCGCTTTTCGAAGCGCCCATGCTTCAGGGCCGTATTTGACTACTGTCATCACTGTAGCTTCTAATATTATAATTTTGGTTTGCAGACTTATCTTCCTATTCAGTTATAACTTCCAAAGTTTTTTTAACTGTGAAAAACACCCTGATCCTTGGCTATTCTACTTTTAACATCTTCACTGCTCCCACCATCTTTACTAATAATACTACCAAGGTAAGTTTGAATTTTCAAACCTATTCTAGCACCCTGAACTCGCATAACCTCTAAAAGTTTTTTCATTTTGCTCGCTCTTTCTTCTAGGATGCTTAAATCATCAGCATAATCTAAGTCGAGGAGACTTTTTCCTCCCCATTTGATTCCGTGGTCTCCCATTGCCTTTCCTGTGCTCCTTTAAACAAAGTCCATCAAAATAATCGATACAAAGGGGATAGAACACAACCGTGCTTAACTCTCGATTTAATACAAAACCAGCTGCTAACCTAATTTCCTACCTTAACCGCAGCAGTGTTATTCTCGTACACTTTTAATCACAATAATGTATTTGTCTGGTATACCATACACGGATAAAACCTTTACTAAAGCGCTTCTATCAACAGAATCGAACGCTTGCTCATAATCTTTAAAACTGAGGACTAAAGGTGTTTGACAACTCAGGCACTTCTCAATTATTAGCCGGAGAGTGAAAATTTGGTCGACGCATCCTCTACCTTTTCTAAAACTGCACTGTTCTTCTCTTAAAACTTTGTCTACGGCATCTCTCAGTCTAAAAAGTATCATCATAATAAGGAATTTACTACCTACAATTACCAGACTAATGCCTCGATAATTACCACACTCACTTTTATAATCTTTCTTATTAAGTGGCTTGATTAAGGTCTTCCTAAAATCGTTAGGTACTTCCCCTTTTTTTCCTACTTTGGTCTATTTCATTAGGATTGAGCGATGAAATTATGTCTTTATTTAAGTATTTTACACATAATTTTTTGGTCGGTACAACAAATTTTTTACAAAAAAAAATTTGTTTATTTTTGGGATCTTTTGGAGACATAATAATGGTGTTATTTTCCTTGCAGGAATATCAAGGTGCAGTGGACAGTGCCAGAAAGGCCAACAGCACTAAAACTTGGAAGGAAGTTTGCTTCGCCTGTGTGGAAAGTGGGGAATTCCGATTGGCTCAATCCTGTGGACTGCACATTGTTGTGCATGCTGATGAATTAGAAGATCTCATCAACTTTTACCAGGTAAACTAAAAGACTAGACTAGAAAACCCAAAACCAGATAGAAAAAAAAGTAAAAAAGAAAGAACGACAAAACTAGAAAATTGCCACATTGTATGTAATTCTGAGACTTGTCAAAGCTTTTAATATTTTTCTAGGTATTGATAATTCAGTGTTGCCGCTTTTGTTGTGTCGACAGTTTGGAAAACTATGAGATTCTGATTACTTAGCCCAGTGTTAAATAGACAGTATAGAACAATCATGATATGAAAAGTTATAAATATTAATTCTATAACTATTCTAAAACACTTTTTTAGAATTATATCATAATTGCCCCAAGCTATAAATATTATAACTATAATAATATTATATTTCGCAATTTATCGCTTTTACTATTCGAGTGTATTAAAAATGTGTAAAAAAAAAATTGTACCAAAAAAATGTGTAAAAAAAAATGAATCAATAAATTTTAATTTAGGAAATACAAATAATAAGAGCAAAATTATATTAATCCTATCCATAATTTCGTGTTCAATAAGATATAAAGTTTAACAGAAAAGGAGCGCAAAAATTAAAAGAGAATAGTTAAAAGACATTAGGTCGCTTAACAGAAAGAGAACACAAAATTAAAAGAGATTAGTAAAAAAAGAGAAACATTAAAAGAAAAGAGAATAGATTGCTTAACAGAAAGAGGATGCAAAAATCGAAAAAGAATAGTTGGGATATCAGAACAGATCGTGATTGTTTAATAATTGTGAGGAGTTTTGTGTAATTTGCTTGCCTTTGCGTATTTGGACTAGTAATTATTCTGAAAAGTATTTGACAATATTTTTTTCTATTTTGTTATTTGACTTTTTCTTTCTTTATCTTTTTCTCCATTCTATGTGGTTTCTAAAATATTGACAACTTCTTTCCAATAAACTAAAGACGTTTCTGGAACTTAGGAAGGGCTTATATGCACTAAACAATAGCACTACAGCACTATAGCACAATAACACTACATATAGCACCATAGCACTACATCACTACATATAGCACTACAGCACAATAGCACTACATCACTACATATAGCACTACAGCACAACATATAGCACTACAGCACAATAGCACTTCGCACTACATATAGCAATACAGCACTGTAGCACAATAGCACTACATATAGCACAATAGCACTACAGCACTTCATATAGCACTATAGCACAATATCACTACAGCACTATTTACGTTGCTATTTACGGAAGGTATTGCAACTATCCAAATAACGAAATATGTAATATAAAAAAGACACTGGGCCCTGACAAACAACAGAACTATTACAATAATCAATAAGTAGATAATCATCTTATCGTATAGGTATACGTAAAAACAGCCAATAATGTCCTCCATTTTTCAACAAGCTCAATGCTGAACAAAGACAAAAAAAGATCTTTACTGAGTACCAGGAAACAGCAAATCCCATGTAAATATTTTCCCCTTAAATCAAAGAGCACCAGGCTACTTTTGGAGAAAAGGGTCTTAATCTTCACCATCCTCTTCAAGAGAAGACACGCATACCGCCCTTGAGGAACCCCTCTCTTTATATCAAACGCCTTTTGCCTGCTCTGGATTGGAGGGCAATTCGCCCTAAGTTGAATCCGTCGACATAAAACTATAGCTGGTAGATTAAACTTAATACAAACTTTCTTTTCAAAACTAAATTTAGTCAGATAATAAAGTTTCAATGTTGTAATATTTAAAGCCAGTCCCTGCCAACACCTGAAAGGGTTTTTTTTTTCTTTAATTTTAGTGTTTGTTTTAAGGTTTGTCTTTTTTATATTGTCCTGTGGATTTTTATCTGTATTTTTATTAGTTTAATCTACACTGAAGACGGTTTAACGGAGGTCTTGACTGAAATAATTGTATAGTTTTCTTCTCTTTTTCACTGGTTGTTATTACCCTCGTTTTCTCTTCCTTGCGATTTTTTCTCGTTTTGCTATGTTTAACCATTGTGGTCTCAGAAATTGCTCAATAATACTCCACAGCTACCTGGTAGTATCGTTGTTTTCGCTCTTAATCACGACTTATTGGATGCTCTTCAACACATTTCATATATCCAAGAATTTTATCTATCAAATTCTATTATTTATCAATGTAAAGTCATTTTGTTCATTCTCTCTCTCTCTCCTTCTCTTTCTCTTTCTCTCTCTCTCTCTCTCTCTCTTTCTCTCTTTCTTGTGCGTTTTAAAATTTAGTATGACTAATCAAATTATCATCAACTTGGCTACATATTTTGTATAATTTAGATTGAATTTATGGAATAGGTTAATTAAGTTGATGAATTTTCTTCGGTTGGATTTAATTTGTCTTTGTTAACTCTGTCATATTTTTTTTAGGACTTGGGTCATTTTGAAGAACTTATCCAGCTGCTTGAAGCTGCCTTGGGTTTGGAGCGTGCCCATATGGGTATGTTCACCGAATTGGCAATCCTCTATTCTTTATACAAAACAGAGAAAATGAGAGAACATCTGGAACTGTTTTGGTCTCGAGTGAATATTCCTAAGGTGAGTTTTCATATTATTTGGAGAAACGAAGCCTATATAGATAAAGCTAAGGATCATTAAATCTCAAAATTGGGTCCTTTAAAAATAAAATAAAATGGCACTTCAAACGAAATATATACACCAAAAAAGGGTTTCAAAGAGATTAACAACATCTGTTACGAGTATTCTGCCTTTTCATCGGCACATCTTATCGACGTGATGCCTATAACCAGATATGTGTGCTGTCTATAACGTGTTACCAATATGCGTGCTGACATGGGCTGTTTACAGCGGAAAGTTTTTTTTTGTTTTGCTTTTTTAATGTTACTTTATGAAATTGTAAAGTTTCTTTTGTTGGTTTGGGTAAATGGTTCACTGATTATATTCATTTTATTACTGATTATATTATATTTATTTATTTTATATGATTAAATATTAAATAAATTGACTCCTTCCCCTCAGTTTATCCACATTCCAAAAATATCTACCTATTATGCCGCCTAACTGGATCTTCCAGATCCTCGGCAAGTTTAACCATAGCCTCCCATTCCCATCCTCTTAATTCACAATTAAATCTCTACTGTCCTTACTTTCCTATCAGGTTCGTAACTGAAACAGGCCTCATGGAAGTCAGTGGGGGCTCGGCAATAGCTCTCCCCTGGATAAAAAGAAGATAAAACAAATTATCTTCTTTTTATTTATTTATCTTCCTTTATTATTATCTTCTATTTTGGGACAGTTATAAATACGACGGTTGTTTCGCTTGTATGCAAATAGTAAATTTCAAAATCTTCAGTGCGTACACTTTACTGTGATATGTTTTAATTTTATGTTTCATGGTATGTTCTCCTTGAATTTAAGCAGACTTGAAGTCAGATTACCTTTATTTAAATTAAAACTAATTTTTATCGGCCGGTAGCTTGTACGCTTCCTTGCGTCTAATCTCTTCCCTCTCCCCACGAGATTGTCCAATCCCTCTCCCCACGAGCTGCGTCTAATCCCTCCCCTCTCCCCGCGAGATGCGTCTAATCCCGCCCCTCTCCCCACGAGCTGCGTCTAATCCCTCCCCTCTCCCCACGAGATGCGCCTAATCCCTCTCCTCTCCCCACGAGCTGCGTCTAATCCCTCCCCTCTCCCCACGAGATGCGTCTAATCCCGCCCCTCTCCCCACGAGCTGCGTCTAATCCCTCTCCTCTCCCCAAGAGATGCTTCTAATCCCTCCCCTCTCCCCACGAGATGCGTGTAATCCCTCCCCTCTCCCCAAGAGATGCGTCTAATCCCTCCCCTCTCCCCACGAGCTGCGTCTAATCCCTCTCCTCTCCCCACGAGATGCGTCTAATCCCGCCCCTCTCCCCACGAGCTGCGTCTAATCCCTCTCCTCTCCCCAAGAGATGCTTCTAATCCCTCCCCTCTCCCCACGAGATGCGTGTAATCCCTCCCCTCTCCCCAAGAGATGCCTCTAATCCCTCCCCACGAGCTGCGTCTAATCCCTTTCCTCTCCCCAAGAGAAGCGTCTAATCCCTCCCCTCTCCCCACGAGATGCTTCTAATCCCTCTCCTCTCCCCAAGAGATGCGTCTAATCCCTCCCCTCGAGCTGTGTCTAATCCCTCTCCTCTCCCCAAGAGATGCGTCTAATCCCTCCCCTCTCCCCACGAGCTGCGTCTAATCCCTCTCCTCTCCCCAAGAGATGCGTCTAATCCCTCCCCTCTCCCCACGTGCTGCGTCTAATCCCTCCCCTCTCCCCACGAGCTGCGTATAATCCCTCCCCTCTCCCCACGAGCTGCGTATAATCCCTCCCCACGAGATGCGTCTAATCCCTCCCTACGAGATGCGTCTAATCCCTCCCTTCTCCCCACTAGATGCGTCTAATCCCCCCCCCCTCCCCATGAGATGCGTCTAATCCCTCACCTCTCCCCACGAGCTGCGTCTAATCCCCCCTCCCCATGAGATGCGTCTAATCCCTCCCCTCTCCCCATGAGATGCGTCTAATCCCTCCCCTCTCCCCAAGAGATGCGTCTAATCCCTCCCCTCTTCCCACGATCTGCGTCTAATCCCTCTCCTCTCCCCAAGAGATGCGTCTAATCCCTCCCCTCTCCCCACGAGATGCGTCTAATCCCTCCCCTCTCCCCACGAGATGCGTCTAATCCCTCCCCTCTCCCCACGAAATGCGTCTAATCCCTCTCCTTTCCCCAAGAGATGCGTCTAATCCCTCCCCTCTCCCCACGAGATGCGTCTACCCTCTCCCCACGAGCTGTGTCTAATCCCTCCCCTCTCCCCACGAGAAAAACCTATTTCATTGTCCGTTCATTAATACCATTGAAAAAAAGTACAAGTTTCGAAACATTGTTAAGGAAATACGCGTCCCCTTTGGTGGTGCTGAAATGTGTTTTAGAACATTATCTCTTTATCTCCCCC
Organism: Artemia sinica; assembly: GCA_027921565.1. Lineage (NCBI taxonomy): Eukaryota > Metazoa > Arthropoda > Branchiopoda > Anostraca > Artemiidae > Artemia > Artemia sinica. The sequence goes on along the minus strand of CM051267.1, from coordinate 55,561,523 downwards.
GCCCTCCTCCCCACAATAAAAATTTATTTTATTGCCAGTTCATCATCCAGTTGAACATTTTAAAAAAAAGTTGTAAAAACAATTTCGAAGCATTGTCACGAAATTGCACGTCCCCACTGGTGGTGTTGAAATCTGCTATGGAACACTAGCTCTTTGCCACGCTGCCCCCCCCCCCTGAGTTGGATTCTAGCTATACTCATAAAAATACACCGTTTCAATTGGGTTCTAAAATACCGATCAAGGTGTTGCCATCTCTATGACGCTATCCCTTAGAAAATTAATTGCTTAGATGGTAATAAATATATCATTAACATAGCTTTGCATCTGCTTATGGATATTATTCTTATGTGGGGAACAATGTGCTTTCTTGGAGGTCACATAAGTCTTGGTCTCAAGCCAGTACTCACAAGGTGATTTTCCTTGGATAGATTGATGTCTAGTACCCCCCCCCCCCTCCCCCACACACACACAAAAAAAAATATTAAAACTAGCATGAACCCACAAAGCTGATTTTGGTGGTTTTAACTCTAGGTTTTAGGTTCATCACGCATTGTTTTAGTTGTTTATTTAGCGCTATTTGGTAATTTAGCGTTATTTATACTAAATCATCTGTTCATTTAAATTCTACTATAGTTATTTAATTGGGTTCTGTATGTACCATTTCTGTTGGGAACTATTTCAGTACCTTAGATGATGAAATTAGACTTTGGGTATTGCAATAGCTTTGCTCTTTTCTAGTCAAGGTCAGCTATGAATAAATTAAAGATGCTTCAAGGCTAATGCTTCAGAATTTGTCCTATGTTCTCCATTTCTGATGGAATTCCTTTCGTTTGCAGTTCAGGTATATTATTGTCTGCAGGTGTTTCATTCTTTGACAAACTTTTATCTTTATTTATTTTTTTATAATGTGGTAACCCTAATATACTGATGCTTATAAGTGTCTTTTTTTGGTAGTAATATAAGCCCTGGTATGTGCAAGCCAATATCCCAGATTTTGTTAGAACCTCATATCATGGCCTTGTCCAGTGAAGAGGATATGGGGTTCGAACCCCTCCCCCCTCCAATAAAAAAATAAAAAAATACTCCGACTCGTAAAAACGTAATGAAAATGCACGTAAACAGTTTTTGGTACTTGTGTCTTATAGGCACCACATTCAAGTTCTGTCGAGAAGTGAGGTTTGGTTAATGCTAATGAAATAAAACAAAATATGATGAAAATATAATAATTTGTCAACAAAATTATGAAAACTACAACAAAGAAATATGCTCCCAGATCCCAGAAATGTCATTAAGAATCGTGTTGAAATGAGCTCTGCCTTCTGCCGTTACTGGTGCCTGAAAGAGTATAAAGTCATGCTGTGTCCATTGACGCACCGTTTTGTTTTGGGCAACACACTCTTATCCTAGAAAAGTCTAATTACCTATTCTTCAGTCCTTGGCAAATTCCCAAATTCTCATTTTAACATCCATGGTCAGACACTATTTCCTATCAACACAGATCGCAAACTGAATGAATTTCACCTCATGGTCCGAAAAACCAGTTATTTCATTAGCATTAACCAAACTTCACTTCTCGATAGAACTTGAGTGTGATGGCTATAAAACACAAGTACTCATTTTTTTGTAAACTTCGCTCTCCCCAACACCCCCCTCCCCCCAACCCGCAAAAAAAATCCTTGATACGGCCTTGTTTCATATGTAGTTGCTTGAAAACCTCACAAGATGATTTTATTTGACCCATATATTTCTCTACTACGCATTATGGTAAGACAATTTTTAAAATATTCTGCTTGCCAATCATGCACATCGTGTATTGTACTAGCATAACACATACGTATGGTAGGATTTTTGCAAAAAAAAATCTATTTGAGGAGATTCGACTGATAATCACAAAAATATTTACCAAATACCAGACTCGATAATGTAGACTTCTTAATTTTATTGTTTATTATCTTCTATTTATTCTATCGATCTCGCTTACTTAAGTAAACTTCCGCTTCTCTTGTTTTTACCATTTTTATTCGCTTAAAATGAAGTTTTTCCTTGATATTTTAATTTTTATTGAGTGCAACTATCTGAAATAATTATTAGGGTCTCTTCTTTAAAGATGATAAAGGAAACAGCACATAGGTAGGCTTCTCTTTTATATAGCACTTGTGTACTTCAAATATTTTCTGTGTCCTTTCTCTTTTAATTCTTCTATTTTCTCTTTGTTTAAATTGGGTTTTTCATTGAGGAAAAAGAAATTCCGGATGTTAAATCGAAATATTCGAATTCAATTTCATTTCTTTTGAATTTATGTCAGTATATCCGTCTTTTTTCATAAATTTTGTTATTCTGTTTAATTTTTTTATCTTGTTTATTTAATTAAACTGTCATTTCTCTTGTTTTTGCCCTTTTTTGCTTAAAATGTAGTTATTTTTATTTTATTTATTTGAAACTGATCTGAAATAATAGATAATTGTATATATTCTCTTCTTTACAAAAAGATAAAGAAAACAACACTTAAATGGTCTATTTAAAAAAATTCATGTTTTGATTGATATCTCTTGTAATTTCTAACTTCTTAATTTGAAGGTCTCACTTTTTTTTATTGGTTAAATGTATTTTCTAGGTTCTGCGTGCTGCTGAGAAGGCTCACTTGTGGGCGGAGCTTGTCTTTCTCTATGATAAATATGAAGAGTTTGATAATGCTGTCGTTACTATGATGGCTCATCCTACTGAGGCTTGGCGTGAAGGTCACTTCAAGGTTAGTTATGGTCTTCTCATTTGCGGGAAAACTGTTTGTTACCGGTAAAGTAACTGGTATTTATAGTTATTGCTTGTAACTATGATGTTACATAGTAACATCATAGTTACTATGATGGCCTACTGAGGCTTGGTGTGAAGGTCACTTCAAGGTTTGTAATGGTATGGTCTTCTCCTTTTTCGTGTTTAGGGGGGGGGGTGAGCTATCGTAGCAGGGCGTCACAAGAGTCAAAAAAATAATTTGAAGGATGAATTTAGTGGCAACTGTCGAAGAGTTTTATTTCTTTTATTTCTATTTGTATTTCAATATGGATTAATAGAGATGTTTTCCCTGGACGTGATTATTCACGCTGCTATATATTTATTTTCTAGGATGTCGTTACGAAAGTGGCCAACATTGAACTCTATTACAAGGCAATTCAGTTTTATCTTGAACACAAACCTCTGCTCCTCAATGACCTCCTTCTTGTCTTGGCCCCGAGAATGGATCACACGAGAGCAGTTAACTTTTTCGCCAAGGTATGTTTATCTTGACTCATCTTCTTATACCTCTACTCAAATGACTATTTTGACCAACACAGGTGCGCCAACCCCTCCAGGCCGAACCGGAAAATTCATTCTTATGTTGCTATTTTTCAATTATCACAAGGTTAAAAGCCCTTTGAAGTTAGTGAGTATAGTTTTAGCCCTTAGCCCAAGAGATAGTGAGTATAGTTTTAGGCCTTATTAATTCTTAGCCCCCTCTAAAGCCCATTCTAGCCCGCAAGATAGTGGCTATAGCTTTAGACTTACTATTTCTAGCAACTAATTTCAGCACTAAGCTTCCTGAGCATATACTTTATATATTTATCTAGATATACTTCCAGTTTCTCAACAATTTAATCTTGGGGTAATTCTTTTCAAATTCAATTATGACATTAAAAAATTACCGCCATATTACCTCAATCAAAGTTTGTTCTCCCAATCACAAGATTTACATAATTATAACACTCGACAAAAAAACAGTATCTAACAGTATCTACATTGGCAAGTATAGTACTGAGAGAACTAAATTCCCTCTGTTTGTGTCAATAGCCCGGTGCTGGGATGCTCACAATGATCTTATTGATAAATTTTCTCCTATCAAGTTGATAAAAAGGAATCTTAAACTTCATTTAGTTCAAGATTATCTTAGTTTAGCGTCTATTTAATAAGATAAAGTTATTTTTATTGTTTTTGGCTCTGAGTGAATGCAGGCCACTCGGCTACCTTATAGTTTTAATTTATATTTAATAATATTGAATTTATATATATATATATATATATATATATATATATATATATATATATATATATATATATATATATATATATATATATATATATTGTTATGGATCCTGGGCTAGTTGCTACTTTAATATTCGAAAATACTGAATTTAGAAATTCATATAAGAAAATACTGGACCTTCATGGACTTTCGGAGATGTGGAATGAAGGAAAAGGCCCTATGGGTGAAACCGTGTCAGTATGGAAGGAAGTCCAGCGAACCTTAAATGACCAAGAAATCCTAGAGTGGCAAGCTCATAAGGACCAATCTATGTCTTTGAGGTTTTACTCCCAAGCCAAAGACGGTTGGGGAGGAGGTTTACTTTAAATTTGGGCTGAATAAAGAGGATTTTAAGAATTTGTAATTGGTAAGAGGGGATAGTTTGGATTTAGGTGAGAGAAGGAAATTTTTTGGAAAATTTAGGCTGGCGGCTGGCCCTTATTTTTGCCCAATGTGTGGATGTGTGAATGAAAACTTATTTCATTTTGTATCCGAGTGTGAAGAGCTGTCTGAGTTGCGGAATGAATGTTTTGGATGAGTGTTTGGGAGTGAATGCTGATTAATTGAGCGGATGGCTGAGAGGAACGCATGTGCTATTAAACAGTTGTGTAAGTTTCTTCGTTTAGGGATTAAACATAGGGAATCATGTTTGAAGGGATAGCCTGTTACTATTTTTAGGATTTGAATTTTATTATATAGTGTTTGTTGGTTAAAATGTTGAACCCTGGTGTGTTTCTTTTTTTTTGTCGTTTTGTTGTTCTTTTTTCTTTTTTTGATTTTTATTATTTAAAGTTTTATTTTGTTCCTGAGCTTTGTTTTTAGAATGTATTATGTGTTGCTATGGCCCACTGGCTTTTTGCAATAAGTCTTATCTGTCTTATCTTATTACTGTCTTGCTATTGTATCTTTGTCTAGGCCTAGTTTTTCGAGCCTGTCTTCCCATGGGCCTATGTCAAATATATACATGTATATGTAATCAAATATATACATGTATATGTAAATAATAAAATGACTGAACATTGAGACCAACGCAGCCACGTATTCTCCTCCACTGAATTATCTTCAGGGCTTCAGTTTTTATTCCCATCCATGGAATTCAAGTTTCCATTACATTTTCCCTTGTGACCCTCCTGTTCTTTTCATTAGCCGTCACTAGCTACCAATATTAGTAACACAATTTAACATATATTAAGAACTCGCCTACAACTCTGTCCTCTTATAGGCCAAAACATGCTTTGCCTATGATAGCTGGCCAAACGTCGGCAAAAGAAAACGACTACTCTTGTCCCCCTCGCCCCTCTCTACTTGGAAAATCTTCGGTACAGCTGAAGTCTTCACCTTTTACAATTCTCCCCCAACCTATATTAGGTTAAGGAATAACCATAAGCAGTATAAACGAACTAACTTTCTGTTCCCAGATTCCAACACAAACTTGACTTGAGCTGACTATCAGGTTGACATAAACTGAACTCAAAATATCGAAACGAAAAGAAGGTAAAGCTGCCTCTTCGTGGACCAGGAAGGGCTGACCAATCAGAAGAAGCTGTTGTATATGACCGTCTGAAACTCAATTTGGCAGAAAGAATATTCAGAAATAAAATCAACGAGAAAAGATTAAATCAATTAGTATGGTGACTCGTACTGATAATTTTAGTACCAAAAGGCAATGCTTTGCTCCGTCCAATTAGATAAGATAAGATAACGTGTATTTCAAGCCAAAATGTGGCCATGTACACAAATAACATACAAGATTAACAAATTACAGCACTCGTCACAATAATAAAGAAAAAATAAAATAAAAACTACTCTCTTCTTTTTGCAAAATACTCATCAAGATATCTTCCCACTAGACAAATAAATTGTGACGACGTACTTTTCAAGGCATCAGGAAGCAGTACTCCATCATTTCCAAATAAATTTTCCCTTACCCCCAAAAGACCTCGACAACGACTCAGACAATGCTCCAAATTCTCCTCCTCTTCTTGGCAAAGAGGGCAAGCAAACCTGCCGTCCGGGACTCTTTTCCTCCTCTCAAAAACTTTCAATCTCGAACGAATCGGAAGGCAATTAGATCGTAGCTGCATCCAATATGTAAGGTATCTAGACGGTAAATTTAACTTAAAGTAAAATTCCTGACCATAAATTATTTTAACCTCTTTATAATACCTTAAAGTTTCCGAATTCTTAATCTCCTCACCCTGTTTCTGTATCGTCTGGTCCTCCAGCACCCGCTTAATTTCCTTGTCCAACTGTAATTGTTGACTAGTTGGTCCAAGGCCATCATTCCATACGAAAGAAAACCTGTCTTATCCAATACCTCTTTAACTTTAAAAGGCCAAGATCTTTTCCTATGTAGCTGAAGTAACTCATCATATGCAGCCTTCAATAACCTATCACTGGGTAACTCTACAACCGTTAGCCAAAATTTTATCATTTGGACTGTCCTATAACTTTTAAGAGGCCACAGTCCAAGGTCTCCTTTAAGAAACTGGGTATGGGTCATTCTATGTAACCCGTACAATCTCTTAAAATAATCTAGCTGAACGCTTTCTAACTGGGCAGCGTTCTCATGTCCCCAGATCTCTGCCCCGTAATGGAGAATCGGCATAATCTTAGATAAAAAAAAATCCTCTTATGCAAAGTCAAATTCTTTATTCCACTAATTTTATTCCTGAAAAGTGAAAATGTTGCAGCTCTTCCCCTATTTAACATTCTTTAATATGAGAACTCCATCCACCATTACTTTGGAAGATATAACCAAGATACTTTATTTTTTCAACTACTTCTAATTGCTATCCTCCAAATAAAAATATATTATCTATTTTTTCATTCCTTTTACTGAAAACAACCACTTTAGTTTTCATAACGTTCAGCTGTAACTTTTTCATTTGTAAATATTCCTCAATTAAATCCAGTAACAGCTGAAGCTCCCTTGCCGACTTCGCCACCAATGCAGTGTCATCCGCAAATAATAACACCGAAAAATTAATTTTTCCAAGACTCAGCTTTGGAGCCCATTTTTCTTCCAGAAACTCCACCATATCATTCAAAAACAAACCGAACAGTCTCGGGGACATGGCGCTGCCCTGCTTCACTCCTTTCTTAAGGTCAAATAGCCTGGAAAATCCCGAACCTGCAACCCTGACCATACACTTAGTCCCAGAGTACATACCAACAAATAAACGAATAAAACTTAAAGGTAGACCTACATCTCTTAAACACTTTTCAAGGAGAGCTCTATCTACATTGTCGAATGCCTTTCTTAAGTCTAGAAACGCAACATATAGCTTTTTTCTACCTGATCCATACTTCTCTATCAGTGCACTTAACACAAATGCTCTATCCGACGTACTATACCCTTTCCTGAAACCCTCCTGCTCCTCTTTAATTACCCCATAACCCTCCAACCATTCATTCAACTGATTGTCCAAAATCTTTTCTAAAATTTTACTAAGTACAGGCGCTGATGCTATCAACCTACAGCTATCATGATCACTAGGACTACCTTTCTTAAATAGAGGTACCATAATCGATACTTTCCATAGGGAAGGCCATACACCACTACTTATAATTCTATTAAAAATATTCACTAAAACTAGCAAAAAAACATCAAGAAACCTCTTTAACAAAACTGCTGGTATGCCATCTATTCCTGGCCCTGATCCTCCCTTCATCTTCTTAACTACTTTCCTAACTTCATCTGAGGTTACATCCTTCACTAACTCATAATCTTTTTCTTTCATCGGAAACTGCGGAGCAACCCTTGATTCTTCACTATCAAGGCCACTAGAATCTTCATCTATACTCTCAAGAAAACTAGGCCAAGTATCAGCTTCGGGGATTTGTAATTGGCTTGTTCCTTGTCCATTCTCCTGCCTTATTCCTGACCAAAATTGCTTTGTATCCCCTACCATATAAGCCTTCTCTATCTCTTTCTGTTCCTCTCTAATTTTCTCTCGTTTTTTCCTCCGTTTTAGCTTATTATATTCCCTTCTCCTTTCCTTAAACCGTAAAAACAAGCTCTGCCTTTCTTCCTCTACAGATGAAGCAATTTGAGCCTGAAAAATTACTATATTTAAAGGTTGATATATATATATATATATATATATATATATATATATATATATATATATATATATATATATATATATATATATATATATATATATATATATATATATATATATATATGTATATATATATATATATATATATATATATATATATATATATATATATATATATTATATATATATATATATATATTGTAAGACAAATTGTCAACATTGTATATGTATTTGTGGGACACAAACTTATAATTCACATCAAATGACTCCTGTGGTATAGTATGTAAAACATAGATAATTCCTTAAACCACATTGGCCTGCCATAACATAAAGAAAGAAAACGATCAAAAATGGGGCTTTTAAAGGCCATACGAAAATATTGAAGAAACAAACAAAGCGAATATTTTTAGATAACAACCTTCTCCCTTCTTCAGCGTCAACAAAGTTTCTAATGTTATATTATAAACTTAATTTCTAATGTTATGTTTTAATATAACATGACTTAACCACTTAGTGTGGGAAATGACGCACTTAGTGTGAATGCAGCATAAAGGATACGCATCAGTGGAAGCGACATAATTATTATCTAGTTGCGTTATGATCATCGTGATGATTTCGCCCGTTGATTTTGATGGTTTTATGGATTCTTATTGCTAAACTAGTGCGAAAGGACTTGCTTCAGTTTCTGATTTTATACTTTAGGCAACATAACTTAATTGCTTAATGTGGAAAATGATGCACTTAGTGTGAATGCTGTCTAAAGGATAGGTACTATTGGAAGTGACAAAATTATAATTATTTAGAAAATTTCTCTAGACTGCGTTACATTATGTAATCTTATGAATCAAATTTTGTCCGTAACGTAAGCATTTGCGTATAGATTCTAGCTATATATACCAAGGGGGGGGGGGGGATGGAAATGGAGAGAATACAGCTACATTATTTTAAAAGATTAATACGGTTAGATAAAAAGTTTAATAGCATTGTTATAAAGGGTGACCCGGGTCTTTTCAGCTTAAGAATTAAACGGTTAGCACGCATGGAAGGTTATTGGGAAAAAATCATTACTATGCCACATTATCGGTTAACAAAAAATGCTTTCAATGAGATGTTATTGGATAAAAGAAAAGATTCTTGGCCTGCGCAAATTAAGAGTATACTAGACAAATGTGGGCTATCAGGCTGGTGGAATGACGGAATTAGACCAGGGGTGGAAACAGGATTGATTGCAAAAGCTGTGGAAAAAGTGCTACAAGATCAAGAGATCCAGGTTTGGCAAGAAGACAAGGTTAAGTCACAATCCCTTGGAATATATAGAAACATTAAAAAAGCCTGAGGAGAAGAAATATATCTAAAATTTAGGCTCCAAAATGATACTTTAAAATGGGTCTTATCAATAAGGGGGAATTTTATGCCGCTTAGGGGGAGAAGAAAGTATTTAGGGAGGGTTAAGGTACGGAGTGGTCCCTTCTCTTGTCCGATGTGTGGGGAGTCTGAAGATTGAGAACATTTTATGCGTGATTGTGAAGAACTGGAGGTACTTAGAAGGGATATTTTTGGGAGGGATGTCATGGATAGAAGGTGTTTAGAAAATAAAGTAAGAAGTAGTTGCAAAGTGGATATTAGAAATTTGGGAAATTTTGTGAGTGTGGGGACTAGACATAGGGAGGGTTTTCTATCGTAGTGTTATTTTCAAAAGTGTTTGAACTTATTATTATGTTTTATGCGTTTTGTTGTATTTGTATTATCCAGGGCTCATGGGACTTTTGTGAGAAACATATCTATATCTATAGAATTTTACGTTGCATATGTTATTTAAAACTCAACATAGTAGCAACAATATTTATTTTCTGAATTTAGTAAATTTTGATAGTAAATTAATAAAAATTTTCTAGAAAAACTTTCATGCTTGATGAGCATGATTCTTCATCACCATTTCACAGTATTGTGTATGATGATTGTAATGATCTCGCCCGATGATTATGATGATTTTACAAATTTTTACGCTAAACTAATGTGAAAACCTTTGCTTCACTTTCTGATGTTATACTTAACACAACATAAATTAACTACTTAACGTGGAAAATGATGCATTTAGTGTGAATGGTGTTTGAATGATAGGTATCAGTTGAAGTGACACAATTATGATTATTCAGAAAATTTCTTCAGTTATCTTAAAAAAAAACAGTTATTCTTATCACTTTTGAAATCCTTTTGCAATTGATTAGAAGCACTTTGGCAGCACGTTGATTAGTGTAGTCGATCTTGTATTTGAGTTGAATTCATTTTGCAGGTGAACCATCTTCGTCTTGTCAAACCCTACTTGCGAAGTGTTCAGAGTTTAAATAACAAGGCAATCAATGAAGCCCTCAATGGACTCCTTGTCGAAGAAGAAGATTATCAAGGTTTAAGAGCTTCAATTGATGCGTTTGATAACTTCGACACAATTGCATTAGCCCAAAAATTGGAGAGGCACGAATTGATTGAATTTAGAAGAATTGCTGCCTATCTTTATAAGGGCAATAACAGATGGAAGCAGAGTGTTGAACTCTGCAAAAAGGATAGACTCTTTAAGGTGGTTATAAATTTTAATTAATATAAATTATAATTTAAATTTATAAATCTATAATTTAAATAAATTATAAATTTAAATGAATTAATATAAATTATAAATATGTAAAAACTCTAGAAAACCTGAAAATAGGCTAAATAATCGCTTCTTGGACAATATTTCCAATAATGCTTGATTAAACTGGTATAGCAAGCTAAAGAAAAGGCTTGTACTTTTGTTCTAGACTACCATAATTTTTTTATAGACAATTGAAGTGATTAATATAATTGATTAATGGATTGATTAGTAATGGTTGTTTAAATAATGTGTAATGAAATTTTCTATAATTTTAATTATATTATATAAATTTATATAATCCTATTTAATTGTTAATTTGAATTTTGAGTAAATTTTACTTATTGATTATTAAAAATAATTAATACTACTATTATTTAAGACCTCACACCAGCACCAAGCCACCTTTGGCCAACACACTTACGCAGGTATCAACTCCGTCCTAATTTATTTAAAGGAAAAACCTCTTTACAGCCTACCAAGAAGTTCCAATTCCATTAAGACCTTCCTTACGACGTCCTAACACCCCATTCGCGGACGATCTGCGTTTCGTTTCGTACTAGATGGTTGGTCCCAAAGGACGATCTTTGGCAGTGTGTCATCCTTCATCTGCAGAACATATCCTAGTCATTTTAACCTTTCTCTCATTATAGTCTTAGAAATTCTGATAGGGCCACATTTTTCCTATAGATTACTATAGGACGCAGAACATATCCTAGCCATCTCAACCTATCCTAGACAAATATTTATGGGGGGGGGGGGTATAGAGTTTTAATGGCCGACATAAGAAATTGTGAAGTATTGTCGCTTCTTGTTTTGAAGTATCTGTAGTGATTTTATGTGCGCCCAGTAAGTATTTAGATGTGATTGTACATAAATTTAATTAAGATACAACCAGGGAGTGATAGATTATTCTTAAAACTGAGAAGGAAAAAACATATATTAGGCATAGGTCCAATATCTTGCATGAGTTTTGCACGTAAATACGATTTAAAACTCCGGCTAAGGGTTTTCAACCCAATAGATATTAATCAGACTGTGTATGACAATAGTAATTCCAGTGGGATTCTTTTCATTTCCATTCAATGCCAATTTGCAGGGCTTACAAGGTATTTTTTTAATTCCTATTAATTTGTTTTCTTCATAAACATTTACATAACCCAAAATAGTCAACATTTCCGCCAATCAGCATAGTTACCAGAAGGGACTCTTTACTTCTCATTTCTTATGTATTTACAAAGTATCCAGATCCTGGGAGGATCAATTTACCTTTAATCCTCCATAAAGTACCATATAAAAATTGTGGGGTAATAATGTGGAATTAGCATAGCTTACCTATTACTAATTGAGATTTAGTTTGAACGCTAATCGCCTACCAGGCATGGTATTATCAGAAATCCTATTAGGTTGCGGGTACTTGTATGATAAACGCCACCCCCGCTCAAGGTGTTCATTCGTTGACGCATTATAGATTTTTTTTTTTTTTTTTTTTTTTTTTTTTTTGTCATTAGTTTCTTTCAACTTAGCGTTAGACAAGACAACGAGAAGTGGCAGAATAGATGGAAAATATAATTTGGGCTATGCATTTGCACATTAGGTAGGGGGGGGGGGGGGTAAAGTATTTGGACAGTGTGAAGTTAAAAAACAATTCTTACTACATAATATGCAGAATAATTGTACCTTACACATTAGGCATGCCGACCCGCCACCCCACCCCACCCAATGTGCAAATATATAGGCCAAATTTGTTTCTAAAGTATTATATTTTTATCTTACTTGGTATATTTCATTAGGATTGAGTGTCAGAGAAACAAATTAGAAGAACATTAGGTAGGGTGTATATCATACAAGTACTAGGCAGCGAAATACACCTTTGTACAAGAAAATGCGTTGAGTCAGACCTAACAAGTTAATTAAAAATGGGGAATAAATTAGTTCTTTCAGTATCTCTAATAAGGGCGACTTTTTTTTGTGCATTCGCATTTTGATTTTAGCTTCCTTGCTGAAAATTGTATGACATTTTTTAACGGGGATAATAATGGGGGTGCTATGAAATAAAATGAACTGGTCTGGTTTATCATAAACGTGTTGAGAGAAAGTGGAACAAAAATTTTGGGCTTTGGCATAGCTTCATGACTGCCGATTAAAGATTTGTGTTCCGATATCCTTTCTCCTACTTGCTGGTAAGTCCTTTCAATAAAGAAACAAAGGCAAAGCAGAGTTACATAAACACCACTACCCAGACTAGGGCTGGTTTTTTCCTTGCCTCTGTTGAAAAACCTCTGATTTTTTTTTTTTTTTTCAATTTTTAAATGTGGCGTTAAGGTTGCGTTTTTTTTATGCTTTCCTGTTTTTCCCTCAATTTAGGAATATAGGATACGACGGTGAAATCTTTCAGTCGGATGCATTGGGGTTCCAAAACTATTAGCTATTATTATTATTGCTATATAATATTATTATATTATTACTATTAGCTATATACTATCATTATTATTGGGGAGTTACTATTAGCAATATCATTGCTAATAGTGACAATTAACTGCTTCGTCAACAGCTTGCGGCCAACACACCTGCGAAGGCTCCAACTTCACCCCAATCTGTTCAAAAGTTCATCCTTTACCCCCCGCCCTGATGTCCCAGTTTCCTCCAAGGGGACTCTTCGCAATCCATTGGGAACGACCCGCTTTTTGTTAGACCCTAGGCGGATGGCCAAGAAGAACAGTCTTTGTAAATTTGTCATCCTTCATCCGTAAAGCTTTTCCTGTTTCTATGTCTCTAATCATTTTCTCTGTCATTCTCTAATCTGTCTCTCGTTGTAACGCAAAAGTGGGATAGAACCAGTGGCAGTTCTGGCCTCTCTTGCGCTATTTATTTGGCAATTACTAGGATTATCGAGAATAAATTATTGGAGTTCTTTTGGCTTCATATTGGGAAACCTTATTCTGACTGTTATAATAAATTGCAAAATAGAGGCTTATTTTACATGTAAGAACATAGAAATATTAAAAACTGTAGAACTTATTTTCTTCAGTTGTAGACACAAGAAACTAACTATAGAAGCGGAAACTTTTGCCTTTCTCCATTTGTTTACGCATTTGATAAAATAATGAAACTAAGTAACCAAAAAATAAGCAAAAAGGGACTTTTTCATATTTTTCATCAGGCTTATTGTTTGAGATGCATTAAGTCAAACTGGTATCTTAAAATACCCTGAGACATTTCCTCTGGCAATTATTCAGGAAATTCCCCTTGGTCTTTCAAAACTCCCACGTTTCAGAACCACATCTAGCTGCTGTTAATATCATAATTTTCAGTCTCCAAGTCTTTACTCATAGACGTATCTCAGTTTTTGCAAGTGAGATGAGTTAAAGTTACTAGTTTAATAGGTCTACAATCATTAGGGAAAATCACAACTGATTAACAATCAACTCTATGTACTCTTTGCTACTACACGTCTAGTACTTTGCTACTAATCAACTCTTTGCTGATTTTAAGCTTATTAATTAAGTATTTATTTTTTTATTATAGTAATTTTTAATTATATTAATTAATATAATTATATTAATTATATTTTATTAATTATAATATATTATTAATTTAAAAATATTAATTATATTATATATAATTATTAATTTTTTATATTAATTAGCTTATTAATTTAGTAATTAATTTTAAGAAATTAATTTAGTTTCGACTATTTCACCGATAGAAGCCTCTGTCTCTTTTTTATATTGAAAGTCATATCTATTCTTTCATCTTATCTATTCAGCTGAGTTATACTGCAGGTAACACTACTGTTTGGTACAACAATGCCTCGAGAATGATACTCATCTAAGAAATATTTCATATATTAAATATTTATTTATGTATATATTAAAATTTGTAAAGTTTAGGTATTGGATTGAATGACAGAATATCAAGCAATAATTATTATTGCTTATTACTTAATTATTATTACGTACTATTGCTATTTATATATTACTATTACTATATATTGCATATTGTTTATTATAATAAATATTTACTATTATAATTATTGTTATATTAATTATTATTATATTATTAATTATAATTACTCATCGTAATATTTACTATATTATTGTCTATTATTAAATAATAATAAATATTTACTATAAAGACTATCTAAGAAAATGTGGGTCGATCCTGCATTTTTTTAATTTTTCATGGAATATCAAATATTGAAATATTTGTGTTTCTCTGAACACGTCTTGCTATATTGCCAATAAAGGGAGGTGGGATTCCAGCTTTTTAATACTGCTTCTTTTAAAAATATAACACGTCTTGCTATATTGCCAATAAAGGGAGGTGGGATTCCAGCTTTTTAATACTGCTTCTTTTAAAAATATGAAGTATGTTATATAAGTACATACTTCTCTCTTACTTAATGGCTACAAAAGACCCTAATGAGTGACCTCCTCCTCATGACTTAATGGCTACAAAAGACCTTAATGAGTGACCTCCTCCTCATGACTTAATGGCTATAAAAGACCCTAATGAGTGACATCCTCCTCATGACTTAATGGCTATAAAAGACCCTAATGAGTGACATCCTCCTCATGACTTAATGGCTACAAAAACCTTAATGAGTGACCTCCTCCTCATGACTTAGCCCCTTGTATTTCTTTAATAGGTTTTATTAATAATACATCTTTTGATGGTATTCGTAATTTATGTATATATATATTTAAATGTTAATTGGTTGTCTGTTGACAGGATGCTATGGAATTTGCTGCGGAGTCGAAGAGTTCCCAATTGGCTGAAGAATTGATAGCTTGGTTTTTGGAGACGGAGAATCAGGAGTGTTTTGCAGCCTGCCTGTACCAATGCTACGACTTGCTGAAACCAGACGTTGTCCTTGAACTGGCTTGGCGTAACGGCATCACTGACCTTGCAATGCCTTATCTTATACAGGTGAATATATTCATGATTACTATTCAATTTTTGCGGTGGCTTGGTCTATGTGTAGTATTGAATTAAATAAGAAAATACTTTTTAATACCATAATAGCACACAGCTAGTAGTAGATGTCACACAACAAGAAAGTATAACACACGATAAAATGAAGGAAATCTAAAAATGAACTATCAAAACCTTACACAGCATTTTCAAGAAGTCCATCATTTTAGTGCTTCACGAAGCACGGGAAAAAGGACGATAGTTACTGGTTTCATGCCTCTTGGAATGGAGGACATAAGAATTGGCATGATGAAGTGAGAACTTAAAAAAAGGCTTGTCTAATTTTAGCTGTCTAATTTTATTAAAAATTGCCTATCCAATTAGATATCTAACATTAGCCGACTGGCTTATGATTCATAATCATAACTTAGGTATGTTTTTCCAAGATGCAATGTTAGATAGTAGTGGGGTTTAGGTAGCTTCTAATCCTCAATGTCTGCTGGCTGTCCTCATAGTTTGTGTCATTCGCCTTATCATAAAGTCTACATACATTATAGAGAGCACGTGATGGAAATTTAGATGATGTAGCGAATGAGATTTGCAAGTGACTTTAAACAGAGAGAAGTTTTTCGGAAGATAGACTTGTGTGTGTACATCCTATTTCAGGTTGCTCTTTTAGTCGCTCCTAGGACTTTTATTCAATATTTAGTGGTAAGTCCGATATCTTGTTGGGAGGGAATGAGAGTGTTCAAGAAGCCAACACATAGAATCTGACTCTTTGTTTCGCTAACGGCAAATATTATGCCTTCAAAATCATGCTTTAGCTGGGAAAGAATGGATGAAGTAGTGATTCCCTATATTAGGCTTTCTATATGCGGGATGATATGCTTGACAGATAATTAGCAAACTTGTAGCGACTTTGTATTTGCGCTAGGATAGACCTTAAAACAATGAAAATGATCAGAGGCTCTAATTTTGTGCCTTGAGGAGCTCCGCAGCGTATTTCTTGGAATTCGAATACTTTATTCCGCATGACTGAACAAGTTGGTTTCGATTTTGTAGGACAATTGCAACCATTCTCACAAGAAAGTGCCGAGCACCACTTTTTTCCATCGGTTAATTAGACAAGGCTCTATGTCGACCAATATACACTTATCGTTCCCGTGGTTTCCCTATAGAAAATATGTGCTGTAAGGGGCTATCCACAAAGTTTCTGTAAATTCCCCGAAGATGGAAACAGCAGAATAAGGGCGCTTATTTGTTCGTTTGGAATTTGGCTTTATTCAACTTCAACAGCAGGGGCTTGGGTACTTTGGTTTAGCTGTTCAGGCATGTGGGAGAATCTTGGTAGCAGGCGATACAGGAGAACGAAAAGTACCTATATGGCGGTTTCCGTAAAGCCAGTACTAGGTTTGCATCTATTACAGCGCGTGCACCATGTTTGCCAACTTTGCAAGAGCGGCATCCAAAGGTGGGGCTTCCCCCCGCTGGTATGCCACAGTTTACTGACCAAGGGTCTTCAACAAGTGAGAGACCAAGGGTCTTCAACAATACGGATGAAACCGAGTCTATGGCTGGCAAGTCATTTCTGGTTTGTACTCTGTTAGCTTCAAATAATTGTGCTACAACTTCAGGAGTGGGTGTTACTCGGGGTTTTGAACCTGGATCAAGTTCAGATTTTTCTCTATCACTAAGGTTCGTAATGGCAGGAGTAGGATACAAGGGCCTAGTGATCATAGAATTTTCTGCTAACCTGGAGAGAACACTACCTGTTTGGGGGCGAGGAAGCCCGCTAGATCCCGCTGAACTGGTAATTAAAGTATTTGTCTTAGCGGGTTTTCCGGTCGCTTTTGGAGACGCAACAATGGTAGCATGTATAGAGGGTGCAGGTCTATGGTCTGTAGTTTGTTAGAGTATTTAACCGCACGTAAAGTGAAACCATTCGTTGAACTTTGCATATGCAGCGCCACCAGTCTTGCTAGTTACACATGTGGTACAGATTCCCCCAAGCTCCGAAGTCACGGCCAACTCTGACATAATATACAGAAATAAAGGAAGTGTCTGGACCGTCCACCTGTTACCCATTATTCATAGGTATCTTAATACCGGGGATACGTACAATACCGGTGCTTGCTGCTGCATCTTAGTACCGGTGCTTGCTGCTGATACCCTCCCCTCTTCATCCTATTGCCTGGTATGTCTTACCAGGAACATGCATTGACGGCTATTGTTAATATGTGCTGTCGGTGGTCTGTGTGGCCAAGCAAATGTAGATGTCGGAAGGAGTGCTGCTCGATTCAGCTTTGCAATCAGTGATCAGCGGAAAAAAAATACAACTCACAGAGAGAACGTGGCGTGGTGAAACCACCGACTATTTAGCTGAATTTTGAAATTCGCCGAAATAAATAAAATCTTCTGTTGGTAACCACGCAGCGCCAACAGCGAGCAAAGGCGAATGTTTCCCGGGGAATTGTAACTGTCAAAAACAGCCAGTGAAAGATACATCGGTCATAATATAGGATCTCAAATAAGTGTCTGCAGGGAAATGACTAACGAGTTTCTATTCGAAAGAACCTAAACCTTAAAAATATTTTTTAGTTTTCCTTCCGCATATTCTTACACCTTATGGTCGTACGTAAGACAATTCTTATTTTTAGACCGTCAGAGAGTATACAGCGAAAGTTGAGCGTTTAGAAGAATTAGAGGCGCAAAGAACGGAAGAAAAGGCTACTGAAGAAGTCAAACCAATGATGATGCGTAAGTATTTTTATGTTTGAGTTATAAGACGTTCAAAAACTAGCATTCAAAGATTATCTTTTAAGTGGGAAGATCTAGAAACCTAAATTATGAAAATTCCTTATTGAATAAACTGTAAACAACTAAAGATAATTTCTAGAACCATTTTGGCCTGCCATAACATAAAGAAGGAAAACGATCATAAATGGGTTTTTAAAGGCCAAATGAGAATACTGAAGAAGAAAAAAAGCGAATATTTCGAGAGAACAACCGCCTCTCTTCTTCAGCGCGAACAAAATAATATAAACAAGGAAAATGCCGAAGAAAAAAAAAACAAACGCGGAAAGTAAACAAAACCAATGAAAAACCAGCCAGATTATTAAGAGATAAATAAAATTCAATGAAAGACAAAATTATAAGAATTAAAATCAAATACCTAACAACCATGAAATGAGTTACACGCCAATATCCGCTATTTTCACAAAATCCAAAAATTCTTAACTGCCATCGGCGGATACTAACGAGCAACTGAAGAAATAAAAGAGAAAATTTCATTCATTGAATCAAACGAACCAGTAATTAAATACATCGGAAAACTAGGTCACCTGATTTCTTATCTTAAAAATTGCATTTCTTGCGGATGGCCTTTGAGGCCTAAGGGGTTGTTGACTTGTTACAATGTGTAATTGGGAAGGTGGTTCAAGGTTCAAGGTGGTTCAAGGACTACTAAAGTATCGGCTTCTCTTTTGAGGAAACCGAAATACGGCTCATTTATTCTTAAATCACCTGAATCCCTGTTCAAAGCTAGACCTAAAAATTTTAACAGCTTCTTTGTAGTGCTGGACAATAGCTTTGTCGTGCAAGATTAGGCTAGCTCGGTTAAATGAAATAGTATGGCCTGGGTACTCAAATATGTGTTCTGCAAGGGCAGAGTCAAAATTTTCTGGCTTTTTCCCGCTTTTTAAGGGTGTTATTAATTGAGGTAGAGTGCTGAGTCAATGTATCCGTAAGTCGCTGATCAGTTTTTCCGATGTACCAAAGACCACAAGAGCAGGGAATTCTGTAGATACCGGAGTTTTCACCTATCGGGATAGGGTCTTTACCTTGATAAATTTGGGATCTGATAGTTTTTCTGGGTCTATAGTAAGTTTAAATGTTATTTTTTCTTAGATTTTTGGAAATGTTGTCTGAAACCCCTTTAACGTACGGTAGACCAAGATAAAATTCAAAAGAAAAGGAAATAAAAAGAAAATTCAGTTTATGGCTCTCAAAGGCTATCAAGTCAGCTTTTAATAGATAATAAAACTTGGAATAATATAAACAGGGTCAAATTAAAAAAAAAACTTTTAAATCCAAAACAAATTGAAAGAATAATATGCGTGCTGTTAGGTCCATTTCATTCGCTTGTGAGAATATTTTTACTTGTATTGTTGTTTTTATATCTAATATTGTTTTGTATGTGTGTTTTCTTTACTGTGCTTGAATGTTAGTGGGCAAAAAACAAAGGTACTCGTTAAGAACGCGGTAAATACGCGATAAGTTAAGTTTGGTTAATGCTAATGAAATAAAACAAATAGCATGAAAATGTAATAGTTAAAAAACAAATTTGGGCTATATATTTGCATATTTGGGGGGGGGGGGGGGGGGTAAAGCATAGCCTGTATTAAATACGTAACCTAACCTAGGTACCTTTTTTCCCCTAAACCCAAAAAACAATAGTTGTAAACGCAGTGACAAATCACGGTTTGCGATCCAATTGATGTATTGCGACCTATTGAAAGATACCCGTTTGACTATTTTCTTTTAGCATCTATCTTGCGTGTGTTTACCGCTTTCTTAACCAGTACCAAAGCAAATTATTTTTATTATAATTAAACTAAAACAAATAAATATGTGCAATTATTGACGAGGGAGTGTATCATTAAAAACCCTTATGACCAGTGTATTCTTGCTACTAATTTTTTTTTTAATTATGGGACTGTTGCTGTTCAACTCGTACTGCTCAGTTTAGTACTCATTAGTCTACTAATGATTGAATTACTAGTACATTAGCCTACTAATGGTTAACTATTCGTGTAGGAACGTAGATTAATTATGAGTCATATGTTGTCATGTGCACGTCTTTGTTGACTCACCTTTGAAGTACAAATTTATATCTTTTTTTTTATGGAATCCCTAAACAAGAATTTGAAGGTATTTTTACTTAATGTGTGAACGGATCCTCTAACATATGCAAAATGTTGTTTAAGATGGAAGCTATGGAAATTTCATGTTTCGAGTCGATTTTCAAGCTATAATGTCGATGAGACCTCAAGATAGTCAAATTTTGAAACATTGCAAGAATTTATTTTTTTCTATTTCTCATTTTGTTGAATAATCAGACTATAATTTTAATAATGTATAATTATGATTATTATACATAATTATGAAATTAATTAATATATAACTAAAATTTATAAACTAATAAATAAAAATCAATAATAAATAAATTAATAAATAAAATTTAGTAATTTCAGACCCCACACAAAAGCTGTTAAAAGCCTAACTTATTTATTCTAATATAATAGCTGGAACAGCACAAAACGCTTACTGCGAATCATCTTTTACTCCTAAACAAAGTACTAAAGATATTTAATTACAGGTACTGAAGATAGTTACCACTATCTAAAGATACAAACTAAACTAATAAACTATAGCTGCATGATACTAAAGATAGTTATAGGCATCTAACTAAAGATTGCTAACTACTAAAAATAAACATATTGTCCAAGGATAGTTAAAAAGCTTACCAAAGAAAGTGTACTAAAACTATCTACTAGAGATGCAAAAGTAACTAAATATAGTTAATGCTAAACTACTAAAAAGAGTTAACAGGCATCTTTAGTAAAGTAAATTAAACTAAAACTTATTGAAAATTTTATTTGAGTTAAAGGTAGATAGGTACAATTGTAATATATGATGATTATGCCCAAATAAGCATATGGGCATATTAGCTATGGCTAATTGTAGAAAATCCAAGATGTGTGAGAGGCAAATCTGGAATAAGCCATTTTTAGGATTGCAAAAAAATGATGTCATTTCACTTGTTGATAGGTAAGTCTATCATCCCTTCGTCCATACATTCCTAGGGCATAACTATGGTAGATAGTCATAGAACTAAGGGATGAAATATTGGATTGATTTTGGGTTGACGCCTGACGGGCAAAGTATAGTTCTTTAATTCCGTCGCAACTGTTTCCGGTGGATCGCATCTTATGCAACTTAGATTGCGCTCCTTATTATGAGCGATATAAATTAAACAAGGTTAGCTTAATGCGGAAAGTGGGAAAATAATTATTGAATTTTCTGGGGAAGTGTGAAAAGTTAAAACTCTAGAGGAAAGAAATTTTTTAAGTGGATGAGGGGGATGAGCCTTGGGTGGAAAATTGCTGAGAAATGGTTGTTTTACAAGTATTAAGAATCTGGTGCGGTAATCGTGAGAATGTTATGTGACTTTGTATGTATTAGTGTTTATGAATGGTTTTCTGTGCCTTAATCGTTTTGATCAAAAGTTTAAATTGAATCCATTACTTGTATTTGTAAGTTGTTAATTATATATTTTTTTTGTGGCCATGGCCCTGCGGGGTTTTTTGTGGCCATGGCCATGGCCTGTCAAAAAATACTATGCTATTAGGCTTGAATCAATCCTTTAGCCACATTTGAGATATGTTTTGATTTCAGAACCCCAATTGATGCTAACCTCTGGTCCTGCTGGTATGTTGCCGCCTGGTTATCCCCAAGCCGCATATCCCAACACCTACGCCCCTGGATATGGCTATGGAATGTAGTTGAAGAACTGCTTTAATGTGAATTTGTAATTTTTCTTTTTTCGTGAGTTCTTCGTGTTCATCTTTGATGAGTATTGATTCTGTGTTAAAAAAAAATGATTTTGTGAATATTGGATCTTAGTTGGTATCACCTGTTGTTTATTCCTTCATCTCGAAAGGGAGCAATTCTTTGTTGAAAATTTGATGGCTTTGGTGTTAGCTAGGAATTCATTCCAGTTTTGTCCTAAGCTCTTTTGTTACTTTATTTATTTGGTTGGCCTTCGCTACAATTATTATTAACCACATATTCATTTCTCTTCTTTTTCTTTCTATGAAATACGTGTAATATAGTAACGAAATAAAAAACTTAGAGTTAAAATTAGACAACAGATGTAGCTTCTTTATGCTTTGGTCTCAAGAAATGATTCACAAATCTAGTTTTTAATGCAAAAAAACGTATTATCGGTTTTTTTTTTTAACACCGATATATACGATAACATCGATAAATCATATTACACGATAATATCGTATAAACGTGTTATCGATTTTTTAGTTTACATTGTGTCTGTTTACATAAATCAGTTTATTTGGGTAATCTTTACCACAGTCATTATTATTATTAATAAAAAAAACTATAGGTTATATTATTTCGCCGTTTTTACTCTTTCTTTTTCTTGCAAGCGTTATTTGCTACATAATAGCGATAAGCAAATTCGAAATTGCCAATATAAACAGGTACCATATTACCTGTTCTTGCAATGTTCTCGAGTTAAGAATAATTTTTTAAGAATAACTCAAAGATTTACTTTCTATGATATAAGAAAATATTTGGAACAGCTATTATTATATTTATTATTGGGGGGGTAGCCTTTTCTAGTTGTCATCAATATAATATTACAGATGTAAATTACTGTGGATACTTTTACTATTGTTTCCGCAGACACTTCTTAGATAGTAACACCATAAAGTATTTATAGCTTAAAAATCCAAATCAAATTTGGTCTTAAGGTAAATGATATTACTTTCCATAAATACTTTTAAAATCCGGGTTCTATGAAAAAACTAGAGTTTTTTGTTATAGAACATCCTTTTTTTATTTGTTTTACTGCGCGTTTTGAGAAAAGGCAGTTACTGTAATTAATAAATTGTAAGGAAATTTTAAAGCCAGGCTTATAGAAACTTTCTCTATATTATCTAATCATTCCTAGCTATCCAGCATACTATCTTTTTCTGTGAGTTGGACTTAGAACAATCATCTTCATAAGGGTATTGAAAATTCCTTTTTTTTGTTTTCTTTTTATTGGTATGAGTTGCACTGTTTAGAAAATGTGAATTAGACTATGCTAATTAAATAATTAAAAAAGTATTTTGAATTTTCTTGTTTTAGTCTTGTTTGAAAGGCAAAGTTATAAAGAGAGCCTAGAGTTACTTATGTGTATTTTCATGCACTACTTATATATATTACCACCCAGTGGCGGTTCTGGCCTCTCTTGCTCCCGGGGAGATTAGCACCCCCCCCCCCTCTCCTTTGTCACCCAAAATTTTTTGGGTCAGTTTTAACATAATCTTCATTTGTTAACAAAATTTTGCATTTATTCAAATATGATTTTCCGTTTTCTTTTTTTATTTGTTTGAATAAGGAATTGGAGGATAAGTCTTCAAACCAAGATTAGAATTTTGAAGCTAGAATGATCACAGTGGTCAAATATGGTTCTGAAGCATGGGTGCTCCGAAATATCGATGAAGATTTGCTAGATGTTTTCCAGAGAAATTACCCACGGATTGTTCTGGATACCCGAATGACTGAGTGTATTTCAAACAGTAGGCCATACGAAAAGTGTGGTTCAATCTCGATTTCTAGTACTATAATGAGAGCAAGGTTGAGATGGTTAGGGCACGTTTTGCGGATGAAGGATGACACATCGCCAAAAATTGTCCTTTTCGGCCAACCGGTCTAGGGCTAAACGAAGAGCAGGTCGTCCGCGGTTGGGGTGGGAGAATATCATAAAGAAAGCCTTAAGGGGAATGGAAACTTCCTGGAAGGGTTTAAAGAGGGAGGCTTTAAATTTGTTGGGACAGGGGAGCTTGTGTAGCTGAATTGGCCTCAGGTGGCTTGGTGCTGCGTTGAGTTGCAACTAGTAGTAGTAGGTATCTTCAGAATTTATTTGAAATTTTGCCACCCTAGAATTTCTGCGCCTGGTTAAGTGCTTCCTCTTTTTCTCCACTAAAACCCCCTCTGTTACCAATCTTAGTGGTTGTAATAGCTAGGCAGGGAGGTAAGTAAATAAGAAATTGGATTTATAACGCTCCTTGACTTCTCAGGTCCCTGCGTCGGCCCTGCATTGTTTTGAAATAGCAAGGTTCGCTTGATCGTTGGGTCTCGTATAGCCAAGTTAAGGACTACAGGACAAGCGGGGAGGTGTTGATGTCTTCTGCCAAATCTAAAGTTTTTGCGTATTGTAAGAATTCTTATAATATGAACAGGCAAAGATATCTCTAAGCGGCGATGAACCTCTGCTCTCTTAGATACGCTCAAGCTTATACCCTTTGAATAACGCAAGGCTAAGAAACCCCTGGAACTTGGCCGTAACAGTCCCTCCTTTTACAAAAATTTACGGCGAATAACAAAGGGAAAAGGAAGTTATTTAAAAATTGAACATACTTCCATTGTCCATTGACTAACAAACCAGTGCTAGTAGTTGGTTTCACTCACTTATTTGTAAAGTTTACAGAAATACTATTCATTTTAAAATACTGATAATAAAAAGATAAAAAATCAAAATCGGAAGTTTTATTAAAGTCATGAGTTTAGTAATTTGAATTTTTCGCGAAGAACCACAAGCGAGAAACACTATCCATTAGCGGACTGGATTTGCTTTTCAAGTGTAGCCAATTCTTGTCTTCTCGCAAATGACGTTCTGGCTGCTTTCTGCTAGTCGCGAAGAATTTAAGTGAACTATGAAAAGCTAATCCGGGATCACTTTACTGTTGCTGCTACTACTAGAAAACAAGCATTCTAGGGGCAAATGTGGTTAATAACCAACGATCGGTGGAGCCATAGTGCCATTCATACCATTATATAACAATACCTTGTTACCACAAGAGTTAATTAACACAGGTTTGAACGTATGTCTTTATAGTATGCTGAAAATACATTTATTTCCATTGAAAGATTCATTCATCTCTTAAGATAAATTGTAAATAGTAATCAAATCACTAAAATTAGCTTTCCATTAATTTTTTAAACGGAAGTAGACTAATCCAGATTAATGGTAGTTGTTGATTGCCATTTTTATCACTTAAAATGGCAATCAACATAAAAATGGTAAATACGACACAGAAAGTTGTACTTTCCCATGAAAAAAGGTCCAATAGGACCGCACAAATGTGCGGCAGTGTCTGTGTTCATTTGAAAAGCGATTTTAACATGTGAAAAAAAGAACAATTTGTTTTTCTGAGTCAGTGAATCCCCACTTGTGATTATGCATAAATTCTAGTGTATTTTTGGTAAAATTCTAGTTTGGCTACTTTTCGCTGTCTTTGAAAGGGGTTTGGTTAGGAAAATGAAACTCAGTAATGAATCCAGGACCAAAAATGTACTCCGGGAAGGTATTGCTTAGCTTGTTAACCCTCTTTTGATTTGTAAGTCTTAGAAATTTGCCTACTTGACAGGTTACTTAACTTGACCTATTGAAATTTTGACAAAACAACATTTTGCCTTTATTTTCAGTTATCAGTTTCTTTTTCTCTGGTTTCAGTTCTGAAAATTCCGTTCCTGTTATTTGAGTAGAATTTTAATCCATATAAGTTTTTTTTTTCAAAATTTAGAAAATGAATTTGTGGATCTTTGAAACATCACAAATTGAGATTGAACAAAGTTGTGAAGCTAAAAACCGCTTGCTGTACTTCATTTAAGCAAAAGATCTATTTGCAAGGTTTCACTTTTATAACACTAAGATTTTTAAAGGTTATCAAAGGTTAGGGCCCTCTAGAGGGAGAAAGAGTGGGGTTAGTTCCTTCAAATACTTCCCCGGGACATACTTTAGTCTGTAGACTTGCCCCTGAAAGTTTCATTTTCCACAATCTAATCCCTTTCCAAGATAGAAAAAAGGGGTGGCTTAACTAGAATTTTACCGTACTTCAAGAGTCAAAAGTGATTGGAGGTCAAACGTCCCTTCCCAAGTCCATGTATTCTCCAAACACATAGAATTAAAATTTTAATATAGTTATTTTGTTCAGCACAGTAAAAAGGTCCATTAATTATATATTTGGGAGTGCTGGGGACGTCAACCTCCCCCCACAGCCCTCATAGTAAGGGCTATAAGCTGTGAAATTGGCCCATTATTTGCATATGTTATTTGTTATTGAGAAAGTGGGCAAATTTGATCTTTAATGTTAAAGACCAAGTGCATTCAAATGGGTTTTAGAGAATGTTTAAGGGACTGTATAACTAAATCAAAACATCTTACCGTTACCGGGTGTCAAATAGAAGGAACTGAGGGAATTAAGTTAGAACTTTATAGGAATGGTGATCAATTGACCAAGGGCGAGAGGATGTTGAGCTAACTATAAGTTACTATATTTATGATACCACTATTACGACTACAAACTCCTATTGAGGTTAAGGATACTAGGTGGAACTTTCAGGGAACAATAAGGGTGATATTCAAGTAAATCAGAAGACTGTCTATATCCGGGTTGCCCGAAGGATGTGTTAGCAATTTCTCAGGAATAGCTTAGAGCAGTGGCTCTCGAACTGTGGTACGCGTACCCCTTGCGGGTACGTAAATATTTTTAGGGGGTGCGCTTCCGGCAAACAAAAAATGAAATAACCTTTATCTATAGGACTGGCAATTTATTTATATTTTAGCTATAGTTTACTTAGTACCGGTAACTGAGAAGGGGTACCTAAAATGTTTTTTGTGTAAAAAGGGGCACAGTGTCTAAATAAGTTTGAGAACCACTTGCTTAGAATATTAAGTTGAAACCTTCAGGACGTGTTGAGAGGGACTTTGAACTAACCAAAAGGTACTCTGTGCATACTATTACTGCTGTTACTTCTGCTATTATTGCTAAGAGCTATTATAATATATAATAATAGCTATTATCTGCTATTATTGCTCATTGTGTGAATGAGCTTTTTCCGCTCATTCACACAATTTAGCTTCCGATAGATCTTTTTATTACAGTATATCTTTATGCACTTTCTGAGATTGAATTTGACGTAGGCTATGTTATAGGCTATGTATAAATAAATGTGAATTAATAGTTGGCGTGTTTCCATCACAACCTGTGACGTAGGG
This sequence comes from Artemia sinica, assembly GCA_027921565.1. Taxonomy (NCBI): domain Eukaryota; kingdom Metazoa; phylum Arthropoda; class Branchiopoda; order Anostraca; family Artemiidae; genus Artemia; species Artemia sinica. The sequence goes on along the minus strand of CM051267.1, from coordinate 55,534,014 downwards.
AATACTATGGTACATGCATAGGCCGTAGGGCAGCTAAGGTTGAAATTATCACTAACGTCATAAATGTAACTATAAAAGGAGGGGCACCTAAGAGAGTGCTCTAAGGTACTCCATTGTGAGCAGGGAGGGGATTGGGATGGTAATTGCATTAAGCCAGGCATTAAAGGCTTATCAAGAAAATCCTCAATTTAGTCGACTAGGATAACAAGGTAATGAGAGGTAGAAGTAGATTTTAGGCTCCCAAACTGCATTGGGTAAAAACAAGCTACTAGGTTTTTCAAGAATTATTTTAAATAAGTGATGTTTCCCCTTTCTTATTCTCCTCCTTCTTCTCCATTGTTTTTTTTTCTTATCCAGCCTTAGTGGGGGAAACATCATAGAGATGTGTTTAAGGGCTGATTTGAAAGGAAATTGCGTTATCTATGTGCTTTAATAAGTAACAAAACTTATTATTTAGAACCAGACTCAATTCTTGCCAAAAAGCTACATCCTCATATACAACATGATATAACACGCATATCGTTAGACAAGAAAAACGTAATGCACGTATCTTATAAAAAGCTGATTATCTGGGATATGATGTCATACTTGAATGACTCTGCTTCCTGATTTTATGGGGTTCTTTCTTTACGAAACCCCGTAAGTGGTCAAGGAAAAAAAGAGACACATCAGTTCTAACCATACAAAAAGTGATCTTCCTTGTTGTTCAAACCAGGGAACTGTAAGTTTCTGGCAATGACGATTCCAATGGTATACATTTTCTTTCAATCCGACACCTTGTTTTTATGGGTTCCAGCCTATTTTTAAAAACTCCCATAAAGTTGTTTTTGAAGCGACATTTTACTATTAAGACTAATCGAGATAATAATTATAATTCCTGAATCAGCTACAAATGGCAATTTTTTCTTGGTATTCAGTTTTTTTCTCAAAACCCATTTTTTAATTTTGCTTACTATGGTCCGTGGTTTGTTCTTTACTAGGATATTGTTACCACTGCAAATATGACTTTTGATGTTGTCTAATATTCCCACGCAAAAATCATGGAGCTAAGTGCAGCCTATACGCCTAAACAGAAAAGTTGCCTACAATTTTTTTTAAATTTATTACTATTTTCGATATAAAAAAAATTATGTTTTTTGGATTATTTAAACGTACAATTCCTTGCAACACGAGGGATTGAACCATCGTCTCTGCTGGTTCATTACTGAAAAAAAAATTATATATATATTACACAGGAAAAAGTCACCGGCATTTTCTTAACCGAAACCTAGCAGCTAAAAGTAAAGAGCAATATTAAAACTTGAAACGATCTGAAAATTATCCTGTACATAAGGAGTGGGGGAGGGATAGGAGATTCTTGTTGTGTACATGTTGCTTTAAAAATTTGAGTTTCGAATTTTGATTACTTTTTGCTCTGGATTTATTTTTGCTACCAGAAACTTTTTGAAATGATTAGCTCTAAAATTGACTGTTAGGTTGTAGGGTTTCCATTCTCATTGACGATCAGATTGCACCAATCTGGTTTCTAATGATAATCCTACAACCAGATGAAGAGAACTACCACGAATTTACTTACGGGATATAAGATTGGGGGAATGGGGTTGGGTGTCAAATTTGTCAAAGCAAGCCATTTCCTTGGCAATTAGGTTTTAAGTCGTAAAAAGTACCAGCCTGGAGGAGGGGAAGCTGATGACAAGGGTCGTATCCAGGATTTTTTTCGAGGAGGGTAGGGGAGTTGAGAAAAAGCTTTAAAAACGCGCCAAAAATCTGTTTAAATTCATTTTATTACGTTTTCCGAGTCAGACAAACATTTTGAGGAGGAAGTCAAACCCCCTAACCCCCATCCCTGGATAAGGTCTTGCTGACGACTCTATTGAAAACACGGCTATCAAACTGTATTGAAAGAAAGCACAAGTGCCTTCAAATTTTTCATGAAATGAAAAAAAAAAACAGGTATCTCATCAAAGTAAGGATTGATTGCAAACTCTTACGTGTAATTAGATTAAAAAAAAGTTTTTTCAACTGAAAGTAAGGGGCAACATTAAAACTTAAAACAAACTGAAATTATTACGTATATTAGTGGGGTTGTCCCCTCGTAAATACCTCGCTCTTTACGCGAAAGTTCCAATTTTGTCCCAATTCTCTAAGGAATGAGTCCTGAATCACAAAGGCCGTTTAGTTAGAATAAGTAGCTCTTTTAAAAATACTATCTATAAATAGAAGCCTGCCGCGTGCCAAGAACCGAGGCGTCATGCATAGCATAAATAAGATTGTTGAGTTTCAAACACAAAAGTTTTTCATACAATATAATGCCTGTTGGAAGGCCCAAAAAATGAAAATTTGCAGTTGCAGTCAAACAGTTCGTGGTAGGAGCGACCCGGCTCAATGGTAACCGAAACTGTAGAAAACGGAATTTTGATACCAATAGATACATCAAAAGAATCAGATTTTAATTCTGATTTCAAATATATAAGTTTCATCAAGTTTATTCCTACCTATCAAAAGTTACGTACCTGAGAAAATTTGGCGGATTTTCGAAAAAAGGGGGGAAAACCCCCTAAAAGCTATAGAACCTTAATGAAAATCACACAATCATATTCAGCGTATCAGAGAACCCTGCTGCGGAGGTTTCAAGCTCCTATCTACAAAAATGTGGAATTTTGCATTTTTTGCCAGAAGAAAGATCACGGATGCGTGTTTATTATTTTTTTTTTTTTCCAGGGGTGATCGCATCGACCCAGTGGTCCTAGAATATCGTGGGAGGGCTCATTGGAAAGGAAATTAAAAGTTCTAGTGATCTTTTTAAGTGAAAAAAAAAGAGGGCAACTTTGCCTCCTTCCACGCTCATTTTTTTCCCGAAGTCACCCGATCAAAACTTTGAGATAGCCATTTTCTTCAGCATGGTCGAAAATATAATAACTATGTCTTTTAGGATGACTTAATTTCCCGAAGTCCCCTGGGGGAGGGCTGAAAGTTATGAACTTTACCCAATGTTAACATATAGTATTGGTTATTGGGAAGTATACAGACGTTTTCAGGGGGGATTTTTTCTGGTAGGTGGGGGGGTGTCGGGGGTTATATGGGAGGGTCTTTCCATGAAGGAAGTTTTCATGGGGGAAGGGACATTGCTACGAAGGGGGCGCCGGATTTCCCAGCATTACTAAAGAAAAAGATAAGAAATTAAATAAAATAAAAACAAGTTTTTCAACTGAAAGTAAGGCGTAACATCAAAACTTAAAACGAACAGAAAGTATTGCGTATATGATTGGGTTCACTCCCTAGTCAATACCTCGCTCTTTAAGCCAAAGATTTTTTAGTACTTTCATAAGAGCTATTTATTCTAATTAACGGCCTTTGTGATTAAGGGGTTATTTTTAAAGAATTGGAACAAAATTCGAAGTTTAGCTTAAAGAGCAAGGTATTGACTAGGAGGCGAACCCCTAATATACATATTAGAAATCTATGAATATAGAATTTCGTTGTGTAAGTTAATTCGTAAGTTACATAAGTAGAGGTGACCCTAAAGCCCCCAGGACTCACCCCTGCTGCCACCTACAACTTTTTTACATAGTTTAATGAGGAAAGGGTCAATGACCTCTTTCTCAATGGTCTCTTTCTCCAGGTGTGTTTTTGGCACGCTCTCAGCGAATGTTATGATCCAGAAATAGTATTTGTTGTTGTTTCCGAGGCAAATGTCAAGGTCAATGTTGTTGTTGTTGTTGTAAGTGCACGCTCTCAGCGAATGTTATGAGTTTCCAGAAATAGTATTTGTTGTTGTTGCTCGAGGCGAATGTTATGATCCAGAAATAGTATTTGTTGTTGTTGCTCGAGCCAAATGTTATAAGTTTCCCGGAAACAGTTAGATCACGTGTTTCCTTCTCAGCCAATCAGAGGGCTTCGTTTACATAACAATTTGACCTTGAGATTTCGTATATAACGGGCATGCAATGTGATTCAATTATCAGAAAGTACTGTGAGACAATGGATAGAACAATTAACATAATTGATGAGCTTGAGGCCTTGGCAGCTGCAATTTACCATGTAAGTACATTTTTTATTTTCAAACGAATTTTCCATGGACATCCTCCAGTATATTCAGCTAAAACGTAAATATATTCCTTTACCCCCAAACCCCCCCCCCCACCAAACCATTGTTTTACAATCAAATTCTCGCAAAAAGAAATACCATTTCGATAAATTCCTTCCTTCTATATTTCCAGCTAAATCTCCCCCCCACCATTGTTTTACAATCAAATTCTCGCAAAAAGAAATACCATTTCGTTAAATTCCTTCCTTCTATATTTCCAGCTAAAGCGATCACTGACTTCTGTCAATTTTTAATGAAAATGCCGCTCTGTTTTGACACAAGACTCCAATGTGAGGCCTATAATTAGCTATCACCCTTTCCGGTTTACAAACGCGGTCAACGGAACTATTCTTCCGTCAAATTAAAACGATTTTAGGCAATAATTAAGCTAGGCCTATGCAACCTGTATAGAAGTAGAGAAATGCATTATAAACAAAATAATTGCCAACAATATATTTAGGACATTATGTGAAAGGGGGGAGAGGGCAATACATTGCTTCTAACAGCTTCGTTGTAAGTAAATTATGTAAAGGGGGAGGGCAATGCCTTCAATTCTACCGCCATCAGTGTAAAATGAAAACAAACTATTTCTTCGCATTAAAAGTAAGGGGGATTCGGTGTGTAGACATGTGCACCCATTGACAAGAAAACTAATGTGTAAATATATGCATTGCGTCTCTAGACATGTTTTTAATTTTTTCAAGCTTTCAATAAAGTTTCTTTTATATTCCTGGGCGTGAATCCAGGATTTTTGTTGGGGGAGGGGGTTAGCACTTTTAATAGTGACAAAATAGAAAAGATAATTGCTTCTTACCTTAATTGCTTCTTCGTCATTTAGTGATTTTAGCTATAACATTTGAATAAAAGGTAGTAAGATATGCCTTTCGCTTGAATAAAACGCATGATTAACTCAATGAGAGGGTAGACATAGGGTGGGTTAATTTTCCTAAATTTAGGGGGAGAGAATATGGGTTTTTTGCTTTACTTCTTTGCGATAAATACTTTTCTAAACAAAATTATGTTTAATAACTTTCTTTCTTTAAAAAGGGAGAAATTATTTTGATTTGATTTTTTCTTCTCTTCTTTAAGGCAAATTATGAAGAATTTGCGGACCCTACATCGATGAGACCTATGACTGGCGCAAATAGCGAAGAATGCTTGTCACCGCCACCCGCTAAGAAAGCAAGAGATGACGAGGCAGCCCCCCAACTGAGACCATCCATTATTAAGTATGCTGGCCCAACCCCAAAACAAGTGTTGTCGGCCCAAGTGCAGCCATCCATGCAAGCCCCTCTTAATCAAGCCTCAATGCTGCCTCGTCAAGTTGCAGCCTCGGCTGCACGAGCCCAGTATATCGCTAGCCCGACTGCGAAAGATAGTGATGGACATGATATGATCCATTTGAACCCCAGTCATACAGCAGGGCTTTCAGGACAAGATACAATGCCTGATCCTTCGGATACCCAAGCCCAGACGGATTATGCAAATGTAAGCAATTTTCCTACCTATCTATTTCTTCCAATGTTTTTTCTTCTTCACTATTTTTCAATATAAACTTATCGCAGTGAGATATTAACCCCTATTACATATCTAAATGTATTTTTTTTTGCTAAGAAACCGCTCTTTTCTCTGTTGCTATCGCTTCACATATACTTTAGATACCATTGAAACTCAAAATGCTATTCCGTTCACAATTGAATACTATCTTGCTTTAATCTTTGGCTTAAAGCTCCGCACAAGCATATAAATAGATCTGTTTCATCCCCTTTTCCTGTTCTATCATTAGCGAGGGTTAGACCGCCAAGGCTAGGCTTTTCAATGCTTTTAACATAATTCTATTGTTTGGCCAAGGTAATTAGCTGTGAATTGTTTGCAAAATTAGGAAATTGGAATTCTATGTAAGAGCGAAACAAGTTATACCCCCAAAAATAATAATTGCTATTTATAACATTGCTGAAAGGGCGGGGGGGGGGGTGTGGAGGGGTGGGGTCTAGGTGCCCTCAAATTTCTCTTGACTCTTAAAAGGTTAACTAGAACTTTTAATTTCCATTCACATAGTTTTAAGAGAGATTATCCCATCTGTCACATATTGACGTCCTAATTTACACTGAATATTTCTATCGTGCCAAAGATTTTAGTGAAGGGGAAAGCGAGTTAACGGTTAAATCCTGGAACACTCGCGCGAGAATTAGAAATATGGAATTAGAAATATTTCAACTTTTGAAGGGCATTATGTAAATGCGGACTGGGAAGAGCTCTGGGAGGCGGTGCATGAAGCGCTACGGACCCAAGAAGCGCCACGGGTCAGGGAAGCACCACAGGATGCGCTGTGGCTCCGAAAAGCACCGCAGGATGCGCTTCTATGTCATATCTTAGATTATCTTAAGTTGGAACTTTCAGTTGAATTAACCAAATGTTATTATGTAATAATCCAAATTTTAACAGTAGGGATGATTTGAACACTTTGAAAATAAGCTATTTTTTCATTTATAAATTGGACGACCATTGGTCCCCTACTCTCCGTCCAGTGAAGAAGAGGAAGAACCAATTCTAACACCGCCAGTGGAGATTCAGGACAACGAAATCATTAACTCTATTGAAGTACCTTTCGATATTGATGAGTTTTTAGATGATTTTTTTAATGTAGAAGCTAGTACAGTTGAGCTGGTAGACTTGAGCCCGAACACTTTGCAGCTTTTAGATGATTTTACAGGGAACCCTCCTCCTCCAGCCTCCGATACCATAAGGGGTCCACTTCAATCGAATGAAGTGGCTTCCCATACCCCAGATATTGTTGAACAACTAGGGGGAGGGGGTACATCTTTCCCCGATTTTCAATTGTCGAATACAATTTTAAATAATATAGTTGTTTACACTGCGACGTTTGGAGATCCCTTTAATTCACTAATGGGGGGAAATTTTGTTTTTGATCCTGTAGAGATTGTGCATGCATATGTAGATAAAATTCGTGCACTACTGGAGAATCAAATTCAATTGTGGGGGGGCGGTAGGGATTCAATTAAGGTTTCTATTGTTTTAAAGGTTTTTTATTTGAATGAAGGGAAAAGCGAGGTTTACTATCATTTTATACATTCCGAGATGCGCGTAATTTATCCAAATTTAGAAAATTTTGAGGGAGTTTTTAGTGAGTGGGTAGGACAAATTATAGCGCATCTCGAGAACTATAACGAAAATGGGAGTGGGTCTGTAGTTTTATTTATTGAAAATTTAAGTGTAAATATTTGTAAATTTAAGAAAGATTTTATTTTAAGAGGGGGGACAGGTGGGCATGAAAGGGATACAGTTTTAAAATATAATCCAGATCTAGTAGGTTGTCGTGGTGTCCAGAAGATCTGTTTTGAAACAGATCAAAAGTGTTTCAAGTATGCTTTCCTCATGTCAGCTTTCCTACCATTGAAAGATGAAGCCACCAAGAAGAACTTAGATCACTGGGCTGTACATGGGAAGGACGGGTCCGATTTCCCAGTTGTAGATTTCTCATGCCTAGAAGGAAAATACCCAGTAACGCTAAGATCCATTGACATTTTTGAAAGGGTCAATGCCCATTTAAATATTGGCGTTACTGTGGTACAATACGAAACAGAATTTGAAGATGGGACTCGCTCTAAAAAGAAGGGGGTGGTATTCCCCGTAAGGGGCCCGTCAGTTGATTTGGTTAAACACTGGGTTTGGTTGCTATACACACCGCCTAGTGAACCAAATGCAATCGGTCATTTTAACCCTATCACTGACATTAGTAGAGTTCTGGGGGAGGGTAAGCGTAGGGGGGAGCGTTTCTACTGTCCAACATGCCTCTCTAGATTTTGGACTGAACTAAAGCTGCGAAATCATATGAGACAATGTAGACGGCATGGATATCAGACAGTGGAAACGGTTTCAGGGGATAGGGCCATTCTACGTTTTAAAAATTTTCAAAATACCCTCCTCCAATGCAACAAAATATCTTTGGACTGTGAGGCTGAGCTGGTGGAGGTGAACGATCCTCAATTTCCAAACCGAGTCAAAGAGCACCAGGCCATTGCAGCGTCTTATGCTCATGCCCAAAGAGACAGTTCTAACACCATGCGGTTGTTAGAAATAGTTGAGACATTGGATGAGAATGAGTGCATGGTCAAGGCACTGACTAAACTGATTGGCACGGCTAATGGTGCTATTTCTCGTTTGAGAAATACGCATTATCCAATGGTGCTGTCTGCAGAGGATCGTCTCGCGATTAAAAATCAAAAAATATGTTGGGTTTGTAAGGGGGAGTTTGCAGAGGAGGGGGATAAGGGGACTAAAGGGAAAAGAGGGGGGAGGGGGAAAGTCAGAGACCATGATCACTTGTGGCAGGAAATATCATCTGGGGGTAGTAATTTTAGGGGGGTAGCGTATCAATCGTGTAATTTAAATGTTAGCCAGCAGTTTTTTATCCCTGTTTTTATCCATAACTCTAATTATGACTTAAATTTTTTTTTACCGGCACTGGCACGTATGCACAGGGAGGGAGGGGGAGTAGATTGTCCATGGGTAAATAGTTCATTTACCTATAACATTATCCCCGAATCGGCTGAGAAGTTGTTGCTTCTCGAACTGAAATGGCAGGTAGTGGATAATGAGTGTACGTGCTGGAATAAAATCAGGTTTTTATATTCTTTTAGTTTTTCCCCAAGGCATTGAGTCAATTGATTCAAGTGCAAAAAAGCGACAATTTTGATAGCTTTCCCTTGCTTAAACAGCACTTTCCAGACAGTGAAATGTATGACCTGTTGACCTGCAAAGGTGTATATGCATACGACTATTACTGTTCTGGCGCTCGCTTAAGCGAGGAGAAACTACCTCCAATTGAAGCTTTTCACAATTCACTGACCAACAGTGAATGCACAGCCGAGGAGTATGAGTTTGCCAAGAAGGTGTGGTCCAAGGGAGGTTGTAAAAATGGGTGGGATTATTGTAGACTGTACTTGGCCAGTGACGTTCTAACTCTGTTGGATATAGTCTGTAAGAATACAGACCAGATCTATTCAGAGTTCGGGTTAGATATAGGATATTATTTTTCTACACCCCATTTAGTAATGGATTTAATTTTAAAAATTAGCAGGGAGGAAATAGGCCTAATCACCGATGTAGATCAGCACCTTTTTGTAGAGCGTTCAATGCGGGGAGGGTATGTTTTTCATGGGGACCGCGTCTTATCAACCGATCCGAGCGGACAAAGCGCTGGTGTAAAGTCAAATGCAGTGTTCTTGGACATGAACTCATTGTACCCCTCGGCAATGTCCCACTACTCTTTGCCGTATGGGAACTATCAATGGCTTGAGAATCCTTGTGAGTTCCCCGACATTAACACCGTCGAGGACAATGGGCCACAAGGATGGTTCTTTGAAGTTGACGGTCACATTCCGCTGGCGCTTCACGACTCAGTCAAAGATTTTGTTTTTCCCTGTATCAATCGACCAGTGACCAGGGACTCGCTGAGCCCCTACAATCGTTCATTGGTTGAAGATATGGGGATGCATTGGATCCCCTCCAAACAGAAACTGATTGCTGATTTGGACCGTAAAGAGAATATCGTTGTTCACCATGTGCTTTTGCACTGGATGGTGAGCAATGGTTTCAAGATCACCAAAATACACAGGGTCCTGCATTTCAATCAGCGACCATATTTGAAAACGTTTATCGATACTTTTGTCGATAAACGTTCTAGGGCAAATTCAAAGGTGGAGAAGGAATTGTACAAGCTCATTCTAAATTCAGCGTTTGGCAAAATGTGTGAAAGCGTACGTAATAGATCTCGCTGCGACGTCGTGACTGACCCTCTAGAGTGTGCACGAATTATTGCCGACCCCAATTTTACATCATTCACGAGCATAGAGGCCGGCATGGTTCTTCTACACAGGAAAAAGCGAAATGTAGTACTGAACAAGAATATAGCAGGCGGCAGTTCAGTACTAGAAATTTCAAAGAAGCTCATGTTGTCGTTCTTTTACAATGTGTGCAAGGTGCAATGGCCACGGGAGGGGGAGGTTCAAGTTTACTATGGGGATACAGATTCTCTGCTGTTAAAGGTAAATGGGACTGAAGATTTATTGGGTGATTTGCGAAATGGGGTGCACATCAGCTCGCGGATGGATTTCACCAACTGGAATCCATCACTCTACCCCGAGCTGGTGAAACGTCAAGCCCCCAACCAACTATTAAAATTAAAATCAGAGACGGGGAGTGATTTGATATCCAGGGGGGTGTTCCCGGGTCCCAAAGTTTATTGCGTGGAAACACATATTGGGGATGAAAAGAAGGCGTGTAAAGGGGTGCCTACACACTTTGTAAAGAGCAATTTTAACATGAGCGTGTACAGAGACTGTGTAGAAAGTAGCCTAGTGCCAAGAGCACAAGTGCTTGCAATTCGCTCTCTACAGTATAGAAATTATACTGTGAGAGTGGAAAAGAATGCAATGTCGTGTATATCTGACAAGGTCTATGTGCTCGAGAATGGTGTGAGTGTCCTACCTCATGGTCACTATCGTATTTCAGACCGAGTTGAATGCGTAGACTATCGTAATCAACTTGGTCTGGATAAATTAACCTAACCAACTAACCACTACCACTCAACCTTTCATAAATTAACCTAACCAACTAATCTAACCCAAGCACTAACCACCACCACTAACCCATCCACTAACCTGCAGTAGCAGTGAAGACAACTATTCTTCTTCCACCGCGGCTCCCGGGGGGTGGGGGGGAGGGGGGAGGGGGTCCCGCCCGCGGCCGGCCGGCCTTCGGCCCCGCGGTCCCCGGGGGGAGGATCTCACCTTTAAATTCACTGTAATGTGTTCAACTGTGCTAGTTTTCCAAGTGTATTTTGTTGTACAAAGAGTGTTGTATAGAAAAGTGTTGTACAAAGATGTTGTACAGAAAAGTGTTGTACAGAAAAGTGTTATTGTACAAAAGTGTTGTACAGAAAAGTGTTTAGAGACAATAAGTGTTTATTATAAAGTGCTATCATTGCCGAGTTCATGTTGAACAAATAGAGTTTTCATGTTGACCAAGTGTCATGTTGAACAAGTGTTATCATATTGCTGTAATAAATGTTGCCATGAAATATTGTTTTTGTTGTTCTTGAATAGATAGATCTATGGGAAAATTACTACTTATTCATTGGACACGTATGATTTACAGTTAGTCATAGTCCGACTGTTGTCAACAGCATGTATCAATTTAAAACACCCTTCAGATCGTTTCTGTGTGGTCCCTCAATGTCGGGGAAAACAACACTTTTAGCTAAAATAATTCAAAATTGTGATAAAATGTTTTTGGAAAAACCGAAAAAAATCTACTATTGCTATAGTATTTGGCAAGAGTCCTATGATAAAATAAAAGCTATTGCCACAACCATACCAATACAATTCATACGGGGACTTGATGTTTTCAATAGTATTGAACCGAACTCGTGGTTGATTATTGATGATTTGGCTGAATCCATTGAATAGTTCTCACAGGAAATGCTACAATTGTTCACTGTCCGATCTCATCATGAACACATTTCCATAACCCTGGTTCTACACAATCTGTTTCATCAGAGCAAATGTATGCGAACCCTTGCTTTGAATTGTTCTATCTATATTATCTATCGAGTCGTTCGTGATTCTAGCTCACTCATAACTCTCAATAAGCAGATATACCCCGGCGCCCCTAAATTTCTGTTGTCAGCGTACACTCAGGCGACTAGCAAGCCCTATGGTTACATTTTGCTGGATCTTAATCAGAGCACGCCCGAGGATCTTCGTGTAGTCACCGACATTTTCAACAATGAAATTACAGTATATCTTCCGGTGAACAGTAGAAAAGGCTATTAGTCGCCATTATGACACTGAAGAAACTACACGAACAACGACATTTATTTTCCGTTTTAAGCACTTCAAAACCATTGCTTAGGAAGGCTATACTCAAACATGGTGTTGACAACGATTTCATTAATCTAATATCTGAACTTTGTTTAAATTTAACTGAGGGCAATGTTCAACTGCCAGAAGGTGTTAGACAACAGACAAAGCAACATCGTTCCACTGTACGTGCCTTGGCTTGTAAAAACAAGGGAAACAAATTTAAAAGAAAACGGCTCCTTCAAGCAGGCGGTAGCTTTTTCACACTTTTACTGCCAATAATCGCAGGACTTGTAAACAGTTTTCTCTAGAGAATGGCAAAACCTTATAAATTGACACCATTTGAACTTGTCCTCTCGCCCGTCGAACATTTTGAAGACAATCTAAGCAAATTCATTAATGATGAGAATATTGCCGATGACAAAAAACTGCTTTTACTTCAAGATGCATTGCGACGTATGGACAAACATAAACCTTATCGTGAGAGACCCGTCGCCGATCTCTCTAAACAAGAAACATCTCAAGATTCTGCACAATCAAAGGAGAAGGAATTGAATTCGATTGTATTGAAAATTGGAAACCTATTGCCACTGTCCTATCGAGAACAGAGTAAAAGAGTATTATCTTATCTCGTGTTGGAATCTGGCGATCAAGTTCAAGTCGACAGCGAAGGGAAACGAATTGTAATTCAGGGAAAAAGCTATAATCTAGTTGATTTAATTTGTGATATGGTGACGAATCGTAAAGGACTCTTATCCTTTGACGATAATCTATACACCTTTCTAAGTGTATCAAACTTTCCCAAAAGTCTTATTGGTAATAAGCGAATTCTAAAGAAACTAAGAGAATATAGTCCTCCAACAACACCATTTAAAAAAGAAGAAGAAGATTCAATATTTGAAGATACTAGCACTACTGATTTTACAACACCTGTGGCTGCTAGTCAAAAGCGAAGACGAATTGATTCACCCTCCAGTGTGCAAAAGGGGAGTGGACATCACGCTACGTGTTTACACTCAAAATGGATGAAGTTTTGAAAGGTGTCTATAAAAATATTGGCGAAGCGGGAAGTTTAAGTTCTCCCAAAACGCTTTCCAATGTCTCCGGCACCACATTGAAAAATGCAAAAGAGTATCTAGAAAATGAACCGAGTTACACACTACATTGGAATCACAGACTTCGCAGTAAACAATATCGACAAACTAAAGCCTTTTTCCCTCTGCATATAATGCAAATGGATCTTTTAACTTTAGACGCAGTTCAACGGCGTCACAATGCACCCTACAAATATATTCTAGTGGCAATCAGTATCTTTAGTCGCTATGCCTATGCCATTCCACTACGATCAAAGAGAGGTGTTGAAGTTGCTCGGGCCATTGAAAGTATTCTTGAACAGGATTCGTATAGAAAAATTCAATCGGATCGTGGCAGTGAATTTGTTAATCCCCATGTGCAAAAGGTTCTTTTGAAATATAATACAACACTCTATCATAGTCACAGTCCGATAAAGGCTGCATTGGCCGAACGATTAATAAGAACGATTCGTCTATTAATTTCAAGATATTGCACATTGAAAAATACATCTGCTTTTATTCACGATTTAGATAAAATCATGTTGATTTATAATCAACGACCACATCGATCTCTCTCCAACTCTACACCAAGGGATGTTCATTATAGTGAAAATACATTTGATGCTTTTCTAAAGCAATACTCCAATGGCAATGAGAAGAAATTGAAGAAGAAATTCAATGTTGGTGATACTGTTCGAATTAATAGAACCACCAGTATTTTTGAAAAGGGGAATTATTTATGGAGCACCGAACTTTTTAAAGTGTCCAAAATCCTAGACACCAAACCCACGACTTATCGACTGCGAGACACCAAAGATGATGAGATTCTCGGCGGTTTTTATGAATATGAACTGCAAAAAGTTAGAAACACTAGTGAAAGTTATCAAATTGAAAAGATATTAAAGAGTCGTACTCGTAGGGCAAGAAACAGTTGCTTGTTCGCTGGCTAGGATACAACTCAGATTTTGATTCTTGGGTCAGTGCTGAAGATATTAACAATGCCCAATGATTTCTATGTGACTTTCATGTCCAATGTTTCTGATCCTCTCTACAACGACTTGAATAGAACAAGTGACTTTTGGACGAAACTCTCCCCCACCATCAAATTCGACGGAAAGTATGAAGTGGCTCTTGTCGACTGTATTCTCAAAAATACCTATGACATCCTGAGAAAGGATCGTAAATATGATATAAAAATTAGACCCTATGATTGGCCGCCACCACCGGGTGATCAAGAACAAATTCAAAAAATCAATTGGTTGGATTATCCATATATTGAATTACCCTACGAGGAACTCACCTGTATGAATGATTTATGTCGTTCTATCAATAAAAGAATTTCCGCTCGTAAAAAAGGAGCTTTTCATTTCAACTATTCAAAGGAGGAGGGCAAGATCTACGTTAGTTCACCTATTGCCAGTGAAAAGGTTATTCTCAATGATAATCTAAAGGATGTTCTTGGCTTTAAGCTCAATATAATCAATGGTAAAAGTGCCGGAAACACTAATTTCATTTTTGCTGACTACCCACCTGCCTTCACCACAGACACTTGTATATTTCTCTATGCTTCATTTGTGGAAACATCTCAGGTTGGTAACTCAAATGTTCCCCTCCTACGAGTTCTTGAACGAAAAACCAATCAAGAACATATTCATCACTACAATATAAAGCATCTTCAGTATATTCCCGTAAACACTTCCTATTTGGAACTCTGTCAGTTAACACTAAGAACCGAATTGGGTGATCCCATAGGAATTTCAAAAGGTTTGGCTGTGATTACATGCCATTTTCGACCCATCGTTCAACAGCAAGATGTCTAATGGAAAAGTGGTATTCACTTGTCCTGATATTGACTGCTATGTTAATACTCTTGGCCCAAGACAACAGGGCAATGGAATGGACTATTACAAGGGTCGCTCGTCAATGTCTGGCTATGGTCTTGGCAGCTGGTTTGCTAAGCTGTTTCGCTCTTCACTACCACTGGCTAGAAAATATCTTGTACCGGCTGCGACAGATTTTGCATCCTCTACACTATACGATTGGGGCTCTGGCAAGGATTTTAAAAAAAGTGCTTCGGAAAATCTTAGGTCCAGTGAGCGAACCCTTGGCGAGAAATTAAAACAAAATGGTAAAGGTTTAAAAAGGTCAAGAAACAACGCATCACTCATCAGTCTCTACTCAGGACGGAAACGTAAGACATCCCTTTTGTCAAAGAAAAGAAGGAAAAAGCCGACACGTAGTGTAACCAGAAGCCCCAGGAAGAAAATTGTTAGATCGAAACTAGATTTCTTCTCCTAAGATGTCCTACCTGCCGCATAAGGATTCTCAACCTTCAATAACCGCCTCATTGAATCTATTCAATGCCGAAAATGTTGATGTGAGTGTCAAGCATGGATACTACGAACAATTTTATCCACTACAACCCCTCTCCGACAATATCCACTTTCAAATTTATTCCAATGAAGACTACTTCATAGATTTATCGTCCACATTTATAGATTTGCAAAAGAAAGTCCGGAAATCCGATAATACAATGCCAATTCGGGCCGATGGGATATCCTATGAAAATTGTATACTACATAATTTATTTCGTCAAATTAGTGTCTACATCAATGGCACGCTGGTGAGCACAAGCAACAATCTCTCCAACTATGCAAGCTATATGCAATTCATGCTGATGACACCCAAGTCATACAAGGAATTGAGAGGCGCCTCCAATGGATATGAATATATTACTAATACTGATAGTACAGATGCACTTAAAAATGCTACAACTAGTGAATTACATCTAGTTGGAAAAAATATATCATGAAATATTTAATATACCCCAATGGCTGCCGCCCAATGTTAAAGTGGATATAAAATTGACGCTTGCACCCTCCAATTTCATATTGAGAAAAGAACTTGCTGGCAATCCCGATGTAAGTCTCTCCCTCACTTCGGCAATACTTCATGTACGCAAACAGCAGGTTATGAGTTCTGTTGCTTTGGCCGTGGAAAAACTGAGAGCCAATGGAAATAATATTAAACTACTTGTTCCTCATACAATCACCAATCAACGTCATATTGCCATGGGCTCACGCACCTTCACCGATTCATCCTTTATCAATGGCGAAATCCCCTCGAAATTGGCTTTGGCATTTGTAAAGAGCGCCAGTGCAATAGGATCATGGACTGAATGTCCACATAAATTCGAGATGTTTGGACTTTCATCTCTTGTGTGCAAAGTAAACGGCATCCCACTCTACAATCTATCTTTTGATAAATCCTATGGAACATTGTATGAGTTGACCATGCAAACCCTAGATCATGATTCGCAACTATTTGAAAATGGTATAACCGAAGATATGTTTGCTAAAACACATGGTATCATTGTATTAGATTTGTCTGGCACACAGGATGTGAGTATAGTACGTACGGGGACTGTGCGTTTAGAGTGTACATTTGCCGACCCATTGGCTGAGAGTATTGCCCTAATCTCACTAAATCAATATGAAACCTATTGGGAGATCACTCCCGAAGGCAGTGTTCTACTAGACTTGGCGCCATGAACACCAGTCAAATAATCAGTGTATTTAATATGGATCCCTACATGTCCCAGTACAAATCCTATTGTCTACCCTCAGACTATCTAGGAAAAATTAAAAGCGCGAACAATACCTTGATTATTGTTAATAGCAGTCCGTCGACTGTGCTGACGGGTCATTGGCTGTGCATCTGTCAAACAACGAAGACGATTGAATTTTTTGATCCTCTTGGTCTACCCTATACATTCTACACACCACACATCAGCAACTATATTGAGAGCAGTGGGAAAACTATTATTCAAAATCGAAAGAGGGTGCAGGATCTAACGACTAAAAGCTGTGGCTTCCATGCACTACTATATTTTGTGTTCCGATGTCGTGGCTATACTTACAAGCAGTTTCTCCACATTTATAGTGACAATCCACGTCTGAACGACTTTCTAGTGGAAAATATACTTACAAGTGTATTTAATATTGATTTCAGTGCCCTAAGAGTAAAGATCTTAAAAAATGTTTGTGAATTTGTTTATTAATAAAATGTATATATACAACAATGTCTTTAAATCTTCACTTTTAGATTTCTTCTTCGGTGTATAGGCAACTGTCGTGAACCACTAATGCTGGTAAATCATTTGGATTCACTGTATATTGATCTTGATTGACAGCAAAGTCAGGGTCACATTTTCTACAGTACAATGTAACTTCACTCTTGTCATATCTCTTTGTATAGTCAATGATACTATTTGCATTCATATTATGAAATTCATGAGTTTCAATCTGTCTATTTGAAGCAATATCACATACAGTGTTTTCAAGTGGTGAATCACATTCGGTAACTGCCAAATAAAAATCACTTGGTTTATAGTCATAGTAGGCAGTGTCATCACAGCGATGACGTAGAAACCAAATTGTCTTGTTACCCCAACAGTTGAGTCGTAGACCAGATTCCTCTTCCCAGAATAATTTAAATCCGCGACGATACCAATCTCGTAGAAATAAACTAAAATCACGTTTAGGATTCTTTCCAATCATAGCGGGGTAAGTATTCTCCCACTGATCACATTTATCATGGTGACAATTGGAGCACAGGTGCCCTCTAGGGTGAGAGTCACACACCTCCTCAAGACATGAATTACATCCTTTAATTTGTACTGCATAGCCCCTATGTAATTTACAAGGATTACATAATTTACACTTTTCACTATAGTCATCAATAATTGTACAATTCTCACATTGAGTCCAACTGCCAAGAGTGTACAAGCACAATGGACATATATAGAACATTTTTCGGTTTCCGATGTCAACTCACTCACAGCTAAAACGAAACTGATCTTCATCGCTCGATAAATTCAAAGTGGAGGAAAGGGAGAGGAGTAACTCTGTAACGTTACCTCTTTCGAATGACGGAGGAGCCATCTACATGTAATCTGTTGGCAATGTTTTCAAAAGTATATCCACAATATGATTCTGCCTTGTTCCAATTAATATATCAATAAATTGAGTATAAGCATTTGAATCACATTTTAAAAGTTTCATACAATAGTCCAATGGGGGAGAATCAGTTTTCATTATATTGTCAAGTGTTTCCTGAGAGAATATCCTGCGTTGAAGAGATAACTCGAGAAAATCATCATCCAAAATCAAATGTTTTTCCATAAACACTAGATTTGATCTAATTCTCTCTTTCTCAAATTTATTCATTTTTCAGTCCTTTCACTCTGACTGCTGAATCTAGACTGAGCTTGATTCGTTAGCCCTAACCAGAAAAGAAAGTGAACATTTTCGATTTCGAAACAATTTTATTGAATAATTACAACAACATCAATAATACTATGCATGTATAATTAGCGATAGAGTTTATTGTCTTCGATATGTTTCACTAATGCACTTAAAGCACATTGAAGTCTATTCACATGTGCTATATCAACTTTTGCGGCGAAACATAATTGATCTTCCATTTTAAATTTGCTCAAGGATATCACATATCTTGCATATACTGCAACCCATTCCAGACAGAGCCATGATCCTTTCGTGATTTCCACCGCAATGTTTGGTGCTCTTGTATTATTACCATCAACTCCACTATCAACTTCTAATAGTGTAAACATTCCACTCATTATTACAAATATATATCCAAATGAGTAAAGTCAAACTGTTCTTCTTCTCACTCCTTTGAATTCTATTCACAGACTAATAAAACTATAGCAAAAATCCTTTCCTCATATTTCCCTCCGCCGCTAATATGTAACCGAAGGCCTCTGATTGGCTGAGAAGGGTGATCTAACTGTTTCCCGTTATCGTATCAATAAAATTTCCAATCGATTACGCAATCAAGTTCTCGGAAATTCACTTCCCCCTCGATTACACAATCAAGTTCTCGGAAATCCACTTCCTCTTCGAGTCCTAGATCAATAACTGTTTCCGGGAAACTCATAACATTTGGCTCGAGCAACAACAACAAATACTATTTCTGGATCATAACATCCGCCTCGAGCAACAACAACAAATACTATTTCTGGAAACTCATAACATTCGCTGAGAGCGTGCACTTACAACAACAACAACAACATTGACCTTGACATTTGCCTCGGAAACAACAACAAATACTATTTCTGGATCATAACATTCGCTGAGAGCGTGCCAAAAACACACCTGGAGAAAGAGACCATTGAGAAAGAGGTCATTGACCCTGTCCTCATTAAACTATGTAAAAAAGTTGTAGGTGGCAGCAGGGGTAAGTCCTGGGAACTTTAGGGTCACCTCTACTTACATATATTTATTACTAATAAAAACGTTCGTAAATAAAATTAAACAAGTTTCGAGAAAGCCATTTAACCAAATAAAAGTAAAATTAATATGCAAATTTTCTTTTGATTATTCATGTACGGTGACCCAAAATCAAAACCTGCATTAATTCAAAAACGTTCAAAAATTAAATAAAAAAAAAACAAGTTTTTTTAACTGAAAGTAAGGAACGACGTTAAAACTTAAAACGAACAGAAAATATTCCGTATATGAAAGGGGCTGCACTCTTGAGCGAGGGCCTCGCTCTTTACGCTAAAGTTTGACTTTCTCACAACTCTATTTTCTTAACAATAAAAAACTTTAGCGTAAAGAGCGAGGCGTTGGGGAGGGAACAGTCCCTTTCATATTCGGAATAATTTCTGTTCGTTTTAAGTTTTAACGTCGTTCCTTACTTTCAGTTAAAAAAAACTTGTTTTTTTTTATTGAATTACTATAAATCATGATTCATTGGAATCAACACATGAACAGTCAAACATGATAAGATGTGAAATTCAACAACCTGGACCATCAGTTGCGAAAACACCAATACGGACAGCAAAAGCAAAGGCCATTGCCTTAATTGTCTGAAGTAATCAAAATCCAAAAATGTGTCAAAAATGAAAATGAAGAGCAAAGATACAGGCGGTTAGATGATATGCAAAAACGACAGTTAGAGTGTGTTAAAAATGAAGATGAAAAGCAAAGACATACGCGGTTAGAAGACAGAACAAGCGAGCGAGTCAAAAATGAAAATGAAGAGCAGCGAGTCAATGAAAATTAACCTGGACAGCGAGAATCAAAACGTGTCAAAATTGAAAATAATAACGATGATGATTGGGTTTGGGATTTTGACAAGGATAAAAAGGATAAAAGAAACAAAGTTGGTCGTCAATGCCTTCCATACCTTGTAAAATCAAAAACCTGGACTAAATAAATCGTTGGAAGAAAAAGAATTTTTTTCCCGCCACCTGAACAATTAAAAGAAACAAAGGAATTGTGATATGTCTTTCATGACAAAATTCAAACCGAGGCAAAAGTTAAAGGTCCAATAAAAAAAAAATGTAATTTTACAAAGGTATATAGAAAGGGTGATGGTATAAACTTCAAAGGGGGCTCATTGGATTACTAATCAGAATTTTAGTGCCCATTTTTGAGATTCAGAGTGATTGGAGGGTGGATATCCCCCCCCCACACCTCGTATTTTACCGAAATGCGTGTGATAGAAATTTTAAGATGGTCATTTGTTGTCGTAGAAACTTCGAAAGGAGTTTATTCGATTGAAACTTGAAAGGGCTTGTGCTTTTTCTAATAGTCAAAAGTGATTCATGGCAACTAACTCCCTCCCACGCCCACCCTTTCCCCCAAGACATCCAATCAAATTTTAAGATAGTCATTTTGCTCAACGTAATTGAAAGGTCCGGAAATTATGTCTTTGAGGATGACAACCCCCCCCCCCTCCCAGCCCTCGGACCAAGGGTTATAATTTATGCCCTGGGGCATATAAGATATATATAGAAAGGGTGATCGTAATAACTTCTGAATGGGCTCATTTGATTGAAAATCAGATGATCTAGTGCCCTTTTTAAGATTCAGAGTGATCGAAGGAAGGATACCCCTCTCCACACCTCAAATTTTCACGAACTGCATCTGACAGAAATTTGGAGATGGTCATTTGTTGTCTTAGAAACTTCGAAAAGAGCTCATTTGATTGATATGAACTCTATATATACCTTATATGCCCGGTGGCATATAAGGTATATATAGAAAGGGTGATCATATAAACTTCGAAGGAGACTCTATGGATTGGTAATCAGAAGTTCTAGTGCCCTATTTAAGATTCAGACCGATCAGAGGGTGGACAACCCCCTTCCCTGCCAAAACCTTGTATTATCCCGATATGCATTTGCTAGAAATTTTGAGATGGTCATTTGTTATCGTAAAAACTTCAAAAACAGCTCATTCGATCGGAAATCAAAAGGGCCAGTGCCCTTTTTAATAGTAGAAAGGGATTAGAAGACAACTAACCCCCCTCCCACGCCCACCATTTCCCCAATCATATCCAATAAAAATTTTGAGATAGCAATTTTGTTCAACGGAACTGAACGATTCGGAAATTATGTCTTTGAGGATGATAACCCCACCATAGCCCTCAGGGCAAGAGTTGCAAGCTATGCCCTGGGGGCATATAAGCTATATATAGAAAGGGCGATCGTATAAACTTCGGAGGGGGCTCATTGGATTCATAATCAGAAGTTCTATTGCTCTTTTTAAGATTCAGAGTGATCAGAGGGTGAATACCTCCCCCCACACCTCGTATTTTCCAAAAATGCATCTGATAGAAATTTTGAGGTGGCTATTTGTTGTCGTAAAAACTTCAAAAACAGCTCATTCGATTGGAAATTGAAAGGGCCAGTGCCCTTTTTAGTAGTCGAAAGTGATTGGAGGGCAACTAACCCCTCTCCCATGCCCACCTTTTCCCCAAACACATCCAATCAAGATTTTGAAATAGCCATTTTGCTCAACTGAATTGAAAGGACCAGAAATTGTATCTTTGAGGATGACACCCCCCCCCCCCCCAAAGCCCACAGGGAAAGGATTGTAAGTTATGCCCTGGGGGCATATAAGGTATATATAGAAGGTGTCATCGTATAAACTTCGGAGGGGGCTAGTTGGGCTGGTAATCAGAAGTTCTAGTGCCCTTTTTAAAATTCAGAGTGATCGGAGGGTGGATGCCCCCCCCCAAATTACGTATTATCCCCAAATGAAAATGACAGAAATTTTAAGATGGCCATTTGTTGTCGCATAAACTTCAAAAGGCTCATTTAATTGGAAACTGAAAGGGCTAATGTCCTTTTTATTAGTCAAAGGTGCTTCGAGGGCGACAAGCCCCCCTCACCCCCCCCCCCCCCCTCCCCGACGCCCATCAATTCCTAAAAAACATTTAATCGAAATTTTTAGATATCCATTTTGTTGAGTGTAGTTGAAAGGTCTGGAAATTATGTCTTTGACAACCCCCATACCTTTTCAATACCAGAACATAATTTGCTCTTTACTAGAAAAATAAAGAAAATGGCTGTGGATTATCAGTTTAGTATACATATACTGATATATATTCCTTAAAGTTTTAATAAATTTTTATTTATTAAAGTTAAAAAATTGAAAACGTTTTAAACGTATTTTGTTTATTTAAATCATAAAATAAATAACCAAGTCAAACTCAAAACGAGCAAAAATTAACATGAGTAGGGCTGACAACCCACATGCTTTCTAAAGATCAGAACATAATTTGCACTTTAATGAAGACAAAATACATCTTAAATGTTTTCACTTTGTTTTTACTTATTTAAAATGTTTTTACTTGAGAGATGAAGGGTGAAGTCCACCCCCTTGCACTCCAATTACAGCGCGAGTATCTGGTGCCCTTTTTAAGAGTAACAAGAGATTGGATGGCAAGCAGCCCTTCTCTCAACTCCATTCATTTTCTAAACAAAGTCAGTCAAAACTTTGAGACAGTCATTTTGTTCAGCATAGTAGAACGATCCAGCAACTATATTTTTAGGGATATTAGGCATGTCAACCCCCATAATTATGCAATTGGCCAGTTTTGTTTTAAAACTAAATGTTGCTTTAAACAAACAACAGAAGTACGAAGAACAATAGGGAAATCTTTTTGCAAGACAGTGGAGATAATTTGAATGAGTATTTCGGCCCTATGTCCAAGGGCTGTCCTCAGCAAGACAAAAATATATGAAAGAAAAAAGACTCACAACAACATGCAACCAATAAAACCAAAAACTAAATTTTTTTTCAAAGCAGTCCTAGCATCCTTACTTCAGCGAAGTTCAACCAGGACTGATAAAAGTAAGGTAAAACAAGGCGATTCAATTAGAAGAAAGAAAAATAATTTAAAAACACGTTCTTATTGCTAATCCAGCTTTTTTGGCAGCTAACTTCAAAGGTCTTTTTGTGACCAGTTCTGTGTTAATGTCTATCGGTTTTTTAAAATATTTTGTAAGATCATTTTTAATTAAATTTGTGTGTAGAGCATTTAGTGTATATTCCCCCAAGTCCCTATTTAAGGAAATATTATTACTAATCTTAATTCTGATTTCAATTGATTCTCGGACTACCTGCTTTATGCCTAGGTCATTGCTAATAAGGGCGGATTCATCAAAAAGTATATTGTGGCTAGGATTTTCAAAAATATGGCTGCCTAATGCAGAATCAGATGAAACAACGGAAATACTAGAATTTAGAGCTTTGACTATATCATCTTTATGCTGTTGTATGCGCTTTTCTAAATTCTGGTGTGTTCTACCTACATAATATTTGCCACAATCGCATGGTATTTGATAGACCCCTCTTTGACGAGTAACTGGGGTTTTATCTTTACCAGAATTTATCTTACTGGGGTTTACTGGCGAATATTTATGTGGAATATATTGAAAATTGGGCATTAGATTCGTATTTTTTAAAACATGTCTTTTGGGGACGTTACATGGATGGTGTAATTTCACTCTGGAACTATGGGGAAAATGAGCTTAAGGGTTTTTTAGATCACCTTAATACATACGATAGAAATTTACAGTTTACTTTAGAAATCGAGATCGCAAATAAAATCCCATTCCTAGATGTGTTAGTTATTCGTAGCTTCGATAAACTCAATTTTACTATTTATAGAAAACCAACACAAAATAATAGATATTTGCATTTTAAATCAAACCACCCCCCACAAGTTAAAAGAGCAGTAGGAATATCCCTCGTCGATCGGGCCCTAAACATTTGTTCTGATTCCCACATAACGGCAGAATTAAATTTTATCAAGGACATACTTTTTGGAAATGGGTGTCCTATTTTATTTATTAATAATGCAATTAATTGTAGGCTGAAGAGACATTCCCGTAAAATTAATGATAGTTTACCATGTGATATTTCTGACAAGCCCTTAAACATAATTTACCTCCCCTACATCCCAAAAATCACTACAAATCTTAAAAAAGTTTGCACAAAAAATAATCTGTATGTAGTATTCACAAATAATTTTAGAATCATAAATTTTCTAAATTCTGGTAAAGATAAAACCCCAGTTACTCGCCAAAGAGGGGTCTATCAAATACCATGCGATTGTGGCAAATATTATGTAGGTAGAACACACCAGAATTTAGAAAAGCGCATACAACAGCATAAAGATGATATAGTCAAAGCTCTAAATTCTAGTATTTCCGTTGTTTCATCTGATTCTACATTAGGCAGCCATGTTTTTGAAAATCCTAGCCACAATATACTTTTTGATGAATCCGCCCTTATTAGCAATGACCTAGGCATAAAGCAGGTAGTCCGAGAATCAATTGAAATCAGACTTAAGATTAATAATAATATTTCCTTAAATAGGGACTTGGGGGAATATACACTAAATGCTCTATACACAAATTTAATTAAAAATGATCTTACAAAATATTTTAAAAAACCGATAGACATTAACACAGAACTGGTCACAAAAAGACCTTTGAGGTTAGCTGCCAAAAAAGCTGGATTAGCAATAAGAACTTGTTTTTAAATTATTTTTCTTTCTTCTCATTGAATCGCCTTGTTTTACCTTACTTTTTATCAGTCCTGGTTGAACTTCGCTGAAGTAAGGATGCTAGGACTGCTTTGAAAAAAATTTTAATTTTTGGTTTTATTGGTTGCATGTTGTTGTGAGTCATTTTTCTTTCATATATTTTTGTCTTGCTGAGGACGGCCCTTGGACATAGGGCCGAAATATTCATTCAAATTATCTCCACTGTCTTGCAAAAAGATTTCCCTATTGTTCTTCGTACTTTTGTTGTTTGTTATGGAAAGGCAGTGTGGTCTTCGTCACTATTTTTGTTGCTTTAAAATAAATCAAAAGGCATTGTGTTTATGGTTGCCAATAAAACATATCAGCAATATATCGAGAACGACTGGGGATATTAAGTTGAAACTTTTGGGGATACTACTATTACTACTTCTGCTCTTACAATTTAAATAAATAAAAATAATGTAAGTATATCCAGGTTGTCAAAGAGCATAGATAGAATCTTGTGGAATGATATTAAATTTTATTTGTCAGGTCAACTTCAGAAGCTATAAAATTATTAAAAATTGTTGAAGAAGTTTCTCCAACATGCAAATAGCAACCTTTAATATGGATTCTATTAAGAAAACTGAAAAGATATGCAAAATGATTTTTTCCATGAAACAGACTATGTCAATAAAAAGAAAAAACAGAAATTAATTTAAAAAACTTTTTCCACAACACAAGTATTTCAAAGAAAAGTAAAGAGCTCTATTAAGCCAAGAATGAGCAATCAGTTTAATTTATTTTAATTTCTTCTGGAATTATAATGATTTCTAATGATTTCTTTTCCAGTTCTTATAGCATTGAAAATAAAAATAAAATTACAGTGAAATAAATTGTTGAACGGCATGACGTAATAAGAATATGCTCGGAGCCTCACATTGTCTCAGACTTGAACTATATTAAGGACATTTTATTTTGCAATTGCTACCCCATAAAAATACTTAAAACCATTATAGAAAAAAGACGAAAAAAGACAGAAAGGAATGCATCAAATCCACAAACCCCGACAGATATCGTCCCATTGGTGGATGATAAGAATCATTGGTGGATGATAAGAAATGATATTAATTGCTGAAAGCTCATCAGTTCAAAATGTTACTATAATTTTAATGTTTATTTTCAATAATAAGTACAAAAGAAAATATTTGTCATAAAATTGGTTTTCAATAAAGCACCAATGACGCAGTAGGTTTTAGACTTTTACAGTGAGAGAAAGAGGTGATACCTCTTGTTTGTAGTAATTTTTGTTCGTTTCAAGCTGGATTATCATATTCAATTTAAGTTTCAGTCGTTTTAAGATTTATTTATTAGTTTACATTAATATCTATTGTATGTTTGTTTGCATTTATTGTTTATTTAATTTCTGTTCGTTTAAGTTTCATTTATACTTCAATAGGAAAATTTTTGTTTTTTCTTTTTAAGCTTGATTTGCATATTCAATTTAAGTTTCAGTCGTTTTAAGATTTATTTATTAGTTTACATTAATATCTATTGTATATCTGTTTGCATTAATTTTTTATTTAATTTCTGTTCGTTTAAGTTTCATTTATACTTCAATAGGAAAATTTTTGTTTTTTCTTTTTAAGCTTGATTTGCATATTCAATTTAAGTTTCAGTCGTTTTAAGATTTATTTATTAGTTTACATTAATATCTATTGTATATCTGTTTGCATTAATTTTTTATTTAATTTCTGTTCGTTTAAGTTTCATTTATACTTCAATAGGAAAATTTTTGTTTTTTCTTTTTAAGCTTGATTTGCATATTCAATTTAAGTTTCAGTCGTTTTAAGATTTATTTATTAGTTTACATTAATATCTATTGTATATCTGTTTGCATTAATTTTTTATTTAATTTCTGTTCGTTTAAGTTTCATTTATACTTCAATAGGAAAATTTTTGTTTTTTCTTTTTAAGCTTGATTTTCATATTCAATCTGAGCATTATTCGCTTTAAGATGTATTTATTCATTTATATTATTACTTTTTGTATGTTTTTTGCTATGATAGTCTATTTATTTTCTGTTCGTTTTGGGTTTCATTTATTTTTTAATAGTACTTTCTGGTCGTATTGAGTTTAAATTTTAACAGGTATTTGTATCTGCTGAGCTTAAGTTTAAAATGGCCTTCACCTTTATTTGCAAAACTTATTTTTCGGAAAGTTTTTTTTTTTTTTTAAATCAATTTCACGTAACGCCAGTACTACTTGTGTGACATCAGGGATGAAGTAAGCATTTTAAAATTTGAAGTAAGTCTTCAGCATTTCAAACTTATTTTGTTTTCAGCAAAGCGCAAATTATATTCTGGTCTTGAGATGGAATAGGGGTTATCAGCCCTAGATCTATAAGATCTATTTATTCATTTACATTATTGCTTGTGTATGTGTTTTGCTATGATAGTCTATTTATTTTCTGTTCGTTTTGGGTTTCATTTATTTTTTAATAGTACTTTCTGGTCGTATTGAGTTTAAATTTTAACAGGTATTTGTATCTGCTGAGCTTAAGTTTCAAATGGCCTTTACTTTTTTTTGAAAAACTTATTTTTCAGAAAGTTTTTTTTTTTAATTAATTTCACGTAACGCCTGTACTACTTGTGTGACATCGGGGATGAAGTAAGCATTTTAAAATTTGAAGTAAGTCTTCAGCATGTCAAACTTATTTGTATTCAGTAAAGCACAAATTATGTTCTGGTCTTGAGATGGCATAGGGGTTATCAGCCCTACTCATGTTAATTTTTGCTCGTTTTGAGTTTGACTCGGCTATTTATTTTCATTTCTGTTCGTTTTGAGTTTTATTTATTTATTGACAGTGATTTGTGGTAGTTTTACGCTTGGAAGATTATTTGACTTTATTTCTGCTCATTCTTGGCTTAATAGAGCTCTTTACTTTTCTTTGAAAAACTTGTCTTGTGGAAAAGATTTTTTAAATTAATTTATGTTTGTTTTTTATTGACATAGTCTTTTTCATGGAA
Source organism: Artemia sinica (assembly GCA_027921565.1). Lineage (NCBI taxonomy): Eukaryota > Metazoa > Arthropoda > Branchiopoda > Anostraca > Artemiidae > Artemia > Artemia sinica. The sequence goes on along the minus strand of CM051267.1, from coordinate 55,506,092 downwards.
AAAATAATATTGCATATCTTTTCAGTTTTCTTCATAGAATACATATTATGGGTTGCTATTTGCATTTTGGAGAAACTTATTCAACAATTATTAATAATTTTATAGCTTCTGAAATTGACCTGAAAAATAAAATATAATATCATTCCCACAAGATTCTATCTATGCTCTTTGACAACCTGGATACACTTACAGTTTTTTTTTATTTATTTAAACTGTAAGAGCAGAAGTAGTAATAGCAGTATCCCCAAAATTTTCAACTTAATACCCCCAGTCGTTCTCGATATATTGCTGATATGTTTTATTGGCAACCATAATCACAATGCCTTTTGATTTATTTTAAAGCAACATTTAGTTTTAAAGCAAAATTGGCCAATTGCATAATTATGGGGGTCGAAACGCCTAATATCCCTAAAAATGGATATTAGGGATATATTACCTGTTGAATTTTAACAGGTATTTGTATCTGCTGAGCTTAAGTTTAAAATGGCCTTTACTGTTCTTTGAAAATCTTATTTTTCGGAAAGTTTTTTTTAATTAATTTTTGTTCGTTTTTGATTGCAAAAAGTTTCAAGTTTTTTAAAATTCCCTATTTCAAAATCAAACTTTAAAAAAAATCGAATGTTCATCAAAGTATCAAAACTGGTATCAAACTAACAATATCAAAGTGAAAAAGTGGGTTTGTGTCAACCTCAGAGTTTTTATTATCTGATGTTTGAACTATTTTTAACAAAATGGCTATATCAAAATTTTTATCGGATGGGTTTGGGGAAAAAGGCCGTGGGGGGCTAATTAACCTTCAGTCTCTTTTGACTCTTTAATCCCTTCTATAAGAACCATATATATCCCCAGAGTATAACTTACAACGCCTGTCCCTTGGCCCTGGGGGGTTGTGTCGACCCTGGACTTTTAATATCTGATGGTGGAACTATTTTTAACAGGATCGTCACCTCAAATTTTTATCGAATGGGTTAATCCATCCAATAAACCCAAAGGCGTGGAGGGCGGGAGGGGCTAGTTGCCCTCCAATCTTTTTTCACTCTGAGAAAATGAACTACAACTTTTAATTTCCATCCAAATGAACCCTCTCTGAAGTTTATACGAGCATCCCTTTCATAAGAACCACATACGGCCCCAGGACAAAGCTTAAAATGCCTGCCCCCTGGGCCCTGGGGGGCTGTGTCAACATCGGAGTTTTTGTTATCTGACCTTTGAACTATCTTGAAAAAATGGCTCTCTCAAAGTTCTTATTGGATGGGTTTGAGGAAAATAGGGCGTGGAGAGGGGGGCTAGTTGCCCTCCGATGTCTTTTGACTCGTATAAAGTGAACGAGAATATCAATAAGAAACGAACGGAAATTAGACCAAAAATAGAAAAGTAAAGAGCTACATTAAACCAAAAATGAGCAGAAATAAAGTTCAATAATATTCCAAACATAAAACTACCAGGAATCACCGCCAATAAATAAGTGAAACCCAAAACGAATAAAATTAAAATAAATAATCGAGTCAAACTCAAAACGAGCAAATACTAAGAGGAGTGGGGCTGCCACCTCCCATGCCTTTTGAAGACCAGATCCTAATTAGCATTATACTGAGAAACAAATTAGATTTTAAATGTTTTCACTTTTTAACTTAACTAAATCCAAAATAATGAAGATTTTTAAGGAATAACTATCAGTATATGTATATTAAATTGTCAATTCGCATCCGTTTGGTGCTGTTTTTTTCAGAAATCTTGATTATGACGGTGTTTTTTTTTCTTTTTTTTCGATATTATGGGAAATTGAAACATTCAGTTTGAAATAAGGATGGTTTTCAGGAAAATACAAATTTATTGATGGTGATTTCTGGTAGTTTTACGCTTGAAATATTATTTGACTTTATTTCGGTTTATTTTTGGTTTAATATAGCTCTACTTTTTTCAGAGAAACTTATTTTGTGAAAAGTTTTTTTTCTGGTAGGCATGTGGGCCCACTATCTATAAATTAGCACTTTACTGAAAACCATCCGTATTTCAAGCTGACTGTTTTTATTTCGAATAATGCAGATTTTTTTAAACACCGTTTCTGAAAAAAAATCCTTATTTCAAGCTAACTTTTTCTATTTCTCATAATACCGAAAAAAATAACAAAAAAAACATACCGTTTCTAAATTTCTGAATCATGATTTTTGAAAGACTAACATTACTTACAGATTGCTAAATCTGGGAGTAAGTTCTGTGTGTATATTTTCTCTTGTTTGTCACTGTAGTCATCCACTTTTTGGTTTTAAAATTAATGCTGTCTGTTTTCTTGACAAACAATAGTGTTAGTAGTAATTCCAATAGAAGCAGAATTGGTAGTGTAAATATATTCCCTTGGGGTTAATTTATCCACCCTTGAAGAATTCCCTGAAAGTCCCCTTAATCCATTCCTGAGATACTGTCTTTTGACAATTTGAATACACATAGCATGTTTTGATTTAGATCAACTTTCTCCCAAACATTTCCTCAAATTTCCACTTTCATATCCTCGTAGTATTCGCCTTGTTAGCCTTTGTAGTACTCGCTGCAGAAATACTAGGTGTAGCAGTGGTAGTAGTAATTGCAGTAGCCGTAAAGTAGTAATAGTAGCGTACAAATATTAAATTATTGATCAATTAATCACCCCCCTCTCATTTCCTGAAAGTTCCAAATTAATACACTCAGTCATTCCTGAGTTACGCTGTTTTGACAACCCGTATGGACATAGCGTGTTTTAATTTAGTTCAACACTCCCCTCAACACTCTCGGAAAGGATCACCTGATTACCTTTCGTATTTTCAGACACCAAAGGCCCACCTTTCTCAACAACAAACACTATATATAAAGAGTGGTCGAATCGCATAACATAGAGCTCCGTGAAATGTGGGGGGGGGGGGGGTTGACATCCCCTGGGACATAGTTACTGGACCTTTCAACTATGTTGAACAAAATGGCTATCTCAAAATTTTAATTGGATGTCTTTTTGGTAATTGGTGGGCGTGGAAGGGAGGCTAGTTACCCTCCAATCACTTTTGACTCTTTAAAAGAGCATTAGAACTTTCAATTTCCAATCGAATGAGCTCTTTCTGAAGTTTCCACGACAAGTTCGTCCATACGAAGTGCCTTGGTGAAAAGACAGATAGAAAATAAATGAGCAATACATTAAGCCCGCATCGCTCTTTACTTAGGTAGCACTATCGTGCTGCCTCTGAAAGAACCTAGGAAAGAACGAACCTCACTGTCAGTAATGGCTTTGTCACCAAAAATCACACTCTTTGTCAAATATTGTACCTTCTCTTTTAGTGCTTTCGCTTTTACTAACGCGGCTCTTTAAGGTAATTTGAGAATCTTGTAAGTTTTACTTTCCAAAAATGTGTAGGTTTTGCGTCTAAATTCTGAGGTAATTATGATCAGTTAGCTCTTAAATGAAAAAGTAAATGAATTATATTTTATAAGTTGTTCATCAAAATGGTCATATGTTTTCTTATTTATGCAGCATTTATTTTCATTTGTGTTGACGTCCTTATTCTGTATGTAGCGTTGTGTAGATTTTTAGTACACAGAGAAGAATGAAGAGATCACCCATACTATAGAAACGTTGTATAGAGAACTAAGAATTTATATTCTTAAAGCATTTATATATTTCACTGCGGGACATTAGAACATCATAGAGAGCTGTTTAAGGGCTCGTTTTAAAGAAAATTGCTTTTTTTACTCACTTTTGTAATATAGTAAAGAGTAAATCCAAGGAATGAGGCAGCAGAGCCACTAATATGACATCATGCCCATCATAACATCATTTTGTATGCGAAGATCATTTTTTGTCAAAAATAGATTTAATTTTCAACATTATTTGTAGTTAATCGCAAAAACATGCAGATATAGCAATTTCCTTTCAAATAAGCCCTTAAGTAGCTCATCATTGAGCCCTTAACAGTTCTTAAACAGCTATCTATAATTATTTCAAATTTTCACAAACAACTTTTTATTATTAAGATTAATCATGATTGTACCCGCCACTCTTGAATCTACCACAAATACTTATTTATTTTCTCTAGCCAGTTTTAATTAAAACGCTTTTTGTGATATTTGGTTGCTAGGGGCTTTTTTTTCTATTATTGCCTTCATTGACTATTTGAAAGCGTGTGATTCAGTCAATAAAGGCTAAATATGGAGAATTTTGCGGTATTTATGGATTCCCCGATAAGATTTTCCGTCTAACTTTCGCATTATACAAGGACCAGGTAAGTGATCGGCGGACTAATGATGGGGAAATTACACAAATGGTCTAATGTGAAGTCTGGTGTCCACCAAGGATGTATTCTATCCCCAATAGCTGTTTGATATATATATATATATATATATATATATATATATATATATATATATATATATATATATATATATATATATATATATGTATATATATATATATATATATATATATATATATATATATATATATATATATATATATATATATATATATATATATATATATATATATATATATATATTATATATATATATATATATATATATATATATATATATATATGGAATACATCCGTTGAATATGCTTGTTAAGGGAAGGACTCGAGCCAAACCCAAACTTTAAACATTGTAACGGCAATTCCGCTGGCGATATAGTCCACCTATCTCAATTAACAGTAGAATTGCAGATAAATACCACTGTGCTCTCCAACACAGCCGAACGAGCTGGTCTATCAATCAATTCACAGAAAACCAAAGTCATGCACAACAACGCCAATACCTTACCGACCCTACCACTCGAAGTTGGATCTGATCTTACTAGAAGAGGTGGAGGACTTTAAGTGCCGTGGCAGTCTCACTAAATATGATGGGAGCCATGAGTGGGAAATTGCCACGCGCATTGTATGCGCAGGTAGCACCTTCAATAAACCTAAGAATGTGTGTTGGAAGGCAGCATTCTCCCTGAGGCTCAAGCTCCAACTCTTCATTAGCTACGCCCTCTTTGTACTAATGTAAGAATGCGAATTATAGGCGTTGATCAGGCAGCTGGAAAAGGTAATCCAAAGATTTGGTATTATCTCTCTTAGACGCATTCTTGGTATCGACGTGACCGACAAGATCACTAATGTCCATTATTATTAGTAAAAAGACAAAGCAGCCCCCCGTAAGAGATACAATGACAAGTAACCAATAGCGTTATTGGGATCGAATGGTGCGGATGGGCGAGGATCGCCACAATCATGACGTATGGTTTTCGACCTCTCCCGACACCATAAAATGCGAACAACAAATGGCATTTCCAGGCCAATGTGTAGAGAAAAATGCTGTGCCGTTCAGATCGTCACTTGAAGATCTTTGGTTAACCTTAGTCGACGTAAGCAAGCTTAGGCTGTTGTTTGTCCTATGCTAGACTGTGGATACCGCTGCAACCATGATTAAAATGGAAATATGTCTTCATTATTTTCTTTTTTATATATACACCTAGGAGATAGCAAGCCACCGCCCATAGTAACCAAAAATTAAAATGCGAATTGTAATTAAAACAGGCTACAAGGAAATTCAACAAGAAAAATAAAATTTTTCCATAGATAGCACTGATGTGTCCTCGTTTTTTCCTTTTTTTTTCTGTACTGCAAGCGGGGCACTGAAGTAACATTGAAAGCTGTTTAAGGGTTTATTTGAAGGAGTATTTTCATATCTACGGCTTTTCGTAGTTAGCTAAACGTAATATTTAAATAAAACACAATTCTTTACAAAAACTGAATCTTTGTCTACAAGATGATACTATATTGTGTATGATGTCATATTTGAATGAATTTGCTGCCTGGTATTAACCTTAAAGAGCTTTTAGTAAAAGCGAAAGAACTAAAAAAAAGGTACAATGTTTGACAAAGAGTGTATTTTTTGGTGACAAAGCCATTTCTTACTTTGAGGCTCCTTATTTACTAGGTTCTTTTATAGGCAGCACGATAGCGCTACCTAAGTAAAGAGCGATGCGGGCGTAACGTATTTTTTATTCATTTTTTTTTTAATGAAGAGAACTGAGCTAGTGAATTCCTTGAACAAAAGAGATCTCGCTAAGAAGACCAAAGAAATCGACAAAACTTGTTCTAGCAAATTAAGATCAACACGTACAAAAATGTTCAAGTTTTAGTGAGCCCTTTTGTCAATGCTTCTCAAACGTAATATCTTCAATATGAGCCAAGAATTACTAGTTATACTATCCAGCTAATTTCCGCAGAGCGCAAATGTATAATGAGTGCTCACATAGATTATGAGCACTGTGTGCTCACATCCAAGGATGAGTGCACAATGCACCGAGTGCTTACATAGATTTCGAAAAGGATGGATGTCCTCTCATAGAACCAGTTGGTGTTGTGGTGGAGCATTGGGTTTGTCTTTACTTTAGTAACACGGGACACAGAGGTCAAATTCTTTTGTCAATGGTTCTCAAACGTAATATCTTCAATATGAGCCAAGAATTACTAGTTATACTATCCAGCTAATTTCCGCAGAGCGCAAATGTATAATGAGTGCTCACATAGATTATGAGCACTGTGTGCTCACATCCAAGGATGAGTGCACAATGCACCGAATGCTTACATAGATTTCGAAAAGGATGGATGTCCTCTCATAGAACCAGTTGGTGTTGTGGTGGAGCACTGGGTTTGTCTTTACTTTAGTAACACGGGACACAGAGGTCAAATTCTTTTGTCAATGGTTCTCAAACGTAATATCTTCAATATGAGCCAAGAATTACTAGTTATACTATCCAGCTAATTTCCGCAGAGCGCAAATGTATAATGAGTGCTCACATAGATTATGAGCACTGTGTGCTCACATCCAAGGATGAGTGCACAATGCACCGAATGCTTACATAGATTTCGAAAAGGATGGATGTCCTCTCATAGAACCAGTTGGTGTTGTGGTGGAGCACTGGGTTTGTCTTTACTTTAGTAACGCGGGACACAGAGGTCAAATTCTGCTGAAGAAAGGGCCTACCCAGGGACCTTAGTAGTCAAGAAGCGTTGTTAATCCGATTGCTTACTACTTACTTAGAACCAGTTAGGACCTTTTTTCTGTGAGGGAGAAACCATTCTATGACAGCAAAAGTAACTTCATATTATTTCTGAACAACGGATCTAATAGAACTGGAATCTGTTCATGTAATAAGAAAGTGTAGAATTGTTGAGAGAATACAACTTTCACTAATTCTCTACTTTGAATTTTCAGTGCAAAACACACGAAGATGTTCGGTTGATCAAACAGAAATCTAGTGAAGAACAAAACAAACTGAATCACCCGGTGGAATTACTCAAATGTAAAATTATGCCCAAGAAAAGCATTTTTAAAAGACGTGTATGCTAAATTATCTCTTGTACCAAGAGATATCCTCTTGCATATGAAGATTCCATTTTTTGTAAAAAAGAAATGCATTGTATTTCAATATCATGTTTTGTTAATTACAAAAGGCAATAGATTTTCCTTTCGAAAGGATTCTTAAGAAGCTATTTTATGATATTGCAGAGGTCTGCACGCAGTAAAGACGAAGAAAAAAAGAGGACACTCAGTGCTGCCAATACAAAAAAGTTATTTTTCTCGTTATTCAAGTCAAGGGGCTATAAGTTTTTTTTAGGGTTTTCGACAATGTCAATTCTAATGTTGCACCTTTTGTTTCGCCCCAGTGCTATTTTTGAGGGGCTTTAGGCTATTTTCTGAAATCGTCGTAAATTTGTCTTCACAAAAAACTTCTACTTTTACAACTAATCAAGATAACAGTTACTATTTGAATTAGATACAAATGGAATATTTCTTCCGACCTCACGGCTCTTTTTCACATATTTTTAAGTCTTTGCTTTCTATATTTTGCCATATTTTGCTTTCTATATCTATATTTGCCATATTTTGTTCTTTATTAGGCTCTATATACCACTGCAACTATTGTATTTAACTGCTATTACAGCAACCGTTTACAAGGACAGTTTTGTCACTGCTTTTTTTCTTTTTTTCTATAATGGAGCAGCAACTTCTAAATTCTAATAATGGCATAAAAATTACACTAGATGAAACTAAATATGCAAATGATCACCAATGCAAATATATTTATTTTCTCTGAAATACAATTATTTCAACAAAACCTAAGCCAAATAGTTATGCTCATTAATATCATACTTACATATTATCATATTAATATTTGAAGATGAAACATAAGCTGTTGTTAATTTTTTTTGCTTTAGTATCTGTTCTGTCAATAGTCACTTGTGATATTCCAGAATTAACATTGAAAAATATTGATGAGGTTTTTCGTTCTCATGAGTTAGTTGTGTTGAATTTCCATGCTAACTGGTGTCCTTACAGTAGAGACTTTGGGCCAATATTTGACAACGCTGCTAGCAAGATAAATGATCAATTCCCAGAACGTGTTGCCTTTATTAAAGTTGATGGGGAACGGGAGCCGAAACTTTTACATAGATTCAAAGTTAGCAAGTACCCTACAATAAAGGTCATAAGACACGGACAAGTTGGCAAGGAGTATCGAGGCCAACGATCCGTTGAGGGAATATTAAAATTTGTTACTGACGAATTGGCGGATTCAGTTAAAGTTGTTGAAGATTCCAAGGAACTCATCAATCTTGATATGACAAAACCTCACATTATTGGATTCTTTGAGGAGAATGATGTGGTGCATTTTGAAAATTTGAAAAAAGTTGCTGATACTCAGAAGGGAAACTGTAATTTCAAGGCTGGATTTGGAAAAAACAGTTCAAGGGCTAAATATTCGTGGTTCAAACAGCATTAATTTCATTCCTGGCAAAGCTATCTCCTCTCAAAGTGAGGCAACTTTTACAGGAAATCCTAAAGATTTTGATGAACTGAACAAATGGGTGAAAGAAAAATGTGAGCCTCTCCTATTGGAAGTGACATTTGGGAACGCTGAAGAACTTGCGGAAAGGCAAATTCCGCTGTTAATCCTTTTCCACGAACGAGAGGACTTTGAAAGCATAAAAAGATTTTACGAAATTACCCAAAATGAACTACTTGAAAATAAGGGAAAAATACTTTTTGTTACGGTCAATTTTGATCTCTTCGCTCATGGTCTACGTCACACCGGTAAAGACACAAGAGATCTCCCTCTATTTGCTATTGACAGTATGAGACATCTATACTTTTTTCCTGGTGATGAAGATCCATTTGAAGAAGGGATGTTAAAAGGATTCTTAGAAAAGTTTTATTCTGGAAAGCTACACTTTGAGTTCCATGGTGGGCCCGTAAGCAAAATCCAAAAGAGGCTTAAAGTAATTAAAACAGGTGAAACAAAGAAATTAGGGAAAAATGAGATTAATCAAAGTCAAGACGAAACAGTATCAGCACCCTTAGAAAGTGCATTTCAGAAATTAGCGCCATCCAAGATGCGTTATAATTTTTTACACAAAGATGAGCTGTGAAGAACAAAGACAGAAATAAATTAAATAGATATTAAGTAAATTATAAATAAATAAATGCCATACTCATGGGTTATTTGTAGCACAGACAGACTATGCACAGGCATTATTGAAGATTTATTTAAGCAGCAGGTGATCTTCCATGTTGAACGTGCGGCAGCTGAATTGCATCTAGGGCCCAAACTTGCAAAGAAAAGGTCAATTCAGTAAGTTAGAACGGGTATTTAGAGAGGTTAAAGTGACTTAATACTTTAAAACATATCCTTCCAGTGGTGAATCCAGGGGCCGAGGGGGGCACGTCCCCCTAACGTAGTCTAAAATAGTGTAATTTAATTAATTAACGCAAGTTTGTATTAATTTAACTTACTCTATGCAATTTTATCGGATCAACCTATTTTGCCCCCCCCCCTAAAAAGGTCCTGGATCCACCTTTGATTCCTTCGGTATAATTTGGACTTAGATTCCCTCCAGAAAGCTTACTTAATGTAACCAGTTCTTGAGTTATTGCTTTATACTCATAGTTTGTTTTGATTGTGTTCAACATCTGCCTAAATTTTCTTTCAATGCTTCACCTTAATACCCTTAGCTTGCGTAATAGCAACAATCGTAGTAGCAGTAGCAGCATTAGTAGCAATATGCAGATGGCGCCTTTGGTTTCTTTAACACATGAAAGTTTCAAATTAACACCATCAACCGTTTCTGAAGCATTGCCGATACCCTCTTGACAACTTTTGTAAGCATATTGTGTTCTGATTTGGTTCAATACAGTTTCAATGTTCCCTAAATTTTTCACCTTAATGCCCTTAACTTTCATAGCAGTAGTAGTAGTACCAGCAGTAATAGTAGTTGCAGCAAAAGTAATAGTAGAAATTAGCTTTAGTGACAGCAGTAGTAGCAGCAGTAGTAATAATATTAGCAGCATTAGCACTAGTATGAGAAGAAGCAGTTGTAATAGGATAAAAATATTATCTTTTGGTAAGTTCAACATTCTCCTGTAAGTTTCACAACAAACCCTGTAAGTTTCAACTTTACACATCAAACTGTTCTCAAGATATTGGTGATCCGACCTTTTGATAACCTGCATACAGGCAGCGTGTTGTGATTCTTTTTACCCCCCCCCCCTCTATAAGATTTCCTGAAAATTTCACAATCCTACCATTAGGCATTGATGTAGTTGTAGTCACAGTAGTAGTATTAGTATTAATATTAGTTATATTAGTAGTAATAGCACTAGCAGCAGCAGCAGCAGTATTAATGTCTTGCCTTATGGTCAGTTGAACATCCCTTCGTCACATCCTCAAAGGCACAATTTCTGGACATTTTAACAATGATGAGGAAAATGGATGTCTAAAAATTTTGATTGGATGTTTGTTTTGGGAAATGATGGGGGGGGGGGGTCTTGTTGCCCTCAAATCACTTGACTCTAAAAAAAGAGGAACATAACTTAGAGCCTACAACTTTTGCATAACTTACAACGTTTGTACCAGGGATCTGGTGGGCTGCATCAACCCCGGAGGCATTGTTGTATGTATTTTGGGCTATTTTGAACAAGATGGCCATCTCATAATTTGATTACATTTGTTTGGGGAAAAGAGGGTGTCTGGGGGGGGGGCTAATTGCCCTTCTACAATTTTGGCTCTTCAAAAGGAACTAGACTTTCAATTTCCAACTAAAAGGGCTTCCTCCAAAGTTTATACAACCACCCTTCCAGAAAAACCTTGTATGGTCGGGGGCATAACTTACAACCCTTGCCTCAAGGCTCCGAGGGGTCGTTTCAGCCCTAAGCCCTAAGTTTCTGCTTGTTTTGAATTTAACTTGGTGAACTTAAATTATAATAGCAGCAAGAGACAAAAGATGAATAAAACGGAAACTTAAATCAATACTAGAAAAAAAATATTATAAAATATATTTTGACTACTTTTGTAGATACTAAATACTTTGTTGTCCAAGTCTTTGTAGATGCTATGTAAGTATGCTTTTCATTGAATATTTGGTATTTATATTTCGTTAAAAATTTAAACTATATTTTTACAAATATAGCATTCCTTTATATGTGTCAGTCATAGCCCTTAATCAGTTGGGAACAGGGCTTCCACTCTTTGAGATTTTCCGATGATCTCGAGAATTCAGTCCTGAGCTCGAGATCTAGCGAAAACTTACTCTTAAAAGTATATTAAGAAATGCTTCCTTTAAGGGCACCCGTGCCGTATCAAAGGCCATCAGAAATTATTCAACTCTAAATGTGAAAACTTAGGAAAGAGAGACATTATTGTGAGTATTATGAGCAAGGTTCTAGGCGTTTATCCCCCCCCCCGGAAAATACCCCCTCCCACGTAAAATACCCTCCTCCCGGAAAATAACCCTCCGTGGAAAATATCCCCCCGCGGACTCCCCCCCCCCCGTGGAAAACAAAGCTTTTTAAATTTGAGAATTTTATTTAAGTTTTACTTTTTTAATTTCCGTAGGGGGAAGGAATTTTGGTTCTTGTGTATTATGCGCCACTCACTCAAATTTATGCTGAAATTCGATAACACACCGTTTTTTGCGTTAGTTTTTTCGTTATTATAGAAATAAATTTTGTTTATAGATTAGCACATCAGGGGGGGGGGGGTAAAGTATAGTGGGTCTGCATGCAAAATTTGTTTGGTACAATTGTTCTGCAAATTAGATAGATAGATGGATAAGTGTATTTTAAAGCCAAATATACGGCCATGAACACAGTAAAATAACATGAATGAAAGACACAAATAACATAAACTTTGATGAGCGATCATCATAAAAAACTGAAATGAAACACTGCATTAACCTAATAATAGTACTCGTACCTATTAATAGTACTAATAGAAAAAGGTCATTGGAAAAAACACTTGGATAAAACACTTAAATGAAACATTACATTTACTTTATACAGGTTTATTTTTTCTTTTAGTTAACAAAATTTCCAGATACCTCGCTATTCTTTTGTAATTTTTTAGTGGCCATATACCTAGAAAGAATTGTTTTCTGACTTCAAACTCCCCCTCCCTTTTATGTGCAAATATGTAGCCCAAGTTATATATTTCCCATATATTCTTTCGCTTGTCTTTGTCTTGTCTCGGGCTAAGCTGAAAAAAACTAACGAAGAAACCGGTTTGTTCTCAAGTATTACACAGCGTAAACTAAGGTGAGTGGTCCATAATACACAGGTACCAAACTCCTTCCCCTACGGAAATTAAAAAAAAAATCCAACACAAATTAAATTCTCAAATTTGTAAAGCCTTGTTTTCCATGGGGGGTATTTTCCGGGGGGTATTTTCCACGGGGGTATTTTCTGGGAGGGATATTTCCCATGGGGGGTATTTTCCAGTGGGGAGTATTTTCCGTGGGGGGTATTTCCCTCAGGGGGGTATGTTCCGGGGGGGAGGGTATTTCCGCAGGAGGGGTGTTTTCCGGGGGTGATTGACGGGGGGGTTGGGTAAATGCCAGCCACCCTCCGTTTTGTACTACAGTAACTGGTGGTTCAAAACTATTATGTCGCATACAAGGCCCATACGCTGGAATTTTTGGACGGGGAGGGGAATTAAGTCATAAGAAAATGAATTTTGTTAGACATTTTGAACAAGAAGTGTATTTAAATGAGGTAAAATTTAGAATTCTTGGAGGGAGGGACCAAGAAGCTCCCCCAGCATGCGTCCTTGTTGTATGAATAGTCTTGAAGTACGTCTTATCTTGATCCATTGTTCAAAATATTAACATCACTTTAAGGCTCTTTTGACGAAATATTTGTATACTAGGGCCTAAACCAAACCTGGCCTGTCATCATCAAACTTTGCATTAGACTAAAAAGGGTGGCTGGCAATGCTGACTAAATCCATCGAAAAAAAAGCAAAAACAACAAAGAGAATAAAGAGAAAAGAGAAATTACTTTCCTATAATAAAAAAGAACAAAGAGAAAAAGAGGGATTATTTTTCTATAATTAAAAAGAAAAAGAGAACGAAGAGAAAAAGAAAGATTAGTTTCTTGTAATAAATAAAGAAAAAAACGAAGACAAAGAGAATAATTTCTGTAATATAGTGTTAAGAAAGTTCGTCTTAATTCCGTTGGTTTTATTTTCGTTGTTGGTATTTTCCTTATCCAACATCACCTCCTTTCCTTATTTTATTCCTAGTCTAAGCGTCTTTGTCATCTTTAAATTTCATTTTAAAACTAATTTCTTGCCCCCTGAATTTTCAAAATCTCCAAAAAATCAATCATTTTACCAAAATTTTTACTTAGGACGCTCAGATAGCAGTATATTCTAAGTCTAGGAGAGTTTTACCTTCCTGTTTTATTTCATGCTCTCCTAGAGCCTTTGCTGTGTTCCTTAGGACAAAGTCAACCCAAATCATCCAGAAAGAACAGGGTGGAACGTAACCCTCCTTAAGTCTTGATTCAGTGCAAATTAAACTACTAACTATATTTCATACCTTAACCGCGCCAATTCACTTCTCGTACATAGCATATAGTCTTGTCATTGTACATAATGTTCATCTTGCATAACGCGACCTTCAATAAAGCTATTCTGTCGGCTGAATCAAACTTTAATCATAATAAACAAAACTGACAACTAAAGGGGTCTGATTACTCAGATTCTCCTCAATCACAAATATAAGAGTTAAAATTTGGTCGACACATTTTCCCCCTTCCTTATACATTGTTCTTCTCCTAAAATTCTAGCTACAGCATATCTAAGTCTAAAAAGTATCATCATACTAAGCAATTGTCTTCTTACAAAAACTAAGCTAATGTCTCTATAATAACCACATTCTCTCTTATCCCCTTTCGTATAAAAGGGTTTAATTATGGCTTTTCTAAATCACTAAGGACTTCCCATTTTTAGTTTTGACTTTGTTTTTAATTTAACAAGAAATTTAACAAGTGGGCTCTCTGCGTTATTTATTTATTTTTATTTAATTTTCACCGAGCCACTTCCTATCGAAGGAGTTGTTGTCGAAACTTCGGAAGGAGCTCGTTTAATTTAAAATTGAACGTTCTAGTGCTCATTTTAAGATTCAAAAGTGGTTGGAGGACAACCGGCTCCCGTCCCGTCCCACCTCCCTTTTTTCCCCAAAAAGATCTGATAAAAACTTTGAGATCCGTTCTGTTAAGCATAGTTGAAAAATCCAATAACTATCGCTCTAGAGATGTCAATCCCCTCCCACCAAAGTCCTTAGGGCAAAGGCTTAAAGTTATGCCATTCACCCGTTGTTTACAATAAAGCATTTGCTATCAGGAAAGGGGGCATATTTGACACATGGTGTCCAAAAGGCATTCAGGTAGAACTTTCATAGAATGTTGAGGGGAGTATTGAACTAAATCAGAACATACTGTGTGCATGCAGTTTGTCAAAAGGGCGTATCATTCACAAAGGGCGTATATATTCAAAAGAATAAATTTAGGTACACAGTTGGGACTTTCAGGTAATGATGAAGAGTATGATCAACTGATCAAAATGCAATGTTCAAGTTCAAGTTCCATTTATTTCCATAAATAATAATAACAAAAACAATATCCCAAAGGGCTCAATGGCACGTAATTTGGGAAACGACACAGAATAAACGACTAATATTAAAACTTGGCATAGAGAATACTAAACAATGTCTAATTTATAAATCTATAAGGAAAAGAAGTCAACTCACCGACAGTCCACACGAAACAGCGACCCTCCTATCACCCGACAATAAAAAAAAAATAGAATTCTCTACATCATCGAGGATCCAACGCCAACAAAACAAAAACAACCCCCCCCCCCAAAAAAAAACACCATAAAACAACTATAAATTATTTAATATTTACCTTTAATAAGAAACTTGTGTTAGTTTACAAGAAATGTGTGTGCATTACTACTGTTTCTTAGCGCTGTTACTACCACTACTACTATTATTACTGCTACAACAGCTACTACCTCCATTGCGACTACGGCTAAGGCTGTGGATGTTAAGGTGAAAATTTTAGAAAATGTATAGGGGAAGTTGAATTAACTCAAAACAAGTTGTGCTCATACAAATTGTCAAAATGAGCATTAAGTTGAAACTTGGGCATGATGAGGGGGTGTTCAACTGATCAAAAGGCAATATGGGCATACTACTACTGGTACTAATACTACCGCTACTACGGTTATTGGTACTACTACTACAATTACTTCTGATGGAGGGGGGATGTTCACCTGTCCAAAAATTAAATTAGGGCATACTACACTGCTACTAATGGTGTATTTAACGTAGAAGGAAATAGGACGAGTTTCCCGTAGGAGGGGGGATATTTCATGGAGAATGAGCCAGATTTACCCGTGTTATTTGAAAAACGATCAGAAACTAAATAAAAAAAACAAGGATTTTTAGCTGAAAGTAAGGGGCAAAATTGAAACTCAACACGAACAGAAATTATTCCATATATGAAGGTATTGCCCTCCTTCTTAATACCTTGCTCTTTACGCTAAATATTGACTGTGTGTCCAAATTTCTTAGGAACGGCTTCTGAAACACAGAGGCCGTTTAATTAGAATAGGAGGTTTTTTTAAAAGTGCTTCGTTTAATTAGGATAGAATAGAATTCGTTTAGTTAGAATAGGAATCTTTTCTAAAAGAGCTAAGAGCTTTAGTGTAAATAGAAAGGTATTGAGGAGGGGGGAGGGGCCCTCATATAGGGAATAATTTCTATTCGCTTTGTGTTTTAATGTTGTTCCTTACTTTCAGTTAAAAATACTTTTTTCTTTTTTGATTTAATCCTTAGTAAATTTAAGCCTTCTAAAGTTGATAGATACATTCCCTTCACTTTGTTAAAAGCCATCTATTCAGTTTATTAAACGCTGATATGACATATTGCCCTTCAAAAAATTGAGTATGATAATACGAATATGACTAACCATATAATTCTTGATTTATCCAAAGCAAATTGTGTTCTTTTTTTCAGTGTAGCATTAGCCAATTTTTCGTTAGCCAAATTACTTTTAAGCGGCAAAACTAATCTAGAACGTAAAAGAAAAATATGAATGCTAAATTTTTGCGCTCTTGGGGTAATAAAGTTTGAATAGGATATTAAGGTATCCTTCTTCTAAAAATGAATGTCACTCTACAAACCATCCAAATTTATGATGGCAATTATTTTCTCCAGCATTGTCCATCAGCTTACCATGGTTTATGGTTACAGTTTGTGGTTTCAGGTTTAAAGTAAGGTTTAAGGTTTATGGTGCAAGCTTTTATGGTGCAATGATTTTCTCCAGCATTGCCCATAAGCTTACTAAGGTTTATGGTTACAGTTTATGGTTTCAGGTTTAAAGTAGGGTTTAAGGTTTATGGTGCAAGCTTGTTGTTGATTATTCTTTCTGCAGTCCTTTGATTTAATTTTTTTAACATTAAGCGACAATTTTGATTGCAGCTCCCAGAAGACAGTCTGGCACGTGCTATGAAAAAAATTGCTATGGTAACTAGTTTTATAGATTTGAACATTTTATATACTAAAATATAAAATAATATCTTCATATAAATAACTTTGCAAGCCTTTGGCTATAATATGCGATTTTAGAGATCTATAATATTTAAATATGTGCTGTAAAAAAGGCGGAAGAAAAGAGAAAAGGGGTTTTAAAATCTTTTATAATTATCCTTTTTTTTTGTTTTTTTTTTGCCCACACTCCACTATTAATCTATTTGACGCCAAGTCACAGCAAAAACATTTGGCCCCATTGAAGTCTCACTGCACAGCATAAATATTAAACAGTAGCGACAATTCCTATACTCTCAATTAAAGATTTTGGGGACACATCAGCCGCATATCCGTAATGACTCTGCTTTCTCTAATATTTCTGCTGTGGTAGCAACGAAAGCTATTTCTGTGACGCAAAGGGAAACTTTCCTTTCCGTGCGCTGTGATAGGTCCCATTTCTGAACCAATTATTTCCTATTGTCAAATATTTATACTGTGGTCTTATTGCCAACTTCCCAAAAGAAACTAAAAGTAGTTTGGGTATCATTTTATTCTCCTTCCTTCCTAACGTTACAGTTTCTTCACTTTTCTTTGAACTTGAAGGCTACTTATCAAACTTATTCTATTCAATGTACACAAAGAAATAAAAATAAAACGATTTTATAAAGAATAATATATATAATAAAATTAAACAACAATATCGGCACTGGAATCACGTTCTAACCATTTTGATACTTCAGAATAGTGTCGGTTCATCCAAGCGTTATTGGTGGAGACAGAATCTAGTATCCGACGAACTGTACCTGCAGCTGTAGTTAAATTCGCTGCTTTAGATGCCAAAAAGTTTTGCACCTTAAATTGAAGATTAAGTTAGTGTTTGAATTATCAGAAAAACAGAAAATTGTGCCTACCTTATATTTTGAAAAGAACATCACCCCCCCCCCCCCCCCCCCTGTGTTCGTGCATATAAGCTTCTGATAATTTTCTACTACAAAGTCAATCGTAGGGTGGCATACAGTGGATGCAGGAAGTTATCTTATGAGTCACGTTCTGTTCATCTTACGTTCAGTAGGGTTTACACCCCACAAAAGGGGTGTATGTTACAGTTTTGTTTATTTTTTATACTTTTCGTGCGACAGGTTCTGCTGTTCTTACTACAACAACTACTACTACTAGCTCACCGCAGCACCAAGCCAACTGAGGCCAACACAGCTACGCACACTCCTCCTTCATCCCAATCTATTCAAAGTCTCCCTCTCTAAACCCTCTTAAGAAGTTCCCATTTCCTTTAAATTTTTCTTCATGACATCCTCCCACCCCAACCACGGACGACTTGCTTTCCGTTTAGCCCTAGACGGTTGGCCGAAAAGAATATTTTTCGCGAATCTGTCATCTTTCATCCTTAGAACGTGTCCTAGCCATCTCAACCTTCCTCTCGTTACAGCCCTAGAAAGCGGGATGGTACAACACTTTTCGTACAGCCTACTGTTAGAAATACGGTCTGCTTTTCTTAGACTTCTTTAAACACAAAATATTTGCTTTAAACACAAATTCAAATACACTCATACTGCAAAGCAAAAACAAGAGTAGGAACAAAGTCTTTTGAATTCGTGCTTGACTTCACTAGAATGTGTATTACTTCATTTTACTGATAGTCTATAACTTCGAAGTTTTCTTTTTAACATATTCGTAGTTATATTTATTCTTCAGATTAAGAAAGTACGCGGAATAAAGATTTCTATTCAAGCAAACTTTATTCGATAAGGTCAGTTTCTTTGGAAAGGATTTTTCTAATCTTGTCATTGCCCAGGCAGAATAACTTCTGCTTACAAAAAAGAACAAAAGATACGTGAAATGACTCAATGCAAACAAAAGTACTGATTATAGCAATAAAGCAAATAAAATGGCGGTCAAGATTTTTTGCAGAGATGAATACTTTACATAATAAGAAGAAAAAACTCAAAAAGAAGAAGGAAAAAACTCGATAGAAGAAAAGAAAAAAACTCGAAAAGAAGAAAAAAACAGGATGTTTACAGCAAGTGAAAATAAAAATATAATGTAAATATTAAAAAAGGATTAAATAAAAAAAAAGTGCAAAAATAAATTTTTTTTGTCTTTCCAGTTTTTTCTGATGAGGAAGATGGAGCGGAGGTCTCGGCCAAAAGTTTCTTTTAGTTTTTTCTTATACTGTCAAGCTCAGCCAGTGTGGTATCAGAAATTACATATTTTTCATAAGAAAATAAATCGGCATTGCCCATAGTCTCCACATGTTGTGACATGCGTAAAAGAAAATTTGAACTACGGATACAATCTATAGAAAAAAAATCTTAAGTATAGTGTGAGAATCAAAGGTATGGTACGGGTAAATCACAACTAGCTTATCTTACAGAAGATAAGTTTCAATTTATTTTCTGTTGTTGAACATTTAACACTATGGACTAATCACCGAAATCTTACAAATTGCTAAGAAATATAACAGGAACTATAATCTTTTTTCAATGCAGGCCGTTTCTACAAACAAGCTTTTCACTTGGCTACAAAGTAAGTTTTCTCAAAATATTCCTTAAAAAATTTCAACCAATGTGCATTTTTTAACAAAAAAATGCACGTAAAAAAACCTCCGCAATCGCACGGAGAAAAAATCGACCATAATCTACAAAATCACTGCGCTTTTTTGAACACTGCAGCATGTGGGAACTAAGAGTTTTACAAAAATAGCACCTTCAACAGTATTGTAAATGCGAGTTGGCACCTTCAAAGTGTTTTAAATGCAATCTGCCTTACATCATACACAAGACATGGCCTATCCATATTAACTCGTCTTTATTATAGCACTAGGAAGTGTCATTGAACCAGATTTAGTGCAGCTTATTGTTTAGTGTAATAAGCTAAATTAGTAACAATAAATGTCCTTACTTAAAAACAGCCATTCATGTCGCTTTCCTAATGTGACTTTAATGTGCTTTTGCCACATTTCATGTGGCTTTCATTTGGCTTTTCCCACCTTCAGTGGCTTTCATTTGGCTTTTGCCACCTTTCATGTGGCTTTCATTTGGCTTTTGCCACCTTTCATGTGGCTTTCATTTGGCTTTTCCCACCTTTCAGTGGCTTTCATTTGGCTTTTGCCACCTTTCATGTGGCTTTCATTTGGCTTTTGCCACCTTTCATGTGGCTTTCATTTGGCTTTTCCCACCTTTCAGTGGCTTTCATTTGGCTTTTCCCACCTTTCAGTGGCTTTCATTTGGCTTTTGCCACCTTTCATGTGGCTTTCATTTGGCTTTTGCCACCTTTCATGTGGCTTTCATTTGGCTTTTCCCACCTTCCAGTGGCTTTCATTTGGCTTTTGCCACCTTTCATGTGGCTTTCATTTGGCTTTTCCCACCTTTCAGTGGCTTTCATTTGGCTTTTGCCACCTTTCATGTGGCTTTCATTTGGCTTTTGCCACCTTTCGTGTTGCTTTCATGTGGCTTTTGCCACCTTTCATGTGGCTAGAATAACTAGCATGTCTTCTTCGAATTTTAGGAATGCCAATGTTTTACAGCCATGCTTATATTCTTATTCATCCAGAATTTTTACTGAGGAAAACCAACATATTCTTTATAAGCCACGTAGTTCTAAGGCCTGTAGTGGCGCAGAGGGTTTGACCTCGGCTTGGTCAAACGGGACCCCGGGATCAAACCTAGATGTAGCAACACATTGCAGGGCCCGGAATCTGATTCTGGTGACGAGATTAGGTGAAAGCGTCTCCATATTATCCCAGATAAGAAGAAGAAGAAGAAAGAACATATTGGTTTTGATTTGTTTTTTTTCTGACGTTTTATTTGATATCGTTGTCAAGTACTTACTTAATTATTTAAGACGAGGCATAGGCTCTTCCGCCAAACTCGGTACCAAGAAGCAGTTGGACCAGGCTCTGCCAAAGCGATCTGTGGTCGATTGGTCTCTATCTGTCGCCGAATGAGTTTAAGCCACGACTTCCTACTTGTAGTCATATTTCCGGAAACCGCAAAGTGGTTTGATGTCCTTCTTCACGATGTTCTGCCATGATTTGACCCGGCCTTCCAGCCAGATTGATGTCAAGTGGCTTAATACAAATTACCGTACAGTCATTTAAGGATAAGGCTCCCCTTTTCAAGTTAAAAATGTAGCATTTTCAAACACATTTTTTTAAAGGAGCATGTCAATTATCTTAAATAAAATTTTTAATTTTGAGATTCTGTTTGACTGCTATTATCTTTTGGAAGTAAAAAAAAAATGTTTACTAACCTCCGTTACTTCTGCCTCTGTGCTGAAAGACGAAACAGCTGTTTGGAAAAGCCTCAATGGAGTTAAAGTTGAGCCAAAACTAAAATAAGTATTCATATAAGAATTAAATAGTAAATTTAAGTTAGTGGACGGTACTTTTCTGTGAGTTAAAAAGAGGATTATGGCGGGTGACGACTAAAATTGTAACTAAGTAATTAATATTATGATATTATTTATTAATGAATAATTTACGTATGTAATCAAATAATATAATTGTAATAAATTAAATTTAAAGTAATAATTATTTAAATAATTAATATTTTATAATTAATTAGTTAAATATATCTAATATATATTTAATATAATATATTTAATAATATAATATATTATAATATATAATATATTTATAATATAATATATAATATATTTAATATGTAATTAGTTAATTAATTTTAATTAGTAATTTAAAGTTATTAATTATTTATGTAATTAAATAACAGAATTGAAAAAATTACAAAGAAATTAAAATTATCAGAAATTATAAGTTAAGTAATAACTACGGATGTTAAAAAAAACTTAGAACTCTTTTTTGTGAGAGACTCGCTCACATAAATTCCCGATTTCACGGATTTTGATTTAGCTCAGAAAACAGCGTAAGCAACCTCTTTTTCAGAAAACTGCACTAGGGCTGGAGCTACCTTGCTAGCCAATTGACTTGGGGCAGTCGGATGTTAGAGCCTGAATCGGTTTATAGTTGTCACTTGATCTTTCTTAACAAACAAGAGCCCCATCTTGTTAACAACTTAGTAACACTGTCATACTCAGATCGGTCCCTGGTCGCTGCTTTTCCCGATTATGTACAAACAATGTACAAACTGCCTTCTAGTTTTTGCCTAGAAGGCAGCTCACACTCAAAGTGTGTGTTGTGTCTCTTTTTTAGGGTTGTTATGATTGGTGAAAATATATTTTAAGGCTACCAAAAGGCGTGTTCTGACCCCCTCTCTCCCCCTCGGACCCCCTCTCCATCGGACCACTCCTCCCCAAGGGACGAACCTTAATTAGCTACTTTCTGCCCATTTTAAGAGTTAAAAAAATCTATGCTTTTGTTCGAAAAATAAAACACAAAAAAGCACCTTTCTGTTTTTCAATTCAATATCATAAATACTGCATTTCATAGATGAACCTTTTGTTGCACGTAACCTTGGTTAAAAAATTCAAAGATGACATAATATACATTTTGATCACCCTCTAGAAAAGGAATTTGACCCCGCCAACCTAAGGGTGCGAGAAAAGTAACTTTAGTTGTGATTACAGGTTTGTACATATTTGTACGTAAATTTGTAGAGTATAGCGGGTCTGCTTACCTAATGTGTTAGTTACAATTATTTTGCGTATTATGTAGTAAGAACTGTTTTCTAACTGCACACTCTCCGAATAATTTACCCCCCCCCCCCTAATGTTTACATATATAGCCATATTATATATTTCCCATCTATTCTATCACTTCTCTTTGTCTTGTCTCACGATAAGCTGAAAGAAACTAACGAAATAAAGCCGGTTCTATTATATGTCAATGAATAAACAACTTGAGCGGTAGGGCGTTTATCATACAAGTACCGTTCTTACAAGTAATTGCAAGAAAATAATTACTTACAATTTATGTACATCATCCCAGCGTTCTTTGGCGAAGGTCACTAGTATGTTCCTTCCGACAGGGTTTGATGCAACGCTGCCAGCAATTGCTCTCCAATCTTGTTTTCGTATCCCCCACTTGTTTCTTAAAGGGGTTTCTACAAATGCTGCATTTATATACCTTAAAATATAAATTATTCGCATCAAGGGCGGATCCAGGATTTTTTTCGGGGGGGGGGGTACTAATTTGTGACTCAGTTTTCGATTAATTTTACTGATTTTTACCTAGGTTTTACTAATTTTCGACTATTTTCGACTGGGTCAAAAATTTCGGGGGGGGGGGGGTTTAAACCGGGTAACCCCCCCCCCCCTGGATACGGCCTTGATTCGCATTATGAGTAATTTAAAGCATAAACTTAGCTAATTCGGCTTTGTTAGACCTCGTTAACTGGGATTATCTAATTAGGCAGTCATTTGACCACTGAATGAAACTGGAAACACTTTAGAGTTTATTATATTTAACGCATGAAGCATTTTTTTTGTGAAGCACATTTTTTTTTCTAAGTAGCAAACGCGTTTTAAAAATATTACAAATAGTTTTTGTTAGAAAAAACTATTAGAACTTTTTAGAGCTTTTTAGAAAAAGTTGTTTGAAGCAGACAGCTTTAAGCAGATACTGATTTACCGTGCAAATGCAAAGTAGCATTTGAAGACATTCAACCTAGTTTCTAGCATTAAAAATTAGCTTGAAGACAACATAGAACTTGAAGACATTCAACCTAGTTTCTAGCATTAAAAATTAGCTTGAAGACAACATAGAACTTGAAGACATTCAACCTAGTTTCTAGCATTAAAAATTAGCTTCATTGTGTCGCTTCTTCCCTGGGACTAGAGTGGCCAGATGGAGCACATTTGTACCATTTTGGCTCTT
The DNA here is from genome assembly GCA_027921565.1 of Artemia sinica. Lineage (NCBI taxonomy): Eukaryota > Metazoa > Arthropoda > Branchiopoda > Anostraca > Artemiidae > Artemia > Artemia sinica. The sequence goes on along the minus strand of CM051267.1, from coordinate 55,482,404 downwards.
TTTTTAGACGTTTGTGCATTCATTTTTCAAATCGGTGCATTTTTGGGAGGAAAATCATTCGTTCGGCACATTTTCACTGAAACGGAACTTTCGGCGTATTTTCACTTTTATGGCGGCGCAACTTTAAACCAGACATCTGGCAACACTACCTGAAACAAGTAATAAATAACGACGAAGATTAGACTATATTTTCATTATACAAATAACGAAAGGTATATCAGCGAGGAATTATTTTACTACAGAGATATATTAAAAATGAATATTTCGGCTCAATATCTAAGATCCGTCATTAACAAAGCCAAAATGTAAAAATATAATTATAAAAATATAATTATTATTAAATAAGTGGCTATTGAAATTTAAACGAAAATTAAAACAGTCCTAACATCATTATTTGAAACAAATTCAACAAGAAATGAAAAAGAAAGCAAACAAGAAACAGGCAATTCCTTCAGACAAAAAAAAAAGAAAAAAAAAGTGGCAAGTTTTTAATGCACGTCTTTCTTTTTTGGTAAGTAACCTAAAAGGTCGTTTTGATGCCCGTTCAGTGGAACTAACTATCTATTTTAACAAATACAACTCCATCAAGTCGACTAAAGACAAGTCAACTAAAAACAGAGCAACCTTCAACTCAACACAGGTAGCTTAGGCTAGGTTTGTTCAACCCAGGGATAACCCAATATTACACACATTTTCTGTTTTAGAAAAAAAAAACCGCAAAAAACGGTTAAACTGCTGGACATTGACAAAAACAAAAATGGACAAAATAAGCACAGCTCACTTTAAATTGGAATATGATGTGCGAATAAATATTGCTAGTTATTAGCCTAATTAGCTAATTAGTTATTAGTAAATTAGCCTAAATTTTGCTAGTTATTAGCTTTTAGCCTAGTCTCCCTATGCTTGCTCAGCCTTCAGTCCTTGCGCATGCGCATGACCTTGCGCATGATCTTAGCCTCACTCGAGTTGGTGTCTGGGACTTCAGCTCTCGCACATAAAGTAATTTATTAATCTAAAAAGATAAATTGATGACGTGGTAACAACCCTGAATACAGAGCGCCTCGTGACAATAGTAGCTGAACCCTAAAAAAGTAGTTTAAATAACAATATATATTAAAGGAATCGGCTTTATCTGATGATTATAAATGCATAAAAGCCATCGATTTTAACATTTTCAGGAGAAAAGTCATTAGCCTAAGAGAATTAAAACCCTTTATCTGAAACCCTGTTGTAAATATTTCAAGTCTCCTACAAAAATTAAAAATTTATATTTACATGAAGGATGATCGCGGATGGGTTTTTTTTTTCAAGAGCGATCGTATCGAACCAATTACCCTAGTATGTCTAAATAGGGCTCATTCGAACTGAAATTGAAAGCTCTGGTGCCCTTTAAGCAAAATAGATTGCACCTTTGCTAAGCAAATTAATGTTTTCTACCCTTTTGTAACAACGATTTCGACCCAAGACGATTGAAAACTGATGTATCTGAAGTTTTGAGAAAATTCAAATTATATACTAAAATTTACTGATTTCATGGCTGGTGGAAGACTGTTGAGAGTCTTAAAATTGGTCTTTTACTTTCTGCTGGGTACTTATTTTCTTCTCCTAATTGTGTTTTGTTCTGCCGACTTTGTGTTTTCAGTAAAGCGGTAGTTTTACAAAATTCTATAAATTTAGGGAAATGTCTAAAGTCATTTTTTTTTTTTATTAATATTGAAGGTATATGTTGCATAAGCTTTTAAGAAGAAATTCTTGTTCATTCTAAGTTTTATCTTTGCTCTTTACTTCCACCAACATGTTTTTAATTGATTTTAATTTGTTCTTTAGGTTTTAGAAAATACACAATAAACCTTGGACAAAGATTTTTTTTCGAGGTGACGAAGCTAAAGATATCATATAATTATTTTGTTTTAAAGGGCATTATGCATATTATATAGGGCATATTATATATTATAAAGAATTATAAAGCATATTATATATTATATATAAAGCATATTATATTATATATAGCATATTATATATTATATATAAAGCATATTATATACACAAATCTGGAATTTTGTAAACCAAAGAGTCCAAGATGTACATTATCCTCGGTATCTTTGAAAATGTGAAAATATTCTGAATTTCAATATTCTACATGCTGCAATTTTTTATTTACTTACCTTCTCAGCAGCCATGGATGGTAAGTACATCCCAAAGAAGATAGCATAACATCTCTTTGTGTCGCTGTATTTACTTTAGCTAATCGATCCTTCAAAAACTCCCACTCCTCCTCTCCTCCATGTCGTAGAGCAGCACAATATAAAGCTCCACTTATGTCCGCCTTTATTCTGCAAAAGAATATGCTTAGTAAGTCACATTGTAGACTCATAGACTCATAGACTCATTTATTTATAAACAACTATCGTAGCCGTGGCCGAAGCCCCGACTAAATGGCGCTGTTTAGTACATTACATAAAACTGGTCACTGGCGGTTTAAATAACTAACAAAAAAAGGCACGAAAGAATTGCTGTGACGGGTTGTTCGACACTTTGGCGGCACTAGTTGATTTTTATGGCGGGTGTTGGCGGTGATAGGTGCAGGTGGGGGAAGCAACGAACGGTGTTTCTGGGACGAAAGAAGGGACTGCCCAAAATTGCACATTAACTGTAAGCGCCTATCACGCAACGTTGGCAGTCGTAAGGTACTAAGGGCAGCCTCATAAGAGTTGTATTTCGGGCCTAGTATCACTTTCACTGCCCGTTTTTGAATGGCTTCCAGATCTTCACTTAGGTGTTCAATATTATGAGCCTGAGGGCCCCACACAGGACACGCATATTCAAGGATTGGGCGCACATACGTGACGTAAACCGTCTTCAGCTGACTTTGTGAGAAACCCAGTCGGCGCAAGGTGATTAGCGACTGTAATGCGCAACTACCTTTTTTCACCAGACCGGCGATGTGCGCGCTAAATGAACAGTCGTCACTGAAAGTAACCCCGAGAATCACTGAGGTTGAGGTAGTAGGGTACCAAGGAACCGGGCATGAGAGGTCACGCTTAAGCGGATTAAACCTCATGACTTTTGTTTTATTCATATTAAGCTGGAGGTCGTTAATGCTACACGCCTCGAGAAAGGAGTTCCTGATCTCACTGCTGAACTGGGGATACACGTCTGACTTTTCAGCAAGATATTTCAGAAGTAGGGAGAGATCGTCCACGTATTTGAATCTGTCTTCAAACTCGAGGATAATGTAGTTAATTACCGCTAAAAACAAAAGAGCTGCCAGCTTAGTGCCTTGTGGTGCGCCACACGTTAGTTCAGCCCACTCAGAGTTTAAGTCACTAGGGAAGAGAGCATAGACACACTGACAGCGGTTACGCAGGAAGTCAACAACTAAGAGCAAAATATGCTTCCTAGCGCCCATCTTTTTGAGGTTATTTGCTGCTGTATAGTGGCGGATCAAGTCAAAAGCCTTACGATAGTCGACTAAAAGCAGGTCAACGAGGCTACTGCCTTTGTCCAACCACTCGGTAATCAGGTGGTAGAGACGTACTAGATAATGCGTCGTACTACTCCCTTTCAAGCAGCCGTACTGAAACGGATCTAGGGCTGGCTGAACTTGGGCTAGGAGCTCTCTATAAATAAAAGATTCAGTCACTTTAGCCATATTAGGCGTAATAGAAATCGGACGAAGCTGATTGCAGGACTTCGGGTCTTTGACTTTAGGTAAGACGCGGACGTAGGCTTTTTCCAAGCACTCGGGAATTTGTGCTCCTTGAACGACTGATTGATCACTGATGAGAGTGGTTTTGCTAAAAACATAGAATATTCTCTTAAAAGTTTAACTGGCAATTCTCCTGGGTAAGAAGCACAGTTGCTTTTTAACTTTTGAAGTTCTTTATACACCGCGAACTCGGATACTTCAACGATTGTATCTTCAGAGACGTCAGCAATGAGGGCTTCGATTTCGGCTTCGGTGAAGGACGGGTGAGTAGTACAGATTGAAGTGAAAAAGGCGTTCACTTCGGCTGATTTTATCAGCGTTTTGTCGTCTTTCTGTATCTTAAGGCTTCTTTGTGAGTGCGTTGACCAAGGGTGAGGGTTGCAACTAAAGTCACCTTGACAGGCCACCAATGAAGCAATGAAAATGGTGGGAGACAGAAATTTAGTTAGAGAGTATACCAAAAATGGGTCAATCAAGGCTAATTGCAAGTGCCTAAGAGGTTCCACCAAAGAGATGGTGGCAGGAGACTACTGACAAAGCAAAAATGGTGGGATACCAAACATTAGTTAGATAGTTCCTTACCAAGGAGCAGGGCCATATCCAGGGTTTTTGTTCGGGGGGGGGGGGGGGGGGGGGGTACCCGATTGGTGGGTGAGCATATTTTTTTCTGGTAAGGTTTTGTCTTTACAGGTATTTTTTAGACTAATTTTCGACTCGGTCAAAAATTTCGGGGGGGGGGGGGGGGTTCAAACCGGGTAACCCACCCCCCCCTCCCTCTGGATACGGCCTTGCCAAGGAGATCCTCATCCACACTAATTATAAGTGCCTGAAAACTACAACCCAACCCACAAGTCTCTTAGTAGGCTACTGTTGGAACAGTTTCCGAGGAGAGTTTCTGGGGAAATTATCCGGGAGAAATGTTACACGGGGGGAGGGGAGTAGATTCCTGGCATGATTTGAAAAACAGTTAGAAATTGAATTAAAAAAAAAATTAAACAGAAGTTAAATAAAAAGTTTTTTTCAACTGAAAGTAATGAGCAACAAATCTTAAAACTAGGGTGGACGCGACGCCCTCAACTCTTACTCCTTACGCTAAAGTTTGACTTTTGTCCTGATTCTTTAGGAAAGACTACTCCAACACAAGGGGCCTTTGGTTTTATATGAGCAGTATTTAAAAGAGCTTTAATGCTTTAATGTAAAGAACGAGGCCTGAGGACATGGCAGTCCCCCTAATATAAAGAATAGTTTCTGTTCGTTTTAAGTTTTAATGTTGCTCCTTACTTTCAATCGAAATTTTTTATTTAATTATAAAAAAGGACATCCTTTTCTGCTATGCATAAGGTTGGACAGACCCTCTACATAGCCAATATACCCGATAAGCTTTTCATTGAAAAAGCGGCATTTTCATGGCAAACATTTTTAATCTATAAGATATAATTTATATTCTGTTTAATAGGTTGATCTAGAAACATCACTTAAACAAAAATGTCACCTAACTCCTTTTAACCGAGTTTCCCATGCAAAAGATGTGACCGCAAACTTGAACACAATGCATCATATTATGACAAATGAAATCAATATCAAATTATGATAACATGAAAATTCGAATTACTAAGAAAACTCACGGGTTTTCTAAGTCTGGATCCGCTGTTGTCATCCACTTCTTAAATAGTTGTATTGCGGGATCGGTGCAGGTCGGTAAGTCCAGCGAACACATTATGTTTGAAACAGTGACCCGTGCCATACCTTCCAACCCGGTTTCCTCTTCCTTACGATCTAATCCAAAACTTTTACTGGCAGGTAAGAAGAGTTTTGCATAAGCTTTCTGTAAAAGAAGAAGAATAAAAGAAGATAAAAGAAGATGTTATAGATATAAACTATCAAACCAAAGATGTTAGACGACAGCCCCAAAAACCTTGTGCAGTCGTTGTGACAATCGGTGAGAAATTATCCCCAAAACATAGACTTGAATTTACCATGACCTCTCCCCCAGAAACAATATTCTAGTCATGGGACTCCACATTCCAGATACTACTACTACTACTAACATCTCACTGCATCACTAGGCAAGCCTGAAGCCGACACAGCTACGCACAATCCTCCTCCATCCCAATCTGTTTAAGGTTTCCGTCTTGATATACTCCCAGGAAGTTTCGATCTCTATTAAATTTTTCCTTAAGATATTCTCCCACCCCCACCAGTGACAACCTGCTTTTCGTTTGACCCACGATGGTTGACCAACAAAAAGAATCTTTGGCAGCCTGTCATCCTTCATTCGCAGAACGTGTCCTAGTCATCTCAATCTTTCTTTCATTATGTCCCTAGAAAGCGGCATTGACCCACACTTTTCGTACAGCCTACTGTTTAAGATACGGTCAGTCAGTTGGGTACCCAAAATAATCCGTGGGCAATTTCTCTGAAAAACATCTATCAAATCGCCCTACGTTTTTCAGAGCGCCCAGGCTTCAGAACCAACAATATCCCAACAATACTTCCCCCATGAAAAATTTGACTTTCAAGTCACGAGACAAAATAGGGTAGATTCACCAAAGCTGTATCTTTGGAAATACTCATTTACGAAGAAAAATGATCCTCCCATTTAACCTTTATCTAAATTCCCCTTCAACCTCCCCTTTACCCAAATTCTTTATCCATCCTTATTTTATTTCTTTAATTCCTTTTCATTATCTCCTCAAATACAGCTGTTTACCGAAAAAACAATATATTCAAAAAAGAGATGCTAAGATCATGCTCGGGATCATGACCTTCAGTTTGGGAGCTTAATGCTTTAACATATGAACTAACTGCGCTGGGAATTAGGTTTAACACGGATTATTGTACTGACAATTATATTAGTAGATATAACACTTCCTTCGTTTAGTCAAATTTAAAACTAGCTCTTTCTGCAATCCTTTTGTATATTGAAACGATATTTATTAAAACAGCAGTGCCAATTTTTTGAAGCTTTTGAATTTTTTCGAATCAATTCTTAAACCAATGTTTTTCAAAAGATTAAGTACAATATAATTTTGAAACTAGTTCTAAGAAATCAGAAAGTCAGATTCTAAACCGCTTTCACAACAATGTTAAGCATAGTTACGTCGATAATAAAAAGTAAGAATTTAGCTAATTAATTAATCAAACAGTTCGTGGTAACGAACCCGACTCAATAGTAACCAAAACTCTAAAAAACAGAATTTTGATACCAATAGATAAATCAAAAGGATCAAATTTTTATGCTGATTTTCAATATATAAGTTTCATCAAGTTTAATCTTACCCATCACAAGTTACGAGCCTAAGAAATGTTGCCTTATTTTCGAAAAAGGGGGAAATACCCCATATAAGTCACAGAATCTGAAAGAAAATCACACCATCAAATTCAGCCTATCAGATAATCCTACTGTAGAGTTTTCAAGCTCCTATCTGAAAAAATGTGGAATTTTTCATTTTTTGCCAGAAGAAAGATCAGGGATGCGTGTTTATTTGTTGTTGTTTTTTTGTTTTATTTTTCCAAGGGAGATAGTATCGACCCAATAGCCCTAGAATATCGCAAGAGGGCTCATAAGAACGAAAATTAAAAGTTCTATTGCCCTTTTTAAGTGACCAAATAATTGGAGAGCAATTGCCCCCCCCCCCCACGCTTATTTTTTCCCAAAGTAACCGGATCAAAATTTTGACATAGCCATTTTGTTTAGCATAGTCAAAAAATCTAATAACTATGTCTTTGAGGACGACTTAATCCCCCAAAGTCCCCGGGGGAAGGGCTGCAAGTTATGAACTTTGCTTATTGTTTACATATAGTATTGGTTATTGGGAAGTATACATATGTTTTCAGGGTGGATTTTTCTGGTGAAGGGAGGGGGTTGGGGGAGGGGGCTACGTGGGAGGATCTTTCCATGGGGGTTGTTTTTGATGGGGGAAGAGAATTTCCAATTCTGGATTTCCCAGCATTATTTAAAAAAAAAAACAAGTTTTCTCAGCTGAAAGTAAGGAATAACATTAAAACTTATAACGAACAGAAAATATTACGTATGTAAGGGGGGTTGCCTCTCCTCAATAGCTCACTCTTAAGCTAAAGTTTTTTTTAACTTTTAAAAGAATTATTCAAATTAAACAGCCTTTGTGATTCAGGAGTCATTCTTAAATAACTGGAACAAAAATCAAACTTAGGTTATTTATAAGGTTACTATTAGTTAAAAAAATAAAATAAATACACAAATTTCGTATTAGTTATTCATGTACGGTGAGCCAAATTCAAAAACCTGAATTAATTCAAAAGCGTTCAGAAATTAAATTAAAAAAAACAACAAATTCTTTTAACTGAAACTAAGAGCGACATTAAAACTTAGAACGAACAGAAATTATTCCGTACATGGGAGGGGCTGTTCCCTCCTCAACGCCTCGCTCCTTACGCTATAGTTTGACGCTTTCTCACAACTCTACTGTTCTAAACAATAAAAACTTTAGCGTAAAGAGCTGGGCGTTGAGGAGGGGACAGCCCCTTTCATATGGAATAATTTCTGTTCGTTATAAATTTTAATGTCGCTGTTTTTTTTTACTTAATTTGTATAAGATACGAGAAAAACTCTACAATTACTCTAAAACGTTTCAATAGCCTATATAGCTATTTTCATAAGAAGCATTTAAATCCTCAGCCTAAATATATACTAGACAAATACAATGACCCGAATTAGTGACTAAAATACAACGAAATAATGTGATGGAGTACCTTGAACAGTCCATAGTCAGCTGTGTGTTTAAACCTTCCACTAAGCTTACCCCACTCTTTCACTGCAGACGCAATAGGCACTGTATCTCTTTCGTTAACGAGATACCGAGAGAGCTCCAGTGGTAAGGTGTAAGGCAGCTGACCAGATGCAGCTAGTGAAAAGGAGTCGTCAATCAACTGTGCTCTATTGACTGGATGGATTCTCTTGTGATCACTTCTGAGTTGGTTTATCAACATTTGCCAGTTCTTGTCGTCGTAGTTGACTCGATAAAACCCTTTAAATAAAACAGAATTGAGTTTAAGTGGCAGTAAAATCAAAAGGATGTTCATTAAGACTACTTAAGGAATTTTTAAGGAACACGGAGCAATTCTAAAGAACAATTTTTACCTTTATTTCAAATAGGCTAAATAATATAGGCAACAAGACTTTTGTTTTTCATTCAAACTAAATTCGGTTCTCTGTTACCTGGTTAGGCCATTTTTGTACCTAATTTCAAGTTAGTAACTTAGAAATTTTGGGGCTTAGAAAGTCTTTAGAGTAATATAGACGGTATGACAGTACTTCCATACAAAATGAGTGCCGACGGGATCATTCTTGTTAAAACGGTTATGCTAGGAACATAATATTGATAAAATATGCGGAAACAAATTCCCATTCATACGATAATTACCCCCTCCCTCTAAAATCATCAGGAAACAATTGCTGCTTTAAATCATCTGTGGTTCCTCCGACTGAGAACAAAAAGTGGATAAATATTTCCCAGAGACCTGCCCCTCCAAAGTAAACTTGAAAAATTTTTCAAAGTTGATAAATTGCGTAGCTCATACGGTATTTAAGGAACATACGAAACTCAAGCTCTATACATACAAAGTGGCACTATAGCATCATCTGTTCCGTTTATTTAGTTTCCAGCGACATTGGAATTAGTAATGTCATACGCGGATTTCAGATCTCGGGGAGTTTCGACCCAGTTGCTGAAAACCCAATTTCAATGAAAAGCCTCTTTTTCCATAAAAAAATCAGCTATGAAGGATTAGAATGCCATCTTCAAAGATGGTTCTCCCTCTATACTTCTTGGATTAGTAATGTACATAGAAAAATGGGGGAATCGCAAACTTTATCCCCGTTGGCCGTATGAGTTTAAACATTTTCTGAATAATTTTCATATAATTTGCTAATTTTTAGCGTTTTTACTCACACCCCTAGAGTACTGCACCAGAAATCTGTCTCTGAACAGTAGTTACTGTACTTCGGAAGATTAATCTCATCTGTTCTTGATTAAATAATTTTTCAAGCAACTATTTTTTTGCAACTTCATTAGAAGAAGAATAACATAAGAATTGCCGTGCACAGCCTTTGCGCTGTGCACAGTCTTTGCGCTGCACCGTAACATTTTTTATTCTCAGAGCATGCTGGTTTTCTACCTAGCACAACACCGCTAAAAATGCACTCATTGGAAAAATTCCTAGAATGCACTGCTAAGAGCACAGTGACTCATTTACAAAAAGTCATATGTGCTTTTTGATGTCGAAAACGATGATGAACAATGACTAGGATTGACATGATTGAGAATGATTGGCAATGACAAGGATTGACATGATTTAGAATGATTGGCAATGACAAGGATTGACAATGATATGAACAATGACTAGGATTGACATGATTGAGAATGTTTGGCAATGACAAGGATTGACAATGACATGAACAATGACTAGAATTGACATACTTGACAATGATTAACAATGACAAGGATTGACAATGACATGAACAATGACTAGGATTGACATGATTGAGAATGATTGGCAATGACAAGGATTGACAATGACATGAACAGCGACTAGAATTGACATGATTGACAATAACAAGGATTGACAATAACATGAACAATGACTAGAATTCACATGACTGACAATGACTGATAATGACAAGGATTGACAATGACACGAACAATGACTAGGATTGAGTTTCCAAATTATAAGCTTTATTTGTAACTGTAAATAATCCTAAGGTTGAAAAGAATTAAGATTAGTTTCTGGAAATTGAGTAGATTCGTAACAGTAAAACATTTGAATCCAGTCCAATAACCGAAAGATTCAAATCTGGATGCGAATCGAACTAAAAAGACGAATTCTGAATTCAATGTTGAATCCAGGCTTACTCATCTCAGTTTAAAACTGACCCTTTTAAAGGCAGTGGTGGATCCAGGGGGCGAGGGGGCGCACGCCCCCCTATAGTAGTCTAAAGTAGTGTAATTTACTTAATTAACTCAAGTTTGCGTTATCTAAACTTGCTCCTAACGCAAGTTTATCGGATCAACCTATTTTGCCCCCCCCCCTAAATTTTTTTATCGGATCAACCTATCTCGCCCCCCCCCTTAAAAAATCCTGGATCCGCCCCTGTTTAAAGGAGAGCAAGCTCATAAACACTAAAAAAAACAACCTTGTAACTTGTAAAAATGGTTGTTATGCTGAAAAAAAAAAATTTAGGTTGCTGTTTTTTCTTCAAATGTAGCTAAATAGAGCTAACCGTTTTCCTTCCAGTTTTACATACATGTATAAATTCTTTTAGCGTGTATCACAACCCTTTTACACTCTCTTTATAACATTATTTCCAGTGTTCCTTGAATAAATTTTATGTCATTGTCCATCGTTGTTTTTATAGGGCGAGCCACCATTAAACGAAAATTTATGAATTTACCATAATATATAATATTAAGTGTAAGTTCTGGCAGGGATCAGATTCCGCCTTAACAATCGCATTTTATATCGTCCAATGAAACAGTTGCCTCTGTGTTGGCAAATTTCGCTCCTATTCGGATAAGACTTGATTCCGCCTTAACAACCGCATTTTATATCGTCCAATGAAACAATTGCCTCTGTGTTGGCAAATTTCGCTCCTATTCGGATAAGACTTGATTCCGCCTTAACAACCGCATTTTATATCGTCCAATGAAACAATTGCCTCTGTGTTGGCAAATTTCGCTCCTATTCGGATAAGACTTGATTCCGCCTTAACAACCGCATTTATATCGTCCAATGAAACAATTGCCTCTGTGTTGGCAAATTTCGCTCCTATTCGGATAAGACTTGATTCCGCCTTAACAACCGCATTTTATATCCTCCAATGAAACAATTGCCTCTGTGTTGGCAAATTTCGCTCCTATTCGGATAAGACTTGATTCCGCCTTAACAACCGCATTTTATATCCTCCAATGAAACAATTGCCTCTGTGTTGGCAAATTTCGCTCCTATTCGGATAAGACTTGATTCTGCCTTAATAACCGCATTTTATATCCTCCAATGAAAACAATTGCCTCTGTGTTGGCAAATTTCGCTCCTATTCGGATAAGACTTGATTCCGCCTTAACAACCGCATTTTATATCGTCCAATCAAACAATTGCCTCTGTGTTGGCAAATTTCGCTCCTATTCGGATAAGACTTGATTCCGCCTTAACAACCGCATTTTATATCGTCCAATGAAACAATTGCCTCTGTGTTGGCAAATTTCGCTCCTATTCGGATAAGACTTGATTCCGCCTTAACAACCGCATTTTATATCGTCCAATGAAACAATTGCCTCTGTGTTGGCAAATTTCGCTCCTATTCGGATAAGACTTGATTCCGCCTTAACAACCGCATTTTATATCCTCCAATGAAACAATTGCCTCTGTGTTGGCAAATTTCGCTCCTATTCGGATAAGACTTGATTCCGCCTTAATAACCACATTTTATATCCTCCAATGAAACAATTGCCTCTGTGTTGGCAAATTTCGCTCCTATTCGGATAAGACCTGATTCCGCCTTAACAACCGCATTTTATATGGTCCAATGAAACAATTGCCTCTGTGTTGGCAAATTTCGCTCCTATTCGGATAAGACTTGATTCCGCCTTAACAACCGCATTTTATATCGTCCAACGAAACAATTGCCTCTGTGTTGGCAAATTTCGCTCCTATTCGGATAAGACTTGATTCCGCCTTAACAACCGCATTTTATATCGTCCAATGAAACAATTGCCTCTGTGTTGGCAAATTTCGCTCCTATTCGGATAAGACTTGATTCCGCCTTAACAACCGCATTTTATATCCTCCAATGAAACAATTGCCTCTGTGTTGGCAAATTTCGCTCCTATTCGGATAAGACTTGATTCCGCCTTAACAACCGCATTTTATATCGTCCAATGAAACAATTGCCTCTGTGTTGGCAAATTTCGCTCCTATTCGGATAAGACTTGATTCCGCCTTAACAACCGCATTTTATATCCTCCAATGAAACAATTGCCTCTGTGTTGGCAAATTTCGCTCCTATTCGGATAAGACTTGATTCCGCCTTAACAACCGCATTTTATATCCTCCAATGAAACAATTGCCTCTGTGTTGGCAAATTTCGCTCCTATTCGGATAAGACTTGATTCCGCCTTAACAACCGCATTTTATATCGTCCAATGAAACAATTGCCTCTGTGTTGGCAAATTTCACTCCTATTCGGATAAGACTTGATTCCGCCTTAACAACCGCATTTTATATCCTCCAATGAAACAATTGCCTCTGTGTTGGCAAATTTCGCTCCTATTCGGATAAGACTTGATTCCGCCTTAGCAACCGCATTTTATATCGTCCAATGAAACAATTGCCTCTGTGTTGGCAAATTTCGCTCCTATTCGGATAAGACTTGATTCCGCCTTAGCAACCGCATTTTATATCGTCCAATGAAACAATTGCCTCTGTGTTGGCAAATTTCGCTCCTATTCGGATAAGACTTGATTCCGCCTTAACAACCGCATTTTATATCGTCCAATGAAACAATTGCCTCTGTGTTGGCAAATTTCGCTCCTATTCGGATAAGACTTGATTCCGCCTTAGCAACCGCATTTTATATCCTCCAATGAAACAATTGCCTCTGTGTTGGCAAATTTCGCTCCTATTCGGATAAGACTTGATTCCGCCTTAACAACCGCATTTATATCGTCCAATGAAACAATTGCCTCTGTGTTGGCAAATTTCGCTCCTATTCGGATTAGACTTGATTCCGCCTTAGCAACCGCATTTTATATCGTCCAATGAAACAATTGCCTCTGTGTTGGCAAATTTCGCTCCTATTCGGATAAGACTTGATTCCGCCTTAACAACCGCATTTTATATCGTCCAATGAAACAATTGCCTCTGTGTTGGCAAATTTCGCTCCTATTCGGATTAGACTTGATTCCGCCTTAGCAACCGCATTTTATATCGTCCAATGAAACAATTGCCTCTGTGTTGGCAAATTTCGCTCCTATTCGGATAAGACTTGATTCCGCCTTAGCAACCGCATTTTATATCCTCCAATGAAACAATTGCCTCTGTGTTGGCAAATTTCGCTCCTATTCGGATAAGACTTGATTCCGCCTTAGCAACCGCATTTTATATCCTCCAATGAAACAATTGCCTCTGTGTTGGCAAATTTCGCTCCTATTCGGATAAGACTTGATTCCGCCTTAACAACCGCATTTTATATCGTCCAATGAAACAATTGCCTCTGTGTTGGCAAATTTCGCTCCTATTCGGATTAGACTTGATTCCGCCTTAGCAACCGCATTTTATATCGTCCAATGAAACAATTGCCTCTGTGTTGGCAAATTTCGCTCCTATTCGGATAAGACTTGATTCCGCCTTAGCAACCGCATTTTATATCCTCCAATGAAACAATTGCCTCTGTGTTGGCAAATTTCGCTCCTATTCGGATAAGACTTGATTCCGCCTTAACAACCGCATTTTATATCGTCCAATGAAACAATTGCCTCTGTGTTGGCAAATTTCGCTCCTATTCGGATAAGACTTGATTGCGCCTTAACAACCGCCTTTTATATCCTCCAATGAAACAATTGCCTCTGTGTTGGCAAATTTCGCTCCTATTCGGATAAGACTTGATTCCGCCTTAACAACCGCATTTTATATCGTCCAATGAAACAATTGCCTCTGTGTTGGCAAATTTTGCTCCTATTCGGATAAGACTTGAAAAAAAAAAAAATTCTCCAGCTGGAAAAATTAAGTTGGCAAAAGTTACGAATAAAAAGAAGCTTGTAGTTTCTGCTCTGGTAAAAATGTATTATTGGTATTTTTTCTTGATAGATAGGCCAACAAGTTTTCGCTTGTTTTTGCTTGAAACAAGAACACAGGAAGCAAGTTTTTGCTTAATTTACTTTCTTCCGGTAGAAATCTAGTTTTTGTCAATATATCAACTTGCTTACCAGATCGTCGCTTGTTTAAAATGAGCCTTTGACTGGGCTGACCTTTATATTTAAGAAATGCTACCTCTACTTCAGGGATAAGCCACAGAAAAGTATGTGAGGTATTAAAATGAGTATTTGATTTATTTATGGGAGGCATGAGAACCCATAGGAATATTGTGTCTTTTCATCATTAGGGGGTACTTTAGTAGGCCATAGTTCAAGCTCATTGTACTGAGGTTCACTAAGAGTGTGTGAAGTGGATTTCAGAGTGGACTGCGATTGCCCAAAACTTCAATTAAGGATAAATGTAGCATTGGTTTCATAGGAGCATTTAAAAAGCGGTGCTAAATAGATGTTAAATTTTATTTTAATAATTTAATAATTTTATTTTATTTTAATTTTAATAATAATTTTATTTTAATAATATTATTTTAAAGAAATTTTACTTTTCTATTGTCTTGCGGTAGAAAGTGTGGCTTAATATCATAGGTTTACATCAGTGACGTGATTTTTTGTGAGCCAATCACATGATCCCTTAAAGAGACATGGTTTTTGGAGAGAGATAGTTCCACCTTACTAAAAAGCTGATTGTTTCTCTTACGTGAAATTTTAAGTTATAAGTTAGGAAGAAGAACGAGAAGTTGTTGAGCTACCAGACTTTTCATTTAACGTAATTTTTAATAAACGAAATTTGATTTAAATCAACAATCAACTTGCTTACCAGATCGTTGTATATTTAAAATCAGCCATTGACTAGCCTCAACCTTATGCTTAAGAGTGGCTGCCTCTTCTTCGGGGTTAAGCATAAAATAGTATTGGTGGCATTGAAGTCAGAAGTTGATCCACCTGTGGCAGTGATTGGAACCCACCAGGAATAGTGTGTCTCTTCATCATTAGATCGTTCTTCAGTGGCCCTAAGTTCGAACTTATTCGACTGAGGTGGTGGGCTCTGGCTGATTTTCCGCGCCTCTGCAAATCTATTTTTTTTCTGCTTTTGGTGCTTCCGTCACTGGAGCTTCGATCTTGAATTCAATTCTTTTTGAGTCGGGGTTGAGCAAAAATCGTTTCTGAAAATATTTTCAAAGATTATTTATAGTTTTTTTTTCTTGGCTGATTCAAAACCATTTTAAAAGCGAGGTCCATGCTAAATAGTGCTTAATTTACCCTATTTTGGTTAATTTGCATTCCAGATAAAATTTTTCCCACAGTAGTCATCTAAGGTCTTCTAAAGTTGCTGCTTAGGACTCACAACCGGTTTATTACTGGCACATTACGATTAGATACGGCCTTTTTGACATTTCTTTAAAAATGGACTTGCTTGTGGAGAGGTTCTGTAAACATCGAGAAAATACTGTCGACTTTCCACTTAACTGTATAAATTAGTTGTGTTGCCTAAGTATTTCAGATGTTATTTGTTTTTAGTGAGTTTTTTCTTCTTTCAATTTTTCTTTTATTTTTCTGTTTTGTACTCCTTTAAGTGTATTTCATGTATGTAAAGAGGGTTGAAATAAATTATTATTATTATTAGAGTACCTTATGTGCAACACTTTTTAAGAAAACTTTGCAGTCACCTTTGAATCAGCTGATGCAACATGTATAAGAGCTATACAGAGGGGAAGAGTCAGTAAAATAATAACGTTGATGTAGTTCTAGCCTAATAATTATGAAACGGGTCTTTTGAAACACATCAGCACCAGCGCCATCTACATCTGTCAAGATTCTCAGTGAACAAGAATTTCAAAAGGGCTTTAGAGATGCTCTGTGTATATTGATTGGCCAGTATTTCAAAAGATTATTATTTGGATATTTTTCAGCCTTTGATCGGTCTAGTTTTTTTTTAAGAGTCAAATTATACCGCATGGTAAAATGTATCGTGGTGATTACGTGCAGTCATTTGAACTAACAAGACTTGTTTGTACGGCGATTTGCAACAGCAATACTAAACACGGACGAAATACCAGAATCAGAGTTGTCACCCCTAGTCATTTACCACTTTTTATATTGATATCTATATTGCCTAAGTAAAAATCACTAAATCAACACATAAATTATTAGATTATTCAAAAAAATCACTAAATCAGCCAAAAAATCACTAACATCTAGTGATTTTTTTTCACTGGGTGGCAACCTAACCAAAACTTATATATTCTCCGGCTCTAGGAATTAATTCAAAGTAATTTGTTTACCGGAATTATAGGGCATATAATCGAAAAACATGATATGGAGTTTTTTGATGTGAGTACAATTAAAAAGGCCAAAACTTTATTATGAGAAATTTGTGCTCCCAAATCAGATTGCCGAGTACGTAAGGGGAATAATCGGCTTTCAAGATGTTTTTGTGACATTATTGCTTTGTTAAGATCCCTGGACAGTATTGACATTAGTGTGCTAACATTTGTGATCAAGCAACCTACTAAGGTTTCATGCATCTCTGCCACGGCTTATTCTTCTTTATTTTCAAAGCTTAATGAGTTGCAACAAGTTGTAATGTGTTACAACAGGTTGCAGGTTGTTGGAATGTCAGGGTAACTTCTCAGGACAAAGATTGATTTCTTGAAAAGATTATTTCTTGCAAAAAAAAAATTGATGAAGATATTCAACTTCATGAGCTACCCCTCCTTAAATAGCTTCATTTAAGGCCTATGCCGTTTTAAATTGATATTAGTCAGTCGTCATTTTCCTTCTTTTTTTTACGTTCTACGGTTTCTCACCTTCCTCCTTCCTGCTTGAATTTCAGTATTTCTATAAAGAATAAGCATTAGAGGGGAAGTTATTTATAGCCCAAAAACATTCTTTAATATTAAAAAGGGCAATTAAAAAAAATTATGTTCTGACAACCCTATTCAAGATCTTATCAGAGAGATTGCCTAGTTTTTCAACTGCTAGTAAAGCTATCCATAAACTAGTCAACTACTATCAATAATTCAAAGCATTGAGTATATAAGACAGACAGGCATAAAAATTAAAAGAAATATTCAATTGAATTCAATTCATTTTATTACAAAATGATACAACGCATAACATTAATCCAAGTGGCTGCCCAAAGAAAGACATAAAAGCACTTGATACTGGGCGAGCACATATATAAATAACACTTAACAAACAAAACTCTTAACAAACGAACGAAAAAAAAGGAAATAAATAATAACAAATAAATAACCAAATTATGACCAATCTTTAATCATACAAAAATAAGAAAAGAAAAGGAAAAAAAAAATCATGTATGAACCAAGACCCAAAAATCTTTTCATTTTCTCTTAAATAAACCAAGGTGCTCCTCCGCTCGAACGCTCACTGGAAGAGAATTCAAAACCTTAGGACCTATGTATATGACAGAGTCTGCCCTAGTTCCACTTCTGCATTCAGTGACAAGATTATCAGCATTTTTACGGTCATTTGTTATTTTGCTTAAGGTAATTTGTGAGAACACAGTTTGAATTTAAACAAAGGTAGCATTACGTTGTCACGATGTATAGACACACTGGAAATTCTGAAAAATTACAATTTCCGTAAAAATCGGTGAATTGTTTACTTGAACCCCCCAAAAACGGCAAAACTTAAGTATCTCACTAACAAACGCAAAGGAATACTTTTTGTCAAAAAAGTTGCTAGTATATTACGGGGCCGTGATTTTCTATGGGACAGGTAGGGAACAACTGCCCCCTAGAGCTCAGACCCCCCAGCCAAAATTGGGTATCTTGTCAATACCAAGACAGGCCTATATAAGTCATGCATTCACAGAAACAGATGAGAATTCTTGTAAAACTTTGCCTTTATGGTACTATATGGCACATTTTTCACTTGGTCATTTCACTTGACTTGAAAAATTCGGCTCCAGCTTTGTCCTCCCTCCCAGGATTTCGACAAAATTATGCCCCTGTTATGTCAACAACAGTTCTGGTGAAAATGTAGCATATTACGAATAGGTACTTTGCGTTCTGTCTTTGAGCATGGAGAACGGGTTTGGGTACATTTTAATATTAACCGAATTCCAAAAAAAAAATTCGTAATCTGATGTCTAAATTGTTTCCTTTTGTACGTTTTTGTACTACTGATTGAATCAAATATCAAGCAGGTATCTCTTTACTGAGATTCATGGGCACCCATAATCTGAGTTTTAGGGGGGGGGCTTACCTGGTCTAATCAGCACTTCCAAGGCTGTATAATAAGATAAGATAAGATTTATTGCAAAAAGCCTGCGGATCATAGCAACACAGAATACAGTCTACAAATAAAGCTCAGGGACAAAATACGACTTTAGATAATATAAATCAAAAAAGAAAAAGAAAAAAAGAACAGCAAAAAGACAAAAAAGAAACACGCCAAGGTTCAACATTTTAACCAACAAACACCAATCGTAATGAAATTCAAATCCTAAAAAACAAATAGAAATCTCAAAACAAAAATACAAGGCAGCGTCCTTCAGCCAGGGGAAGAAGGCTACCCACCCCCACACCCCCCTTATGGGCACCCATCCTGAGATCCATCAGATTGGTATTCACATAGATGATATAAAAAAACTGTAAAGTGATTATAAGATTATATTTGAAATCAATGATGCTGGTGAGATGAGAGAAAGGTTGAGATGGCTAGGGCACATTCTGCAAACAAAGGATGACATATTGCCAAAAATTGTCCTTTTCGACCAACCGTCTAGGGCTAAACAGAAAGCAAGTCGTCCGCGATTGGGGTGGGAGGAAGTCATAAAGAAAGATTTAAAGGAAATGGGAACTTCCTGGGAGGGTGTAAAGAGGGAGGCTTTGAATAGATTAGGATGGGGGAGGAGCGTGCGTAGCTGCGTCAGCCTTAGGTGTATTGGTGTTGCGGTGATTTATTGTTAGCAGAGGTAGTAGTAGTAGTAGATGCTGGTGAAAATGTAGCATATGGCGAATAGATACTTTGCGTTTTGTCTTTGAGCATAGAGAGCTTGTTCGGGTATATATCAATATTCCACAACAAATTTTAGCAATCTGATGTCTAAATTGTTTATATTCGCAATTTGTTGTACGACTGCTTGTGCTCTTTAAATAAAAAAAAAATAAGCAGGCATCTTTACTGAGATTCATCAGACATCTGTTCACAGCTTAAACCGGGAACAATAGTGGTTATAAAATTGTTTTAAAAAAATGTGAAGTGATTATAAAATTGTACTGGAGGTCAGTGATCAAGGTAGCAACCTAAGGCATTGGAAAATTCGGTTGAATATTTGCCAATAACCGTATTGTTAGTAGTGTTTGTCTTAAGAATGTACTAATCTAAGAGTCAATCTAAGGTTTTGAGGCTGAAAAGACTAAAAAATATAAAAATTGACTTAATCGATTTGGCTTCCAGCTTGCTAAGCGGTATAGCCTGTATTGGAAAGGTTTTTTCCCCTATCACATGGTTGACAATTGTCAAAAGAAGTAAAATTCGAGGTGCAGATTATGATTGTGGGCACTACATATACAGAAACTCAGGGTACCAGGCGTAGCGGGTCTCCCAATTTGAATAAAATTTTTGCAAAGAGAAGGTACCCAATTATGGGAAGCCTGTACCCCCCTTAGCTGCTGTACCGTATTTGTCTTCCTAATGGGTCTTATAAATATGATCAAGTGAATAAGCAGGATGTGATTACATAAGTTTCACTTTGTGTGCAATATGTGCCTGACGAGGTGACCCTCACCTTTTTCATAAGGCATTTTGCGGAGAATAATTATTTATGTATTCAACGAAGAAGCCTCCTCTAGGTCATATACTTTGCGTGAGTATACTCAATGGATTTTATGAATATGATCAATAGGACATGCAGGCTCTAATCATATGGTAAAGTTTCAAATCTGGAGATCAGTTAGATCAAGACCTGCTTTTTTTCTCTCTCGGAAACTGTCGAGATAAGTGAGTAGAACATTCGGGAATAATTAAGATCTGGAATTAGGGACCAGAAAAGTGTCAAAAAACTCAGATCTCCACCCCATCCTCCATAAAACACTTCGAAAATTCAATAAGGACAGGTCTTAAGTGCTCAAAGTTTGACTTAGAGTTTCTTATTGAACTTTGTGAACCTTTTCCTTGATGCTGGCGATCCTTGGGTGGCACTGAAATATTTTCGGTGAAATTTGAGATCTGCAGATGAGCTGGATCTAAATGATCCTTTCCCTCTCTAGGAAAATTGTCAAGATGAGTGAATAGAACTTTGAGGAATAATTAAAGACTGGAATTGGAAACCAGAAAAGTGTCTAATCTGAGATTCAATCTAACATTTTGAGGCTAAAAAAGACTAAAAAATGTAAAAATTGACTTAATTTTTTATTGGCAGATGAGCTAGATCTAAAAGTGTCTCAAAATTCTGATGATGGCAGTCCTTGGGTGGCACCAAAACATTTTAGGTAAAATTCTAGATCTGCAGCTCAGCTAGACTTAAACAAGCCTTTCCCTCTCTCAAAAAAATTTTCGAGACAAATGAATAGAACTTTGAGGAATAATTAAAAGCTGGAATTAGGGAACGGAAAACTATTTCAAAGCTGTAGTCTCCGTCCCTCCCTTCCTTGAAAGCCTTTCAAAATCCATTAAAGCAGGTCTTATTTTTTTTTAGCTTGGGCTTAGAGTTTCTAGGACTGAAAGTACTGGACAAAAGATCCTAAGTTTTGAAATGAATTCCCAACCAAATTTGACTTTACTTCAAAGTTTAGAACCCATTTCTATCGGACCTTCCAAGAAAGGAAGGAATGGAGGTTTAAAGTTGAGAACAACTTTCCAGACCAATATTTAGGTTGTATTCAGGCTCTAAGGGTATTTTCCAATTTCATTGAAATTTCATAAAGAAAGAAAAAACGAGCAAAAACGGGGTTTTTAAAGGCCAAATGAAAATACTGAAAAAACACAACAAAGCGAATATTTCGAGAGGACAAATGCCTCTCTTCTTCAGCGCGAAATAAAATAATATATCCAAGGAAAGTGCCGAAGAATAATAATAAAAAAAAAAAACCGGTCCTTCTTAGATGTTCTGGTGCACCGAAATGATACATGTTTCGAGTTTGGTGTCTATAGAAAACCCACACATAATGACCGTTACTTAAATTATTCCTCTAATCATTCTCCTGCTGTGAAAAGAGAAGTTGTCACTTCTCTAGTTGATAGAGCATTGAAAGTTTGTTCAACACACTTCTTGGATTTAGAGCTAAACCACCATAGAGATATTTTATTTGGGAACGGTTATCCAATTAGTTAATAAATTCTGTAATGCAAAACGCATTAAAAGATTATCAGATAGTTCCACAGAAAACACAAATCAAAGGGAAAATTCAGTTTATCTTGGTATCCCATACGTTAAAGGGGTTTCAGACCACATTTCAAAAAATATAAGAAAAAAATAACATTTACACTTATTATAGACCCAGAAAAACTATCAGGTCCCAAATTTATCAAGGTAAAGACCTTATCCAAGGTAAAGATTTTATGCACCTTCTATAAAGCAAGAAATGGGAGTACAAACTAACAGAGCTAGCATAATTCCTGTTTCAGTGGATAAATCGTTCTAAAGAATATTTATGATTATAATTCAAGTGATGGGGGTAGGAGGATTGAGAGAAAAGCTCCAATCTATGAATTAAATGAACCTTACTTAATTCCATTTAGTTGACAAGTTAAGTGTTCTTTATAAGGCTGAAAGTCATTGGACGGCAACCAGCCCCTCCTGTGCTTTCATCATTAGACATCGACAAGCTCAAGATGAACAATAAAAGCTGAGGAATAACTTTATGAGAAAAATCAGACAAGCCATTAACCGTTGATGAGTTTTTATATTGCAAAAATAAGGAGTAGGTGGATATTGCAACCAAAAACACTATTAGAATTGTTTAGTTTCTAAGGAAATCCCTGAAAATGTCTATAAAATTTCAGTGAAGTATTTAGATACCTAAGGATGAAAGGGCTAACTTGACATCAGCACTTGAATACAGTACTCAAGCGATACCAGGAAAATGAGAAGAGCAAAATAGTGTGAACCGTAAAACAGATAACCTTCAAAAAAAACAAGAAGAAGTATTTTGAGATTAAAAAAATAAGAAGAAGTGTAAAATTTCATACCAGCCAATCAAGAGCAATCAAACACTTTATATTATTAAGAAAATTATTAAAGAAAGAATATTCCTAAAAAAAATTCAGTGAAGTATTTGAATACCTAAGAGTGAAAGAACTACCCTGACATTTCCAGGGTTATGGCTACTTGAATACAGTGTTGCGGCAAGACCAGGGAAATGACAAAAGAGCTAAATAGTGAGAACTACAGCTCCGACAACCTTCAACAGAACAAGAAGAAGCATTGTCTCTGATTGGACAATTTTTTTTACTAGTTTTTATCCTATTGTTTTTACTCGGGTCTTCCACGTTTTATTTTAGTATGTCGGTCTTATCTCTGAACAGTATTAAAAATTAAACTAAAGAGCAAACAAACCTGTGATAAAGCCGCAGAGCCATCTTTATAGTTTCTGGTCACTGTTACGACAGGATATCCCTTTTTGAGTGTCCAGGAGTCCATAATTGATTTTACGTCAATATCATTTGGCAAAGTGCCATCAGCATGAGCTTGATCAGTTAAAGCTTTCCAAAGATCATCTTGTTCAGCATTTCCATATTTCCTGAAATATACAATCACTGAAGTAACACTTAAGATTAAACTTTGATGCTGAACAGCGCTTCTGTAGTTATAACCGTGGCTTTTGGACACGAACAGCCTTTAATTCTAATAAGCAATTATTGGGGACGAATTTAAATCAAAATTAATTTCAATTAATACAAATTAGCCCCGCATAGATTGGGTATCTCTTTTATGAGCCTAGATTAAGAATAAATTGTCATTCTTTTTCATCTTGGCCACCGTATATTACTCTTATTCAAATTCTGAATTTACTAATTACGACTCCTCCCCCCCCCCTTTTCTTCATTGTTCTATGAATACTGAATTCATTTTTGTTGTTTTTTCATTGATGCTGGACAATCGTGCAAAAGTATACTTGCACTCAAGTGGATGTCTGTAATGGTGTTAACGAAGTTTTTTTCTGTCTGTTTTGTTATCAGATTTTTCACTTTTTTCCTCTTAGTAGGAAATAAAAGTAGAAATAAAATAAAAAATTAACAAACAATAGGAGAAACAATCTGACATAGGAAGGGACGGCTATTTTTATTTATACCCAACAAACTTGCAACTCTTCGGAGGTGTAACTTTAAATGATTACCAAGCCCACAACTAAAACAGTATTCATAGTAACAGCAAGCAAGCTCGTAATTATTAAGTTTTAAACAGTGGTAGAGCAAACCAAAATTCAGGTGATTTAATTAACCAAATCCATTTTCTTGTATATTACGCGAGTAATCCAAAGAAGGGATGGCTATTCCATTTGATAGTAGACAGTTATTTCCCTTATTCTCAAAAAATACAAAATCTGCCTCTTAAAAGAAGGCACTAGCCAATTTATACTAGACAAACTTGGATTTGGTCTCTAACTTAAATAAAAGATTCCATCTCCGAGTTTAGAATATTATGCAAAGCAGCAGTACTGACCTTATAGCTTCCTGAAAATTGCCCCACAAAAATTAACTTCTTTCCCTTTTCAAATTATCTAGTTTCATAAGTTTGCAGGCAAAGTAAGCAAATATGCTTACTTTTACTTACAGATCAACTTTTACTTACAACAAACCTTTTAAAGAATGGATCTTCG
The DNA here is from genome assembly GCA_027921565.1 of Artemia sinica. Taxonomy (NCBI): domain Eukaryota; kingdom Metazoa; phylum Arthropoda; class Branchiopoda; order Anostraca; family Artemiidae; genus Artemia; species Artemia sinica. The sequence continues at coordinate 55,458,060 of CM051267.1, read as the reverse complement.
GAAGGGACCGATGGGTCATCGACTAATCTGATTAAGTGCATAGCACCAAATTTTGTAAACCCGCTTTCCCATGTGTTCAACCTCTGTTTTAAAACCGGAAGATTTCCTTCTTGTTTCAAGTCTGCAAGAATTATCTCTTTGTATAAAGGAGGAGACCCGAAGAACCCAACAAACTATCGGCCGATTTCGATCCTGTCTACTTTTGGGAAGTTGCTTGAAAAGTGCCTATATTACCGTATAGTCAGCTTTCTAATGAAATCTAAATTTTTTTAGTCCGATGCTATTTGGGTTCCGGAAGTCTCACTCTACTGAGCATGCTATTATGGCAATGACTCAGTTTGTTCATGACGCCCTCGACAAAGGTGATATTCCTGCTACAATTTTTATTGACATTAAAAAGGCATTTGATACGATTTCCCATAAAATATTGCATACTAAACTTGATAACTGCGGCATAAGAGGCCCAGTTAATGACTTAGTAATGTCTTACCTAAAAAACCGAAATCAGTATGTAGACGGAGGTGATACTTCTTCCTCATCAGTATCTCAATCTCAGTCAGTCGGAGTCCCACAAGGCTCTATTTTGGGTCCACTCCTATTTCTTATCTATGTTAATGATATCAGTAATAGCATCAATGATATTGGCCTTAACATATTATTCGCCGATGACACGGCATGCAATGTCAGCAGCCCCGACTCTAGATCTTTGAAGCTTAGGTTGGAATCAGCACTGTCGAGGTTTATCTTATGGTTTTCGAGAAATAAATTGACTATTAATTGTACTAAGACAAAATTCATCATCTTTTCTCGTACTGGGAAAACAGCACCGGAAATTATGATGATTAATATTCAAGGCCTACCCATTGAAATTGAAAGAGTTGATGATATTAAATATCTCGGGATAATACTGGATTCAAGTTTATCATTTAAAAGACATGCAATTTATCTTCGAATGAAACTGGCAAGAAATATTGGTATGATGAATCATCTGAAATTTGTTCTGCCGTTTTTTGCCCTGAAATCTCTTTATCATTCTCTAGTGCATTCATATATAAATTACTGTCCCATTATTTTTTTGAATACTTTTAAAACTCATATTCTTCCTCTTCAGAGGCAACAAAATAAATCTCTGCGTCTATTGAAAAATTGCCTGCCTGGCCCGTTTTCTTACCCTGGTAAATCGTCAACAAAAAGTATGTATCAAATTTTAAATATCCTTCCACTGGATCTTTTCTCTTCTTTCCATTCTGTTCTTTATATGATTAAACATGTTCAAGGTCTTTTGCCTGAGTATTTTTATTTGCATAATAATTTTTTTCAGGATGATAATCAGGTTTTGCATACATATTGGACCCGTGGCAGTTCTGTTGTCCGTTAGGCTTTAATAAAATCTAAAAGGTCCCGTTTTTCAACAAGGCATAGTATTATATATAATTGGAATAAATTTCATAGTTTTATAGATTTGAATAATTCATTGGTTAATAATAAAATTAGAATAATGAATCATTTAATCAGTAATTATTAATTTGATTTATTTTCTGGGGTGGATGCTCCTCATTTCATTTTATTTATTTGGTTACTTTGATTTTTTGCGGATTTTGTTTGTTGTTACCGTACGGAGAGTTGAAGAGCAATCTTTTTATTCCGGTATCTGGAGATAGTATTAGTTATTTATTGTTGAGTGTATATAAACCCACACACGAGTTATTCTCACTGTGGGTAATTAATTTGATAGTTTTGTCAAAAAATTTGTTATTGATTAATAAAGAACTTGAACTTGAACTTCACTTTTAACCCACTAAAATAAATTTATGATAGGCAGAACCGAAGATTAGTAAAAAATCAACCTCTGTAGATACAATACCGTGATAAATTACAAGGTTTAAAAAGAAAACAAAAGGGAACAAAACTCCTATTGCTTCTCGTTCTATTCCTTTCGTTAACCAAAATGGAAGCATTTAGGCAAATTATAACCCGATATTTCAAAATTTTCCTATAGCATATTAAATTTTCCACAAAATTGTTTTTAATGTAAAAACTCGTAAAAATACCTTAAACAGGCATTGTGGATGGAATACATATTTTAGGGAAAATTATAAAACCTCAAGATTTCAAGCTTCTGGCAGTCCCCAAGAGGGCACAACTAACCTGATTATGAATTGATAATACATCTGCAAAGAAATGTATCAGTGGAAAACAAGGACCTTCTCGAACAGGTAGACACACTGCGGCCCACCAGAGAATATTATATTGCCCCTAGATAAATTTATGCCAATTAAATTTTGCCGATTTTCCCATTTATGCCAATTATGCCAATCTTATTCTTTTCTATTTGATTATATTTTTCGATACATTTTTGACAGCTTTTTCCGTCAAAAATTGACAAAAAAAAGCCGTCTATACTATATAGACGTCTAACAGTAAAATATTTTAGCCTACTAATGATAATAAATATTTATTTATTTAGCCTACTAAAATAAATATTTTAGCCTACTACTTTAGCCTACTATGTTAATAAATTTAGAGGGAAAAGTTAGTTTGCACTTGTCACAGTTAAAGATAGGAACGGAGCCACAATTAGTGGTAAAGACAGAGCAGAACATTTTGAGACTGCTAAACCCTGATAAAGTTACAGGAAAGACATAAAAAAGAATGAAAGAGCTTGTGATATTATTAATTAAATTAAGTTAAGTTTACTAATAAAATAGAACTAGTAATACATGAAAACAAAGTCATACAACTAAATCTTCTAGCCTGCCCATGAACTTGCAAAGGCAAGTTGTCCTAGGGGCGTGCCGGGAATGTGAAGGAAATGAAGGACGTGTATTGGATGTGAAGGAAGATTTATTTAGTGAGAACATTTAGTGATAGTACTAAAAGAATTTTAAAAAATAAGGTCCCAGGTGCTGATAGAAAAGTAAATGGGTCATTTTTTAAATATGGTAGTTATGAGCCTATAGATTAGTTACTGAAGATTATGAATGTTATCGTTCAAAAGGGGGAAGCACCTAGCGATTTTAGTAGAACTCTAATTAAGCCCCTGTGTAAAAAGGTAATAAGATCGAGTGTGATAATTATAGAGGCATTAGGCCAGTATCTTCCGGAAGCAAATTATTTAGTATGATGACACTTCTTAGACTTAGAGATGCTGTAGATAAAATTCTAAGTGAAGAATAGTGTGGGTTTACCAAGGGCAGAGGATGCATTGATGAAATTTTCACTCTTATATTAATAATTGAGAATTCTCTTCATTATTAACTTATTTTTTGTCTCTAATTGTAACTAAAGCATTTAATATACGCGCTACTCTTTGTAACGGAGTTAGCAATGCCGCCTTCAAAGGAAAATTCCCCCCCCCCCTGACAAAAGGGTGTCTGAAACAGATATATCTAATGAGCCCAATTGTGATTATAAGGATTGATAATTTCGGATTTAAGTTATTTTTAAATCATCCTGTTGAAATTTCCGGAAGTGTGAAGTGGAGGCCACAAACAAATGTGAAGTGGAGGCCACAAACAAATGTGAAGTGGAGGCCACAAACAAATGTGAAGTGGAGGCCACAAACAAATGTGAAGTGGAGGCCACAAACAAATGTGAAGTGGAGGCCACAAACAAATGTGAAGTGGAGGCCACAAACAAATGTGAAGTGGAGGCCACAAACAAAACAAATGTAAAGGAAGTGGGAAAGCATTAAAATATGAACTAAGGAGGTGTAAAGTGGATGCCATGGATAAAATTGCCGAGGATCTAGAGGATGCAGCTAGACGGCATAATAGTAAAATATTGTACTGTCATGTTAATAAATTGAGAGGGAGTAGTCAATCTGGACTTGGCCCCGTTAAAGATAGGAACGGGGCCAAAATTAGCGATAAGGAAAGAGTTAAAGAGAGATGGGAAGAACATTTTGAGAACTTGCTATACAGGAAAATGAAAAAGTTTGTGATACCTTGGATGTGGAGGAAGATTTGTTTTGTGAGGAAGACTTAGCTACAGTACTAAAGGGATTTAACAATAATAAGGCTCTAGGTGCTGATAGTGTGGTAAATGAGTTTCTTAAATATGGTGGATCTGAAGTTAGAAATAAGTTACTGAAGATTATGAATATGATTTTTGAAAAAGGGGAAGTACCTAACGATTTTAGGAAAACCTTACTTAAGCCACTTTATAAGAAAGGTGATAAAAGTGAGTGCGGTAATTATCAAGGCATTAGTCTGGTCTCTGTAGGTAGCAAATTACTTAGTAATATGATACTTTTCAGACTGAGAGATGCCGTAGACAAAGTTTTATAGAAAAGGTTTATAGAATTGAGAAGTTCCTGAGTTGTCAAACATCTTTGGTCCTCGGTTTTATAGATTATGAGCAAGCGTTCGATTCTGTTGATAGAAGAGCCTTAGTAAAGGTTTTATCCTTGTAAGGAAAAAGTCTCCTGGACTTAGATTATGCCGATGATTTCAGCATTCTAGATGAAAGTGTGAGCAAAATGAATGAGCTTTTATAGGATTTGCGAGTTCAGGGTGCTAGAATTGGTTTGAAAATTAATGTTAAGGAGACTAAGTCACTAAGGCTAGGAATAAGTGAAGATGGAAAGGTGACGTTGGGTAATGAAAAGATTGATCAGGTGGGTAGCTTCACTTACCTTTGTAGTATTATTAGTAAAGATGGTGGGAGCAGTGAAGATGTTAAGAGTAGAACAGCCAAGGCTGAGGGTATTTTTTCACAGTTAAAAAAAAGTTTGGAAGAATAGAAAGATAAGTCTGCAAACCAAGATTAGAATATTAGAAAACATTTCAAGGGAAATATTTTCCTTTGAAGAGATAACTCTTGAAAATTATTATCTAGAATCAAACATTTTTCCAAAATCACTAGATTCCGTATGATTTTTTGTTTCTCAAATCCAAGCATTTGCATTGGCAAAATCCAAGCATTTGGCCTTGGCAAAAAAAGGTTAAATGCTTACTTGTCTTTTAAATAGTTTGTCACACCTCCTCTGAATGAGGATTCACCCAGGAAAAAATTCATCATTCTGATAATCGCAGCACCTGGAAAAAAAATATTTTTTTAAAACGTTCAATAATGAACAGAATGAAGAATTTTGGCAAGCAAGTGAGTGTAAGCTTAAGGTAAGTGAGCAATACGTTTTAATATTGAGCTAGTTAAATTTACAGAACAATTTTTTTAGTTTTGAAATTAATCTTTTTGACACTTTCAATACAAGATCGACATTTTGAGAAATATCTCATGAAATTGCCAAAACAGCCGTAAATCAGGTGTTTCTAAAACTTGAATTTTAAGAAAATGAAAAATGAGCATTATCTCAGTTATTTTTATAAGATTTAAGATTTTACGCGTTGGTATACGATCGAGAAGGGAGAATTCGATTGTGTGCGTTTTAGATTTGGGTTAGTCGCTGCTTTTCTTCGAGAACACAAAACATTTTATTATTATATAGTTGAAATTCAATAAAGTGCCATGAAATAAAAACTTGAAAACAATTATAATCTGAGCAACTCAGATTGGCTTAGAAAGGCTTAATCCTGTAATCTTATCAACCACTAAAGTTAAATTTCCAGAAAAAACAATTTCAGTGTTAGAAAATGAGGAGTAAATTTAAGATCATGTGATATCCTATAACATCATATTACATCATAGAAAATCTTTATTTTTCATATTATTAAGCTTTATAAGACTCTTTTTCAATTGAAAATTAAAAACTAGGTCGGCCATAAAGCTTTGTCATTCTTGAGATGAGCTTAGGATGATTTGAGGTGTAGGACCCCTGGTTTCCTGAGGATTAAAAAAAAAAAATAAAAAATAAGAATGCATAAAAAATATAAAAATGCGGCAAAGCAAGCATTATCATACCTCATCCTACCTTGAATAAATATTACCTTATAGTGTAGGAACCATAAGATAAAGGTGTACTTAAAGGTAGTCAACATGATGAAACGTGTCATTTATCTTAAAATTGGCAAAACATGGTAATAATATATATATATAGTCGTAATAATATATATAATATAATAATATATATAATATATATAGTATATTAATAATATATAGTCGTATTCATAATAAAAATGTTAGACGTCAGATACCTAGGGAATGGTCTACAGAGGAAAATGTTAAATTAAGCGAAGCGTTTTCAGAGGATGATGTAGCTATAAGGCTAAGTGATTTAGAGAAGATAAATAACCATGATAGATTGATAGAAGAGTTCACTGAGATTTTACATGAAATAGCAGGCCCAGTTCTAGGAAATAAAGGAGGTCGTAAGGATATAGAATTTTTTGATGAGGAATGTAGAATAAAAAAATTAGAATTGATTAAAGAAATGGAGATTTTGAGGAAAGAGGAAAAAGAGGAAAATAGGTTTCGACTAGTAACAAGGTTTAAAAATGTTCGCCGGGAGTATAAACGCCTTTTAAAACAGAAGAAGAGACTGGCTATTCAAAAAGGTAAGGAGGAGCTGATCCAGTTTTATGAAAAGGTGATATGCGGTCTTTCTGGAGAAAGATAAAAAAAGGGGCCTCCATAGCTCAGCCAAAAGTACCTGACCCAAAAACATGGCCTACATACTACAACGACGCGGTTCAGGAAGACTATTCGTTTGACTGCTGGTTCAGCGACGAATTATCGAATACAGAGAATGAGACCAGTCTCCCACTGAAAGAACACGATTATGATCTGATAAAACCCGCATCGGAAGAAGAAATTGAAGAATGCATAGGCGTCATGGAAGGTGGATCAGCACCTAGTAGCGATGGAGTCCCAACAAAGATCTTGAAACAATTCCAACTGTTATTTATGCCCATCTTCTCGGCTATCTTCAACTCAGTTCTGGCTTCTGGAGAATGGCCCTCGCCGTGGAAAACATCCTTGATTTTGCCGCTATTCAAAAAGGGAGACCCAGCAGATCACAGTAATTATCGACCGATATCTTTAGTACCTAGTCTTAGCAAAATATTAGAAAGAATACTAGATGCTAGATTAGCTCATTGGTTAAAAAATATAGGATTTTGAAGGAGGAGCAGGCAGGATTTCGAGATGGTTATAATGCTATTGATAGGGTCTTAGTCCTACAGGCGCTTGTAGAGAAATATGCAAAAGGGAAGAATAGGTTGTACGTTGCATTTTTAGATCTAGAAAAGGCCTTCGACAGTATTGATAGGATTTTCCTGTGCTTCGAACTGTTAAAGGTAGGCTTACCAAGACTTTTCGTTAGGATATTAGCTGATATGTATAGAAAGACATTTGGTGTAGTTAAAGTTTTAGGGAAGGGATTATCGTCGCCGTTTGAAATTAGAAAAGGAGTAAAACAGGGTAGTAGTATTTCGCCTAGGTTGTTCACGTTGTATATAAATGATATTGTTGACCATTTTAAAAAGGTATGGGCCCCTACGGTGTCACTAGGGAACCTGACGTTATCTCTGTTGCTTTTTGCTGACGATGCGGTGTTAATAGGCAAGTCACCAGAGGAGCTCCAAATCTTATTGAGTATATTAGAAGAATATTTAGATAGAAAGAAACTAGTGTTGAATATCAAAAAGAGTGAGATTGTGGTTTTTAGAGGAATTCGTGTGAATAATGATGATCAAAAAGTAGAATTTTATTATAATGGTGAAAAAGTAAAAGAGACCGAAAATTTTAAATATTTGGGAGTAACACTTTCAGCAAATGGAGGATGGAAAGAGCATGTAAAAGAGATGATTAAGAGAGGGAAAGCAGTTTCAGCTGCCATTTTACGTAATTCAAGGCTTTCAAGTATAAAAGATCTAAAAATGCATAAATATGTTTTTAATTCTAAAGTTTTGCCTACTATCCATTACGGAGCTGAACTCTGGGGGCATGACCCGGCACCACAATTGGAATCAATTCAGCTGCAACACTTTAAGAGATTAATTGGTCTTCACTTAACTTAACGATCACTTAACAATCAGGCAATAAAAGGTGACCTAGGTACATTTTCGCTGAGAATGAGTAGATTAGCACAGATGATCCGGTACTAGCTAAAAGTTCAAAGTCTGCCAGAAGATAGGTTAGCAAAAGCAGCTTATGTGGAGATGCTACGGTCGAAACGTAAAAGATCGTGGCCGTATCAAATAAAAAATGTTTTAGATGGATTAGGATTATCATATATTTGGAATGAGGGGCTAGGACCCGCAGATCAGGGTGAGCCGTTTTTGGCTATGATTATAGAAAGAATAAAAGACCAGGAAGTCCAAATGTGGACTCAGGAAGTTAAAACATCTGAAACATTGAAGTTTTATTCCCATGTAAAAGAGATATTTGGATTTGAATATTATTTTAAACTAGGATTACCGGGGGAGACATTGAGGACTTGGTTTCGGATCCGAGCGAATTGCCTGCCGCTAAAAAATAGAAAAAGAGTATTTGAAAGAAAAAGGGTGGCCCCAGATGTAGATACAGATTACTCTTGCCCCAGATGTAACCTAGGTATTGAGGATGTGGCCCATATTTTCACCGAGTGCCAGCAACTTTCTCTATTAAGGGAAAAGTATTTTGAGGGTGGTAACTTAGAGTTCCTGGGGATCCTGAAAACGACTGTAAAAAGGACAATCAGGCAGTTATGTAAATATGTAAATGAAGCGTTGACATCAATGAGTGAAACTTAATATTTATGTATTTTTTATTGTGGAGTGTAATTAAGAATACCGTTCTGTATGGCCTGTTTTTTGGCTTATAATAAATTATTATTATTATTATTATTATAGCGATGTAAATAATAAGTAAGCAGTAGTAAAATATTATAATAATAAATAAATTGATTATAGTCTGGATATGTCGGTAACAACAAAAAGGTAGTTTCTCCAGATGCAAAATCTCTTGTTTTATAATTTTATAATTAACAATATTGTAAATGCGAAAAAACCTGGTTATGAACTGAACAGCCATGGGCGTTCAACACTTACGGTATAACTTGAAGAATTTTTGAATTGTAATTGCCAATCCATGAAAACAGTTTTTGATCCTTATAAAAATGTGGATGTCTGGAGATACTCTCTTCTAGTAATTAGAAATTCATATATACTAGGGCTGCGATAATACTAAAAAACACAACGTCTTGGCAACTGGGCCAATTCTTGTGTTCTTGAATGTAAAAAATTTAATTAAAAAGATGCAATGTGATTGAGGGAGCAACAGTCCCTTAGTGCCTTATAAAAAAAATAGAAACTAAAAAAAAATCAAAAAATCAAAAAAAATTCGTAAACGTTAATATTTGAAAAAACACCGTTGTATCTAAAAAAAAGTTTCAGAATTTGTTTAGGCAAATAATAGTTAACGTACATTCCGACTTAACCTCTTTCTGAGGAGCTTTCTCACCTTCTAACCTCCTCCCTTCTCTCTTGATGACTTTTCACACATTCAATGAGGAGCTGGAAAGCTGGAAGTGATTGCTCGTTCCAAAAACATCCCTTCGTCCTTCTCAATCACCCTTCTACACAAGTACTGCATAAGACATGCAGTTTGGCTGCATTTGGCTGCCTGGTGTGTGCTGAGTCTTGTGCAAAACGCTTGGTACCAAGCCATAGGGTTTAGAGCAAGGCTAACAGGGTATGTTGTAGCAACACCAAATACCGGCTGATATTGTTGGAGCCAAAGTTTGATATGAGGTCAATGTCTACCTTTTAAAAGTGCATCAAATCACCCCTTGCTGGGGAGCTTTCTCTTCTTGCATCACCGTTCACCAAGGCAGCAAGACATACAATTAGGAAGGGGTGCTAGGATAACCACCCTTTTCACTGCCACATATCCATTTGGAGACACCCCCAGAGGAAGGGATGAGTTATTCCATCAAAACCAGATGGTGATTCCTTCAAATGGAGGTTCAAAAGAGGCAATAACTTGATAATTAGATCGGCTAAAGGACTAGTTGTAAATTTGGTGCTTGGAATGGAGGAGGAGAGTGAGTAGCTGTTTCGGTCTCAGGTAGGTATTTGTCGGTAACAAGAAAAAAGGGAACTTCTCGAGATACAAATTTTTTTTTTATAATTAACAATAAAAAAAAAAAAAGCTTTTCAATAACTGAAAATGCATATCGAGAGTTCTTCTGTCCGAATTATGAGCAAAATATCCTTAAACAGGTGTAAATTATCAATTTTTATTATTGATTATTTGAAGTATTGATTCTACTTGAGTTTAGAGTGTTCCATGAGGGTCTCTAGGTCTTTCTAAGAAAACGAAAAAAAAACGTGAAAAAGTTTCTATAATGTTTATTATTAATTTTCAATTTATTGTAATTTAATAATGGAAGATTTAATTACCTTTTTTGTATGAAATAGCATCAAAGAGTTCAGTAATCTGATCAGGGTGTACAACCTCAGCTGAGATTGGATGGGACGACTCCAAAGAGTCTAAACCTAAAACATCTTGTATTTCAAGGGTGATATAATCCAGATATTTCCAATTAGGTTCAACCTGCAAAAAGAGAACATTCTCAACGACCCTAGTCAATAATTAAATAATTAATGAAAAAGTCCATAAGTAATTATACATTTATACAATCATATATGTATACAATTATATATGTATAAATGTATACAATTATACAATTATTTAGTAGTAGTAGGTGCTGAATAAAAAAAGGGTTAGCCACAGTTAATTTAAAAAGTGAACTTAAAAACCACAACTTACTTAGTTACAGTGAAAAAACTGTCTCCTTATTTCAAATATCTAGATTCTTAAGCATCTTTCTAGCTGAGTATATCATTTATGTTTGAAATTAGAAGTGTTCCAACTTAAATATTTTGCTTTCAAGTTTGGAAGTGTATTGGCGTGTATTTCAAAAAGTCGTGCTTTAGACAGTGATGCTAACAGAATTATAAGCCCCAAAAAAAGGAATTTCTGTCTCACTTTTTAAACTTTTCTGCTTAAGCATCAAAAGGTTAGGATTGTAATTAAAATTTGGACTGAATTTAAATATTTAGTCAAAATTTTTGATGAACTGTAGTTTTGTTGAGAAAGTTCTTATTAATAATTTTATTACACAGTTGTGTACAAAATTTTGTATAAAAATTTATGCAAAATAAATACCTTTATACCCAAACACAGCCATATATGTAAGAATCCATTTCTGTGGGGGATTCCAGGGAACGAGGGTATAAATTAAAGAAATGAAACGGTCAATAAAAAACATTTGAAATTAAAGGAAATCAAACGGCTATGATTTCGAATGACTGTTTTGAGGTTCAATATATGCTGAGGAATGTTTATTAATGGAAATTCCCTGCTTGGCAATACGGAGCACAGGGATCGATACCGAATGTGGCAAGGTTGGGCGATATGCTTTCTTCTTGTCCCTGCAACAAAAACTCAGAACCTGAAATTTCGATTCAACACTCTATATGCCAGCAATGGCTCTGAAGGTTCTTTATCTTTTATCCTTTTATCATTCATAGAAAGTGACTTTTGAATAATTTTACCCATAAAATAACTGAAATGTCATATTTTATCCAATTTTTCAAATTTGAAGGTCGAGGTTCAAACCAGGAGGTTCTCCTTTCCTATGGCCTTCTAAAAATTTACCGATAATTGAGTTTTGATTCCACCCAAAAGTCGTTTTTTAAGTAGAAAGGACCTGGCACAAGTGGCATACAACAAAATTTTCTCTAAAGTGGTAGGGAAGGATTTTTGCCAAAGTGACTGAAAATTAGCAGAACAACCATATAAATGGCACCTCGCTTTCAATGAAATTGATTACACTGATGTTGCCAATCAATAAGTGCCCCCTGGCCATGACCTTAGTCATGAGTCCAGTTGTAGCCACGAGTCCGATTCCAGTCAATCGAGTCCAGTTGCAGACCATCTCATGACTAGACAATTTTTGTCTAGCTGAGTAACATAATTTGAGACCTCATTCGTAGACATGAATACAAAGTGAATGTCATAACCTAATAAAAACATTTCATTAAGATTTACATTTTAACTGAATACAGATCAAAAATTAAATCACGACATTGTTGACCCAAATCATTCCATAATATACTTTTTTAAAAGTTTTCGTGGGCCATTCGAAAAAAAAAATTCGTTGAAAGAGACACATCATTTTTACTTGTTATAAATGACATGAAATGTACTAAAAAAGCAATAATCAATAAAATATTTGGAAAAAATTACGTGATTAATGGCCAGTCCTTGAACATAAGTAGCAAAACCTTCATTTAGCCAAAGATCCGTCCACCATTTCATTGTAACCAAGTTACCAAACCACTGGTGAGCAAGCTCATGAGCAACCACTTTCTGAACATACAGACGATCTCGAGCCACAGAACTAGATGGATCATAGAGAAGTGCACGTTCTCTGAAATATATTAAAAGCATTTAACAAAACCTAAAATAACGCATAGAAAATATATATCTATTAGGGCAAAACAATTTGCCGACTACATTCGGTCAAAAGGGGAGTATAAATCCACATCAGCAGTTCAAAAGATATTTGTCAGATGTTCTTCTTAACGACTTGACAGAGGTGATTTCCAGCCTATCAATCACTTCGTTAGAACTTTTCACTTGTACACCATAATCGTCCTAAAGCTTAAGTTTGACTTTTTGTTCCAGTCATTTTTAAATAGAATAATAAGCTGTTTTAAAAGTCCAAGAACAGACATCTTTAGCGTAAAGATCAAGGTATTGATGAGGGGGCAGCCCCCCTCAAATACACAATATTTTCTGTTCGTTTTAAGTTTTAATGTTGCTCCTTATTTTCAGCTGAAAACGTTTTTTTTTATTTAATTTTTGATCTACTACTACTACTACTAACAATCCACCGCAGCACCAAGCCACCTGAGGCCAACACAGCCACGCACGGTCCTCCTCCACTCCAATCTATTCAAAGACTCCCTTTTTACATCCTCCCACGAAGTTCCCATTTCCTTTAAATCTTTCTTTATGACGTCCTCCCATCCCAGACGAGGATGACCTGCTTTCCGTTTAGCCCTAGACGGTTGGCCGGAAAGAACAGTCTTCGGCAATCCGTCATCCTTCATCCACGCAACGTGCCCTAGCCACCTCAACCTTCCTTTCATTATAGCCCTAGAGAGCGGTATTGAACCACATTTTTCGTACAGCCTATTATTTGAAATACGGTCAGTCAGCTGGGTACCCAGAACAATCCGTAAGCAATTTATCTGGAGACCATCTAGCAAATCTTCATCCGCTTTTCGGAGCGTCCATGCTTCAGAGCCATATTTGACCACTGTCATCACTGTAGCTTCTAATATTCTAATCTTGGTTTGCAGACTTATCTTCCTATTCTTCCAAACTTTTTTTAATTGTGAAAAAACCCTGATCCTTGGCTATTCTACTTTTAACATCTTCACTGCTCCCACCATCTTTACTAATAATACTACCAAGGTAAGTGAAGCTGTCCACCTGATCAATGTTTTCATTACCTAATGTCACCTTTTCATCTTCACTTATTCCTAGCCTTAGGGACTTAATCTTCTTAACATTAATTTTCAAACCTCTTCTAACACCCTGAACTCACAAAACCTCTAAAAGTTCATTCATTTCGCTCACACTTTCATCTAGGATGCTTAAATCATCAGCATAATCTAAGTCCAGGAGACTTTTTCCTCCCCATTTAATTCCGTGGTCTCCCATTGCTTTTCTTGTGCTCCTTAAGACAAAGTCCATCAAAATGATCCATATAAAGGGGGATAGAACACAACCCTGCTTAAGTCCTGGTTTAATGCAAAACCAGCTGCTAACCTCATATCCTACCTTAACCACAGCAGTGTTATTCTCATACATAGCACTAATCTCTAAAATTCTCTAAGGTTAATCTACTTAAATTCTTAACATGGAAGACACAGACCAGGCGAATTTGAAACACGCCCATCCGCTCACTAATAGATTCACCCCGTAGGGTGATTTATTCCTTGATTGTATTATGAGTATGTTGACTAAATGCTTGATCGGGAGATAATGCGAGTAAGCTGTATAACTTTAACTGGCCCTCAAATATTGAACAAGCCCCTGGTTATTTTTTGAGGGGGGTAGCTTTAGTTGGTAGCACGATTGTGCATGGCCTCTTTTGAATCCATCACTGTAGCAACAAAAGAACAGGCATTTCACCGATCTATTACCCATGGTCACTAACGTGACTGCTGAGTCCTCCCCCCTAGGAGCTAAGATATAGCCCTAAGTTCTATACAAAGTTACTGATATTCTTTTTCATAATACATTTTTTGCGCTATGAAGCCAAAGATGATGAGAAAGCCGCTAAAAAATCATGCCAGCCAACAAAGGAAGTAACAGTTTTGTATAGAAATTAAATAAAAAAAAAGTTTTTTCAACTGAAAGTAAGGAGCAGCATTAAAACTTAAAACGAAAAGAAATTATTGCGTATATGATGGGGGTTGCTACTCCTTAAAACCTCGCTCTTCACGCTAAAGTTTTTTTAGAACTTTAAAAAAAAGCTTCTTATTGTTCTAATTAAACGAACAGTGTTTCGGGAGTCCTTCCTAAAGAATTGGGACATAATTCAAACTTTAGTGTAAAGAGTGAGGTGTTGAGGAGGAGTAACCCTCCTCATATGCGTAATAATTTCTGTTCGTTTTAAGTTTTAACGTTGCTCCTTACATTCAGTTGAAAAAACTTGTTTTTTATTTAATTTCTGATCGTTTTTTTAAGTAATTTTAAGGCAACATCTCCACGGATAAATCCCTCTCGCTCACAGATTTATTCTCTAGATAATTCAATCCTGGTGAAAATTTACCTCGGACAAGTACCCTTAACATCTCCACGCGTAAAATTGAGTCGGCAATAAGAAAGCAATAACTAAGAAGAATTTTTGTATAGGAATTCTGGCAAATTCCCCTAATGTAAAATTTCCCCTGAAAAATTTACCGCCTGGAAACTACCCTCCCCATGGAATACCCGTGGAGAATCCCACCAGCAGAACCCCCCTCCCCTGAAAAATGTATGCAAACTTCCCAATAACAAATACTATACGTGAATAATGGGCAAATTTTTTAACGTAGAGACCTTTCCCCAGGGGCTGTGGGGGGCCAAGATATTTCCAAAGGCATAGTTGTTTGGCCTTTCAATAGTGGCGTCGTTTGGGGGTGGCAAGGGGGGGGGGCAGTTGCCCCCCCAATAAATTGAAAAAAAGCTATTATATAGCCCATGCTAATTGACTCTCTGGATGTGGAACTTGTTTACCCCCTCAATAAAAATGCTGGAGCTACACCCCTGCCTTTCAACTATGCTGAAGAAAATGGCTATCTCAAAATTTTGTTTGGACCGTTTTGCGATAAAAGGGGCGTGTAAGGGGACCTAGTTCCCCTCCAATTTTTTTGGTTACTTAAAAAGGGCACTAGAACTTTTAATTTCCGTTTTAATGAGCCCTCTCAAGATCTTCTAAGACCAATGAGTCGATACGATCACCCCCGGGTAAGACTAAACTTAATGAAACTTACATATTTAAAATAAGCATAAAAATTCAAATTCTGATATATCTTCTGGTATCAAAACTCTGTTTTTTAGAGTTTTGGTTACTATTGAGCCGGGTCACTCCTTACCTAAAGTTCGTTACCACGAACTGTCTGACTAGGGCTATATCAAACCATATTTGGGAGGGGATCTGGGATACGGTATTATCACGGTAGCAGGCATTGCACATGGGAATAGTGTTGAATGCGAATATATGGGTCCCATGTTTTTGCTAGTATAATGTCTAGTCCAGAGAGCAATAATTCCAGGAAGCAGATTAAAGCAATGATAAATTATAGGACAGTCATTAAAAACCAGATAATAGCAACAGACTGCCAATGAAAATATGGTCGTCATTCAGTTATCTAGTTTATAAATTAGCAAGGGTGCGGAAACCTCTTGTTTGCTTTATATTTGGAATTGAAGTTCCATTTAAATGTATCTGAATTATAATCCACTCAAATCTCTTGACCCAATATAATTTTTATCCCGTTGGTTCAATGTCATTAAGTCATGTATGCAGAATCAATCAATAAGCAAACCATACTTGTTCGGCTAATTTCTAAGTTCTATTATGCACCCCCACCATCCTATGTAGATTTAGTCAGATCAGGTTGGTGATTGAACTTTTTTAGTGAGAGGGATGTGTGCATGAATATTTCTCGGGGAAGGCTCTAAAATAAAATACAAAAATATAATAATTTGAATAAGAAAAATGCAGCAATTTTCGAAAAAAAAGGATTTAGGCCTCGGGTCGATTAGGATTTCAGCTTCCAGGTGCCGAGGTCACTTGCATCCGTACAATTTTTGTCTGGTATACCATACAAGAATAAAACCTTTACCAAAGCTCTTCTATCAACAAAATCGAACTGTTGCTCATAGTATATAAAACTGAAGATCAAAGGTGTTTGACAACTCAGGCACTTCTCAATTAATAACCTAAGAGTGAAAATTTGGTCGACACATCTTCTACCTTTTCTAAAACCGCACTGTTCTTCTCTTAAAACTTTGTCTACAGAATCTCTCAGTCTAAAAAGTATCATATTACTAAGTAATTTATTAACTACAGAGACCAGACTGATGCCTCGCTAATTACCACACTCACTTTTATCACCTTTCTTATAAAGTGGCTTAATTAAGGTTTTCCTAAAATCTTTAGGTACTTCCCCTTATTCAAAAATCATATTCATAATCTTCAGTAACTTATTTCTAACCTCAGAGTCACCATATTTAAGAAACTCATTTACCACCCTATCAGCACCTGGAGGCTTATTATTTTGTAATCCTTTTAGTACTGTCGCTAATATTCTTCCTCACAAAACAAATCTTCCTTTACATCCAAGGTATCACAAACTTTTTGATTTTCTTCTATATCTTTTCCTGCAACTCTGATTTGCTAAACCTGACGGTATGATTTTCATTAGATCACCTGTGGTTTTGGGGGTATTTCTTCCCTTTTCAAAAATTGGGCAAATATTTTCAGGCTCGTAACTCTGGATGGATAGCAATAAACTTGATGAATTTTATATATTTTGAATATGCATTAAAATTTGATATTTTTTTTTATGTATCTATTGTTTTCAAGACTCTGTTTCCTAGACTTTCGGCTACTATTGAGCCGCAACGCTCCTTACTTACAGTTCGTTACCATGAATTGTTTATATTATCAATTATAATTTAGATACAATTTACATACAGTTTATATACAAGTTCATATTTTAACAATGGTATAATTATCGCACAAATTTCACGTCAGAAGTAACAAGAGGGAAAGCAAAGAAAGAGAAAAAAATAAGTTTATAACTGTCTTAATTGTCACAGAATCCTTTTTAGATTAGGGAAATGAGGAGCATTTCCACAATTTCTAGAACATTTAAACAGGGCTCTCTAATCTGGGACTGCTAGATTTTCCTGGACCCATGGCTAGCATATGTATCCAAGCATTAGATAATAATAAAGATGGGCTTTGCCAATCCAAAAGACGTTAATTTTTGAGGACCCTTTAACATCTTTTATAATAAGTTTACACGAAAACGGTATAAGATGATTTACTTGTTATTGGGTACTATTTTTCACAAGTAACATCTTATTGGCATTCTTACCATCAATTATGGCTAGTCCGTTGTAAGGAAGATCTAATATCGGTTTATAGGGGTTTTTTGGCTATCATTAAAGAAGATTAATTTAAAAAAAACAAGTTTTTTCGACTGAAAGTAAGGAGCAACATTAAAACTGAAAGCAAACAGAAATTACTACGTATACGAGGGGGGTCGCTCCCCTTGAATATCTCACTCTTCTCGCTAAAGTTTTTTGGTACTTTTCAAAAAGCTTCATACTGTTCTAGTTAAACGATCCTTGTGTTTCAGGAGTCGTTCTTGAAGAATCAGGACAAAATTCAAACTTTGGCGCAAAGAGCGAGATGAGAAGGGTCATTTTTTTAATATAAGACAGTAAAAACGCAACTTTAAATGAGTATTTCTTCCCTATATCCAAGGGCCGTCCTCAGCAAAACAAAACGAAGAGAAAACCAATATAAAAGAAACTCACATCAAAATTCAATCGTAAAAACTAAAAAATAGCAGTCCAGGTTGAACTTTCTTGAAGTAATGAAAGTCCTGAAAGGCTGTTTTGAAAAGAAATATCTTTACGATTGAATTTTAATGTGAATTTTCTTTATATTGGTTTTGTCTTCATTTGTTTTGCCGAGGACGGCCCTTGGATATAGAGTCGAAATATTCATTTAAAGTTACGTTCCACTGTCTTATATAAAAAAAAATCCCTATTGTTCTACTTATTGTTTATGATATAAAGGCAGTATGGTCTTCGTCGCTATTGAGGAGGGGGCAGCCCCCTTTTAGATCCTTAACGAAAATAGCCATGAATAATACTATTTAAAAATTAATATTAAGATTTATCCGAGATTAAAAGGAGTAAAATAAACAAAAATTCGAAAACGCTTTCACCTCCAAACCACAGTTTATAGAATTATCCAGTAAGTTTATCGCAGATCATTTCTGGTCTTCATTCTCGGTGCGAACAAAAAGCTCCTCCCACTTCTTTCTGCATTAGCGGGTTAGTGTGTCTTCGTCAATCAATGAGAAATGGTTACAAAGTGCATTATTCGTAATAGCGGGTTTCCACTTGTTTCCGATTGTTTCGCGTCTGACTTGTCTACCCGTGAAAAGATCTGATGCCGCTTATGTTTCTATCTGCAAAAACGTTCTCCGGAGCACTCGCACCCCGGTCCGGGTTTTTATAATGGGTGAGATAGGGAGTGATCATACTGGATAATTATATAAACTGTGCTCCAAACACACTAACAGTGCAAAAAAAAAGTTCCTGATCTTCCAAAGAAACTAAAAAAAAGAAGCGTGGGATCTTCTTGATATAAAAAGTTGTTCTTTATACGTTCTTATAAGACATGTTATGCACACTGTCATTTTATTATCTTAAAAAAGTTTCAGTTTTTTCCGGTAAGCAGGAAAAGAATGTTCCTTTTGAATGTCTGTCGGGATAAAAGCCTTTCTAAAACATTCTTTTCATCTATTTATTTTTATTTCCAAGATATTTATTAAGGAAGAACCGGTTTAAATGGAAACTAAAACAAGACAGACCTGTTTTCTACTTGAAAAGAAACGATAAATAGTAATATTTTTCAAGTCCAAGTAACTGTGTTGCGAGCTGTACAATCGGTTTTTGAATAATTCTGAAATTACGATCGATTCTAAAAGAGGTTCTAAGAGAGCGATGAAGCTGAGACTGAATTTAGGGTTTTTGACTCCTACTAATGGCTGGATTTTTTTTTAAACATGTTTCTTATTTTTAAATGTTTTTTAAACATTTTTTTATTTCATGTTTCAATTATTGTTACGAGTGAGAAATAACATATTCGAAAAATAAATTATCTCAACATACACTGCGAACCAAATGGACGGTTCGCAGTCAATTCGTATTAAATTTGAAGTAAATACGAATTAAATTGCATTTTCGACCGGGAACACGCTCAAAATTAGACACGTGCTTAGAATAAAAATTAGACATGGCATTTACGAAACTCGGAGCAATGGCCAGCAAAAGGTTAACTTTACCCAGTAAAAAAAAGGAGGCCAGTCTCGGTTATTGGATTCCCCTTGGCAATTAACGATTAAAATAAGAAAATTCTTACTCATTACGTCCAAAATAGCATTAATTAAAAAAATTTGGCGGAGGCTTTAATTTTAGTCCAATGCCTAATCACTTTTTACATAGATGTTTGAAACTGACCTTTTTTTGCTTAAATTTGGTTGGCTTAAGACACTAATTAAAACGCAAAAAAAAAAAAAAAAAAATCAGTACAAAGTGTAGGTTTCAAATAGAGCTTAAAATCACGTTCAAATATGTGGTATTGAGCTTTCAAAATAGAAATTCCTTCATCGGCAGAGTCGAAAGAAAATTCAACAATGGAATTTTTGTAGCCTAAGTCAAAGAGTATGGGTATCTTATGAGAGTGGGAACTGATGCTTCTGTCGATAAAAAAAAAAACTGTCATCGCCATGTAGCGTTTGGCAACACTTCTATATATATATATATATATATATATATATATATATATATATATATATATATATATATATATATATATATATATATATATATATATATATATATATATATATATATATATATATATATATATATATATATATATATATATATATATATACATACATATATGTATATATATATATATATATATATATATATATATATATATATATATATATATATATATATATATATATATATATATATATATATATATATATATATATATATATTTATATATATATACATATATATATACATATATATATATATATATATATATATATATATATATATATACATACATATATGTATGTATATATATATATATATATATATATATATATATATATATATATATATATATATATATATATATATATATATATATATTTATATATATATATATATATATATATATATATATATATATATATATATATATATATATATATATATATATATAACTGATACAACTGGGTCATAAATGGATACAATTGGACCAAACATAGAATCTCCCTGTAAAAATCCATTAAATAGAACAAAAATGACCTGAAGTAAGAATTGTGTAATTATAGTAGACAGTCGACAGGGGGGAGTCCAACTGCGTGATATCCTTAAATGGGCCTGTCGCAACAGTTCACTGTATACTGTGGCGTCTTCTTTTTCCAAATATGATACACATTTCATACCACGCGTACTTGCTCTGAGCAAAAACGTCACACCCTTAATTTAGTTGCTAGTGGTCGGACAAAACAGGTTTTTCCATAGGCTTTTTGGGATATGTACATCGGAATCGCGCGTGCACGAAGGCGAAGTATGAATCTTGTGTGGTTTTAAATGTGTTTCACTTTTTTTTAACGGAGACTATAGCCTTTGTCAATACTGTATTACTCTACTGTGCAACAGTTCTCTCTACTGTGCAACAATTCTCTCTACTGTGCAACACTTCAAGATACTTAAGACTGAACGTAAAAACGAAATACGTGATTAGAATGGGCCAGGAGATCATACTATTTACGAAATCTAGAGCAATGACCAATAAACAAGTTAACTGGCTGGTACAAGAGAAGGCTAATCTAATACCCTTGTTGTTTTCTACCCGTTAGATGCAAAATCTCGAAATAAGAACCTGCTGTAATAGCTTGAAGTGCTAGTAGGAAAAACCACAGTTTATAGACAGTAAGCTTATCGCAGATCATTTCTGGTCTTCGTTCTCGGTGCGAACAAAAAGCTCCTCCCACTTATTTCTGCATTGGCGGGAATGCGGGTTAGTCTGTTTCCGATTGTTTCCATGCACTTTGTTGGAAACAATCGGAAACAGACTAACCCGCATTCCCGCTAATCTGACTTCGCCTATGTTTATATCTGCAAAAACGTTATCCGGAGCACTCGCACTCCGGTCCGGGTTTTTATAATGGGTGAGATAGAGAATGATCATACTGGATAATTCTATAAACTGTGGGAAAAACCTTGAGTTTTGTCATCAAAGAAATAAATGGATCATGGAACGACAAGTATTTACTTGGACAATTTGATACCTTGGCTACTGGATTAATAAGATAGCGATAAAGAAAACATGATTACAATTTTACTTTTTTTATGTATCGAAAAGCACAAGCAAAGTTTCTGTCTGTATCGTATGTATCGATAATGTATCGAGCAAAGTATGTATCGAAAAGCACAAGCAAACGTTATTAGCACAGTCTGAAAAGGGGTTTGAAAAAATCAGGTTTCAAAAAGTGTTTACACTTTTTCCTTGAAGTTTAATTAATTTTCAAAGAAAACTTCGGCAAATAGCGTTTCATTTTTAAGAAAAATAACTTGTACTTTTTTTAGAAAAAAATGCTATCATATATAAAACACCCTTTATTTAAAAAATTATGAGATCAAAATACAGCTGCATAGCTGAGGCTTATATTTCGATAGTGACTTAATAAGTAATGCAAAACTATTTCTGATACTTCTATATGACTTGATTATATTTATTGTCGTTCAAGGTGGCACAGCACACTTATATGCTATAGCACATTTATGTGCTATGCCACCTGTTTCTGGTGCCGTTATTTTCTTGTCCCGATTGTTTTCTTTGGTACTACGGCGAGACCTTTCTAAATAAATTAATTTAAAAAAAAATTTTCCCACAAGACAAATTTTTCAAAGAAAAGTAAAGACCTCCATTAAGCCAAGAATGACCAAAAATTAAGTCAAATAATCTTCCAAGCGTAAAAACTACCACAAACCACTATCAATAAATTAATGAAACTCAAAAAGGACAGAAATTAAAATAGATAGCTGATTCAAACTCAAAATGAATTAAATTTATTCTAAAAAGTCAGAGGTTAAAGTCTAAGGCTCGAGCAGAGGTTGGAAGAGAAGATTTTATAAAATGGGATGTCAGATGGTGGTTTTGTTAGTAACGCAATAGCACTAGTTGCTATAATGACAATCCTTTCACTAACACTTTTTGGCGGCTGAAACAATTACCAATTCATACAATTACCATAATCTACAATTACCATTACATAATCTACAATTACAATTACCATAATCTTTAAAATTCTGTTTTGAAAAGATGTCAGAATTCTACTCTTTTCATTTATGAGTTTTAATGCTAAGATCTGGCCAGGTCATTTTCTTTTTTCCCTGAAATCACGGTTTGATTTTTTAAAAGAATTTTCTTAGACATTTCATACTATGCAACGTGTCTCCTGAGAAATTACCTAGTTACTTACTGATTTACGTAAATGCCGCCCATCCTTTAAAGTCGTCTTAGGGCCTCTTTGTTCGTAACGACATAGATGTGCTATGCCACTATCGTTCAAAACATACTCAAAAAGTAGCCCTATAACTATTCCTTTCAACATCACCATTCTCCGCTTACTTGTTTGATAATCCTATACAAAAGTAACTAACATTTGCAATATAAATGTACATTTTATCTTGTATTTTTGTTATTTTTTTCGTGTTTTGTATTTTGGAACAAAACTAACACAAAAACTACAAATGTATTAAATCCCTGTCAAGAAGCTTACTTGTTTTGTAATCCTATATAGAAGGTAGTCCTACTTATATTTTATGATATGAACGTGCATTTAATATAATATTTTTGCTGTTTTTTATTGTATTTGTATTTTGAAACAGAATTATTGTAAAAATAACATTATAAGTTTTCTAATTTCTGGAAAAATCCCAAAAACCTAGTAACTAAGACTAAAATTTAGTTATTTAGTGCAGTTCGTCCCTAACAGCAGGTAATTTTAGTTATTTATTTACCTAACAGCAGGTAAAAATTTACCTAACAGCAGGTAAATTTAGTAAAAATTTACCTAACAGCAGGTAAATTTAGTTATTTATTTACCTAACAGCAGGTAAAAATTTACCTAACAGCAGGTAAATTTAGTAAAAATTTACCTAACAGCAGGTAAATTTAGTTATTTAGTGCAGTTCGTCCCTAACAGCAGGTAATTAATCCCCAAACAATTTACGTGGGAGGATCTTTCCATGGAGGAAGTTTTCTTTGGGGAAGGGACATTGCTATGAAGGGGGCACCGAATTTTCCAGCATTATTAAAAAAAACGATCAGAAATTAATTTAAAAAAAAAACAAGTTTTTCAACTGAAAGTATGGAGCAACATCAAAACTTAAACCGAATAGAAATTATTAAGTATATGATTGGGTTTGCCCCCTAGTCAATACCTCGCTCTTTACGCAAAGGTTTTTTTAGTACTTTTATAAAGAGCTATTTATTCTAATTAACGGCCTTTGTGATTAAGGGGTCATTCTTAGAGAATTGGAACAAAATTTGAACTTTAGCGTAAAGAGCGAGGTATTGACTAGGGGGTGAGCCCCCTAATATACATAATAAAAATATAATATAGAAGTTCGTTACGTAAGTTAATTCGTAAGTTATGTATATTTATTACCAAACCCCACTGCCTTTCTATTTACGATTAAAACGAAATGCATATACTGAAAAACAGGTAAAACTTTTAATAAGACAATGGGAAAAACAAGTACTAAAAGAAATTCGAATTAAAAAAAAGAAAAAGAAAGAAGATTGAAGTAAGAAAATTAAGTAAGAAAAAGAAATTGCTCAAAAAGGTGGGGAAAGAGTTGTCCTCTAATTAGTTTTGCCACTACAAATAGCACTTTTAATTTGCAATCGAATGAGCCTTTCCCCTACGACCGTGTTTTTTTTAACAGGGGGCAGGGGGTGCCCACCCCCCCCCCCCTGGCTGAATGATGCTGCCTTATTTTTATATTTTTGCTCTGAGATTTCTATTATATAGCATTAAAAGTGCCAACTAAACGAGGTTTCCCCCCCCCTGGAATTCAGCTTATGGGCGCCCATGACAGTATCGCGTTAACTTTGACTTTGAATCAGGGCCTTCCTGCCATCTGTTCAAGGAAAGCTCATCATACGAGCGAAATGAGCATCAGAATGAGTCATAATCAAGTCCATTAATATAATCAAATACAGACAGGTCAGTTGGGTAACTTGTTTAACCTACCTGTAAGTAATTAATCCCCAATTTTCCATTGCACCGGCTGCAAAATCTGGCAGACCCACAAGATCTAGCTTAGGAAGAGGATATTCAATTCCGAAGTATTTTTCAAGGAAGGCAAGCATAGCTGGAGTAGATTTAGCTGCCAGTTCTGTTTGATTCATTGCATCACTTCGTGCCCAAATGCGGATGACTGGTCCAAGCTTTGGCGCTGGAGGTTCTTCTGGTAAAGGAAGGTCTGTTGTTGGTGGGTCAGTGGAGTCAAATTCATCAGCTGACCTAGAAAAATTATGAAATGATATGAGTTTGCTTCGATAAAATTGTGCTATAAACTGAACGAGGTCTCGGATAAAGGGCATTTTAGGTACTTGTGTATTATACGCCCCTCACTCAAATACTTCACTTAATTGGAACCTGTTTCTTTGACGCTCAATCCTAATAAAATATCACAAAATATGATGAAAATATAACACTTTAGAAACAAATTTGCGCTATATATTTGCACATTAGGGGGGGGGGAGTAAAATTTTGCGGGTCTGCATGCAAAATGTCTTAGGTACAATTATTATGCATATTATGAAGTAAGAATTGTTTTCTAACTTCAAACTGTCCAAATATTTTACCCCCTCCCCCCCCAATGTATGTACAAATATATAGCCCAAATTGTATTTTTCCCATCTATTCTATCACTTGTCTTTGTCTTGTCTCAAGCTAAGCCGAAAGAAATAACGAAGAAACCGGTTTGTTCTCGAGTTTTAGACAGCGTAAACTTGAGTGAGTGGCGTATAATACACAAGTATGGCATTTTATAGTCAACATCATGTTAAAATCGCTTTTATGGCAATTTTTTTGAGTTTTGAAGGTTGAATGAAAGACAAAAGCCAGATTTCTAACAAAAAAAAAACATAAGAGGTATTTATTTAGAATAAACTGCTACATCGTAGTGAATATGTTACGCATGTTCTTTTGGCAAATTAAGTACATCTTTAATCTAAGCCAATAAATTAGGTATATGGAAAAAAGAGGAAGAGAAATCGACGCTAAAGAAGCTTTTCTTA
This sequence comes from Artemia sinica, assembly GCA_027921565.1. Taxonomy (NCBI): domain Eukaryota; kingdom Metazoa; phylum Arthropoda; class Branchiopoda; order Anostraca; family Artemiidae; genus Artemia; species Artemia sinica. The sequence goes on along the minus strand of CM051267.1, from coordinate 55,432,457 downwards.
AAATTTTGTTTAAAAGCATTATTATTCTTCGAAACTTTTATGATCGGTGTATCGAACTAAGAATTCGGTGTATTGCTCAATATCGGTGTATTGCTCTTATAATATCATGGACACCAAGTAATTAAAAAAAAAACATTGCTCGAATTAGAGGCAGGGGTGCCAATACAAAAAAAAATCAGGGCGTGGCAAAACGTATTCGTCAAATCTAGGAAAGGGGTAATTTGTTGTTTTTCATCTTTTTTTAATTAAAATTCCCCCAATTTTTTCCAAAATCTAGGAGGAGGCAAAAGATTTAGGGGACAGTTTCTCTCATCTACCCCTCTCCCCCAACCTCCTCTGATAGACACCACTAATTAGAGGTAAGATAACTAAGATAATAATTAAATAATTGAACAAATTAAGAAACGATCCTAGCAACCATGACGGGGTTAAGCTACATTTGGCAGAAAAAATGACAATTCGACACGTACAGCATGTAGGAAAATGTAAGCCTCCCCTCGAATTAAAAATTACCCCTAAAACAGCAAGAAAACTTAACGAAGTGGTTCTTGTCCCTCTCTCATACTCTTAACACTCGAGCGGTTGATTGTGGTATAGCTAAAACTTACGGCTTTACAATAACACTTAATTGGTAATTTAAAAAACAACTGAAGACTTTTTTTTTTCACCAGAAGTTAAAATCACACAAGTCTTACTTAAAACTTGATCAAGGTATTATTTGTATTTACATACAGGAATTAACTTTATGAGTTTGCTGGGTAATAAGAGATGGCGTTGGTCACTTTTTTCTCAGCCAAACTACTTGATGATTTATTCTTAGGCCTGGCGAATGAATTCCTAATTGTATTAGGAGCTGCAAACTACTAGATACTAAATTTCAGAACACCTAAACACTAGGCTGACGTGTACGGATTGTTTCGAGCTCCATACTATATACGCGAAAAGTTCAAATGCAGGGTTGCCACCGTAGTGACTTATCACTATTTCTAGCAATTTTTTATACTGCCTAAGCAAAAAGTCACTAAATCAGCACATAGATCACTAGATCATTGAAGAAAATCACTAAATCATCCAAAAAATCACTAAATCTGGTGATTTTTTTTTATCTCGCCGGGTAGCAACCGTGGTGACATGTAATTGTTGTAGCAAAGCTTTGATGCAAATAATGATGATGAGCATAAAATAGCTTGGCTTAGGACGTTGCATAGTTTGGACGTTGCATAGTTTGGATTGCCAATTAAGGATTGAATAAACATGCTCAACTGACATCTATGGCTTGCAATATTGTACCCTAAAAACTAGACCTAGGGCTTTTTATAACAACATTCGCACTATAACTAGATAGGTCAAATCTACTGTAGTTTGATTATGGAGAAAGAGGGGGGGGGGGGGATATGCACGAGGAATCAGTTATTTCTTTTAATTTTACTTCCAATATCTAATTGAAACTCTATTAATGCTTTAAATTCTCTTATTTGGAATTGAAATGGCTAATAAGCACTTATAACGTCCTATTCTTTACGTTTGGATTCATTCACGTTTTTGGATTCAAATACCTATAAATGTATAATTGCCTATATTTATAATACCATATTGACTTCTCGTTATTTTTATTTTTCCATATGAGGCTAAATGAAAAAAGACTAAAATTGCAATCGCATTTCCTAGCTACTTCTATTTTCTGACCTTATCTTGGTATTCAATTTTAGGTCTTTCAACCCAATAAAATTTTATTCTGAAAACTTCTTTCGATCATCAATATACGCAGCTTTTAGAACGGTAATGGTAATGAATGGTAAGTAAGGATGAGCCATCATCAGTAGAAAGTGAAACTATAGGAACACGAGTTTGATAACAATACTGTAACATGACAATCAAAACAATCTACTCTTAAGTTTCGTTCTAAATATATAAAATTCCTTTACTTTAATTCACCAAAAAGTTACTTACATAGATAATTTGCATAATTTTAGAAAAAGAAAGAAACCCCGCAATAAAAGAGAAGATACAACAAACAACACCTAAAAACACTAAAAACAACAAAACAATAACAACAAAACCTAAAAACAACACCGTTAAATCCGAAATATAAAATAAACCATGCTTAGATTTAAAACCCCCTGTTTACAAAAATTAAAAATTTGAATTCATTCTGAGAAGGGTTTCCTCGAATGCGTGTTCACAACCTTGTTGCTATTTGTTTTTCCTTCTTTTCTTCACTTGGAGGATTTACACAAATATTAGGACTTTTGCTTCAAGTGCCGTAAAAATTATAAACCGGTTCAAGGAAACTGAGAATGAATTCAAAGTTCAATGACCTACTTTAGTTTAATGAAGCTGTAAGAATAAGACTAAAATCGACATTAAAATATTTTATAGATTTTCTAACAGCTGGAATGATGTATTACAGAGAAATGTATAAAATTTATGAATAAAACTTTCAGAACAACGGTTTTGTTAAATAAACATAAACTCCTGTCTTGGCTTCTCTCCAGCATATCAGCTAGCTAGCGAGGTGACTTCAAAAGCTGTAAGTATGTACTTAAATACACGTCTTATGAAAAACTTGACTTTTTCGAGACAAGTGAGTGGCAACGCTTTCTTAATATCCTTAGGACTCTAAATAGCGCTAAAGAAATTGAGGCATAGGTAGTCATATAAGTGCCCCCGAATTCAAGAAACCGCTCCTGCCAGAGCTGGGTGAACAAAAGTAACCCATTGTCAGGGTTGTCACCAGGTGAGAAAAAACACTAGATTTTAATGATTTTCTGGTTGATTTGCTGATTTTCGTCAATAATCTAGTGATTTATGTGCTGATCTAGTGATTTTTTTATTTAGGCAATAAAAAATTACTAGAAATAGTGATAAATTCCTAAGGGTAGCAACCCTGCTCACTGTACCTCACTTGTATTCATTTGTTCCTAATCAACAAAATTTCATCTTTGCAAGAAAATAGTCAAGCACTATTTAATCGCAAATCAGCTATTCGCCACTTTCTTGGGCGGAGCTATTGGGGGCACTAAATTCAATTAAACCTATGTGCTTAAGCTTAAACAAGAGCAAAATCTGCTACTATTTATAGTAGCAGATTTTGTTTTCATTAATGTTGCTTGGATACCCAATCTAAAAAATAAATGACGTTTTTAAATTAGTTTAGGTGACATTAAAGTTTTGAAATTATTTGAAAAAGATTATTATGTCACCGAGAGGAGAGGAGGTGGGATTTAGAAAAAAAAGAGCGATCGATTATAGGAGAGATTTGTGCCATAGAAAACTTTAAAGATAAAAATTTGTATTCTGGAGGGTTTTAGCCCTTCCCCTCCTCTAAAAAAGCAATAAGGTTCTCAAATTTTAGCTGAAATATGGAACTGACACCGCTTTTTCACAACGAAAAGTTTCAATTAAGGGGACCGAGATTGGACTTCTTGATTTCCATTTTCACATTCTATTTTTTTCACTTCATTTAAGAACTGCACTTTATTCAAAACACAACGCACACTGAATTTCAACTTTTAAGCAAAAGTAGATAAAGAGGTTGAACTTGATGCGTCTCTTTTATCACTTACAAAAATACGCACTTCTAGAAAAGAGAAGAAATAAGAAGAGTGATTTAGCTTCCATTTATTTGATTGAATTTGTAAGTGAAGGCCAAAATTGGTTTTCCAGCAGTACTGGTAAAAATGACGCCACCAAATTTTGGAAAATAGTACGATTTACATTGATTGGGTCGGAAGCGGGGTTAAATTATTTGCCATGTATTGCTATATCATACAGTGGGGTAAAGGGCTAAAAGTGTTAGAGGCAAAAAATGCACCATTTCAGTGAATATTAGAGGTTAAAGTACTGAGGATGAATAAATCTTTACCCCCTTCCTTTTCTGTGGCATACCATATACGTCTGATTAAATATTAAGGAAAGTATTGTTAGAGAAGAAATTACTTCTACCCCTTTGTAGGTCTTGTTTTTTTCGCACTTGTTCCCTAGCCCTGATCTTTTAGTCCTGATATAAAGTGTAATTTTTATAAATATAAAGTGTAAATTATAAAGTTATAATTTTTCAGAACTGGAGATTGCTACAACTGCCGCAATCTTTTTATCAAACTTCGTTTTTAGTGAAATATTACCTTACTACTAATAACAGATCATTTCAGTACTAAGCCACCTGAGGCAAAAAAAGATGCTCACGAACCCTCTCCACTACAATATATTCAAGCATCACTCTTCAACCCCTCCCATTAAGTTTTCTTTGAATTTTCTTTAAATCCTTTCTTAAGACGTCTTCCCACCAAATTCTGGGACAGCACACTTTTTGTTTGGTCACAGATGGGTGGCAAAAAAACCCATTTGGCAATCTATTAACCTCCATCTTTAAAATTTGGCACAACCATCCTCACTTTTCTTTTGTTTTAGCCCTAGAAAGTAATATTGGAGGGTTTTAGTTATTTAGTCAACTACTTAAGAATTAATTCTTGTCAATTTCTTGGTACTTGAAGGGTTTTTCTGCAACCCGATGGGTTTCCCGCTCTCTTTTATCTAGGGGGTATCATGGGACACCAATGATTCCGCCAAGCGCGGCACATTCCGGTTATGCACTGTGGGCAGGGTTGCCACCCGTAGTTATTTATCACCATTTATAGTGATTTTTTACATTGTCTAGACAAAAAATCACTAAATTTGCGCATAAATCACTAGATTATTGTAGAAGATCAGTAAATGAACCTGAAAATCCCTAAAATCCAGGGATTTTTCATTGTCACCAGGTAGCAATCCTGACTGTGGGTGCCACCTGATGTATACTATTTTTAAAGTTATTAGCCCCTCACTGTAAACCATCCGAAGTAAATCAAATGATCACGATCTTAAAAAACGCAAGAAAGCAGTAAAAAAAAAGTCTGAGAAACATAATAGATTTTGTGTTAGGAAAATAATGACATTACCTATCAGTTTGCGGGTGGTAATTTGGCTTGCGGTTTAGCCTAACATAAAAATTAAACATGAATATATGTTCAATTGATGTGGCGTGTCACTAATTTTGGGGAAAAGTTTCATTTGAAGCTTTACATGAATGATGCTTGAGTCTTAACTCTAAGACATCTCCTATATTAGAGATATTTCTTCCTAAGATTTTTTAAGAAAAATTATCTAGAGCACACATAGGGAAAAAAGAAAGCATAATTTTTCAACCTCGTTTTTTCATTTTTTCTTATATTTTTCAAATAAACTTTGATTTACACTTGAGATGCGTAACTTGGTTAAACCAGTCTTTACATTAAAAGAAGTAGGATTAAGCAATTTTGACAGAAGGAGTTGAGACAGGGAAATTGTCCTTTCGGTCTTATTCGTCGGGAGATGGTTCCAGATAGATGTGCTGCAAACAAAGCTGCATTCAAAGGGATGGTTCCAGATAGATGTGCTGCAAACAAAGCTGCATTTAAAGGAGATGGTTCCAGATAGATGTGCTGCAAACAAAGCTGCATTTAAAGGAAATGGTTCCAGATAGATGTGCTGCAAACAAAGCTGCATTTAAAGGAGATGGTTCCAGATAGATGTGCTGCAAACAAAGCTGCATTCAAAGGGATGGTTCCAGACAGATGTGCTGCAAACAAAGCTGCATTTAAAGGAGATGGTTCCAGATAGATGTGCTGCAAACAAAGCTGCATTTAAAGGAGATGGTTTCAGATAGATGTGCTGCAAACAAAGCTGCATTTAAAGGAGATGGTTCCAGATAGATGTGCTGCAAACAAAGCTGCATTTAAAGTGCAGTAAAATAAAGTTGGATATAGGGGGTGGCCGTATTGACTTGAGAGTATATTAGATCAGTGTGGACTAAGCCATATGTGGGCGGATGATTTAGGGCTCCAGGATATGGGGGACCAAGTAAGTAGATTAGTTGAAAGGATTTTACAGGACCAAGAAATACAGGCATGGCGGACCCAGCGTTCGCTTTCGAATTCACTGGGTCTTTATTGTCGGTCGAAGGAGATTTGGGGTGATGTTTTATTTTTTAAGGTGGGTTTGAGTAAAAATGAAATAAAGTTATTATTTGAAATGAGGGCTGATAGTTTGCCACTGGGCCAAAGAAGAAAGTTTATCAGGAGGGAAAGGTCAAAGGCTACTCCTTATTATTATCCTATTTGTGAAGGTTTAGATGAGAGCGTATATCACTTGATGTGTGAAAGTAAGGAGCTGAGTGATTGGAGATTTGAAGTGTTTGGTAGGGGGTATTATAAGTTTGAGTGGTTGATGAGAGTGTGTACGGATGAGTGTTTTATGGGTATCAATCAATCAATAAATCAATTTATTCAACCAATAAATTTACGACAAAAACACTTCAACATAGAGTCAGAAGTTTGGCACGATTCCTTCGTCTCGCGATGAATCATAGAAATAGATTTGTGTAGGATTATGTTAAGATTTGTGCAATTTCTTTGTAATTGTTCTTTGTTTTTATTTTTGCCATGACCTATGGGATTTTAGCGCCAATAAATTCTATTCTATAATGAATATTTTAGTTTTAAACATACTTAATCCCTAGGACTGCTTTGTTCGGCACCACCCATCTATCTGGGACCATCTCTCTGAAAGGTGCTAATCTACTAAGACTATAGGCTGCGTCAATGATTTCAAGCCAAATTACCACATAAGGAGCAAAAAGACTGGTAACTAATTAGGCGAAGGACGATGGGTATATCGGGTTTTCACAAGAAACCCGGCACTGTAAACTGTTTAAAAATATCTTCTGCTCTAACTTGAAAATGGATTTAGCAACTTTACTTTCTCAATAACAAATTCGTAATATAAATAATTAAAATACATTCTAAGACCACACTGGCTATATATGACTAAAATCACCTATTTGAATATAATCATTTTAATTATTTGACAAATGAAACCCAGAGAGGAAAGAAAATAACAAAATGAAAAATAAAATCAAAAAAGGGCTGAAAAAACGAGGATTTTGTCAGCCAGTGGCGAACCATGAAGACGAGGAAATAAGCAAATATTTCGACAAGGACCTCCGCCAAGTCGTCCTCAGTGCTACACAAAAAAGAAAGAAAAGAAAAAAGAAACCAACGAATATCGAACCTTTCGAAGTTTGCTTGACAACGACAGAACAAAAACTAAATAAGAACCAGGTTGGAATCAATGAAAAAGAAATTTACAAATACGGTCTTCATTTGATGTCGAAATAGGTTCTCTCAAGTTAGACCGGGCGAAAATATTGATTGAGTCCTTCAAAATTAAATTCTTATAAATTGGGCGTAATGAAATATCTCCAGTATCTCTATTTATTGCTAAATTTCGGTTTATGTATCTTTTTTTTTATCTCAATTACCTCTTTAAAAGATTGTGCTAGGTCATTTACAGTAGATATTAAGGTTGCCTCGTCAAAAAGAACCAGATGTGTCGGATTTTCAAAGATATGCAGGGCCAATGCCAAATCAAAGTTGTCATTTTTATTTTCCAATCTCAGCGACTTATCTATCGAAATTTTGTGTTCATGCAAACGTTCACCAAGTTGTTGATGGGTCCTACCAATTTAAAATTTCCCACATGAACACGGGATTTTGTAGACACCACTACCCAGTACAGGGTCAGTTTTATCTTTTCCTGAGTTGAAAAAATGTTCAACTTTTTGTTCAGTTTTGAAAGAAACAGAGAGATTTTTTTTTTCCAAGTTTATCGCTAAATTTTGGGATGTATGGTAAAGTGATGAAAGTTTTTTTTTCTCAATTGCCGGGGTAACTGAATCAAGGGGGACGGGCTCCCTATTTTCTTGTTTTATCTTTTTTAATCGTCTATCTATGATATTTTCAATAAGTTTTATTGGGTAACCATTGCAGAATAGAATATCTTTGATATTGTTTAATTCAGAATTTATATGATTACGAGAACAGATTTTTAAAGCTTTGTCGACTAAAGAAATTATTACCCCTCTTCTCACAGAAGGAGGGTGATATGAAGAGAAATGTAGATATCGATCATTATGGGTCGGCTTTCTGTCTATAGAAAATTCAAGGCTAGGAGCAGTTTTTATAATCAAAACATCCAAGAAAGGCAGCTTTCCTGAATCTTCGAGTTCCATTGTGAACTGGAGATTTGAATCAAAAGAGTTCAAATGTGCCAAAAAATCTCTTAGAGAGTCTTGTCCATGTTCCGAAAAAGAAAGGATATCATTAAAGAAACGAAACCAGATAGAGTGTTTTAAGTGGAAACTATTCAAAGCAGACTGTTCTGTGAAATCCATGTAAAAATTTGCCAAATAAGAAGACAAAACAGTGCCCATGGATAAACCCATGATTTGAAGGAAAATTTTTTTCGGAACTTAAAATACGAGGAGAACTTGTTGCAAAGACGAACAAGGGTCATTATTGTATCAACTTTCAAAGTTTTGTAATCGGACCAAGCTGAATTTTCCTCTAATTTTCTTTGTAAGGCCTGCTCACATTTATGGACATCACATGAAGTGCACATAGAAACTAAATTGATCTCAATTAAAGAGGTAATTGAGATAAAAAAAAATATATAAACCGAAATTTAGCAATAAATAGAGATACTGGAGATATTTCATTAAGCCCAATTTATAACAATTTGAAGGACTCAATCAATATTTTCACCCGGTATAACTTTAAAGAACCTATTTGCACATCAAATGAAGACCGAATTTGTAGGCCAGCCAAAGCTATAGCAAAACAAAGGATTATTGCTCAATCATCTTGGTAAATTTCTTTTTCATTGATTCCAACCTGGGTCTTATTTAGTTTTTGTTCTGTCGGTGTCAAGCAAACTTCGAAAGGTTCGATTTTCGTTGGTTTCTTTTTTCTTTTCTTTCTTTTTTGTTAAGCACTGAGGACGACTTGGCGGAGGTCCTTGTCGAAATATTTGCTTATTTCTTCGTCTTCATGGTTCGCCACTGGCTGAGAAAATCCTCGTTTTTTCACCCCTTTTTTTATTTTATTTTTCATTTTGTTATTTTCTTTCCTCTCTGAGTTTCATTTTTCAAATAATTAAAATGATTATATTCAAAAACGAGACAATGAATACAGGACGTTTGTACCCCAAAAAGGCTCATACCCCAAAGGCTCAATTCGGGCCGCCACGAACAAGCAAAACAATGAACAAAGGTAGACATTTTAAGTACGTATTATAAAAAAAAGTAAAATAAAGTCTACAAAATAATGAAGACCAGCCTGAATTCTCCTGAAGTCTGTTACACGCGTAGAAGGCAAAAATCGGGTTTATGACTTCCAAGGACACCTCACAGGTTTCTAATAATGGGTTTCTCCAAAATTACCAGCCAGACAATATGTTTCATTACTATGCTGAAGAACTTCGCTTTAGTCAAGCTAAGATTACAAAGATTGGTAGGAAACAGAAACTATTAAATTATCACAGGTATTATTAAACTAGGTACTTATGTATTATGCCACCAACACTCAAGAAGTCAAGTTAGGTTAATCCCAATGAAAAATACAAAAAACTTGATGAAAATATAATACTTTAGAAACAAATTTGAACTACACATTTGCACATTATGGGGAGGGTATCTTAACCTAACCCCCACCCCCCTAAAGTGCAAATATATAGCCAAAATTATATAATTCCGATATATTCTGTCACCCGTCACTTTTTTTCCACTGAGCATAAGCTAATTGGTTCTTAATACAGACAGATAAAACCGGTTTGTTCTCGAGTTTTACACAGAGTAAACTTGGGTGTTGGCGCTATGATACATAAGTATCTTAAACTATTATATTATTAATTATTAAATTGTTAAACCATCAAATTTTTGATGTTATAAAAAGTAATATGACAAATGATGCATTTTGGAGGGATATATTAATAAATACTCATTTTTTTTAACTAAAAATAATGCCGTTGACATTTTGAGACAAAATTCAATTATAGAGACAAGGGGGCTTTTTTTTCTCCCTGTGATTCTGATGTCCTTTTATAAAGCAAAGGCTATCAATCCTCGTTAAACAATTTTGACGACTCTTCCCTTCGAACAAAATATTGGATTTTAAGGAAAATTCTTCCTCTGTTTAAGGGGAAAGATTTTACCCTGAAAAAAAAAGTTCTAGATATTTATCATCGAACCCAGGGAGTAGGGAAACGAATTTTTTTTAGAGTGGAGGTCCGATACTTTTTGTTTGGACGGAGGGGTTTCACCTATAATTCAGCATATTTTAAGAAGTATGTTCAGACATATCAGGGTGGATTCCAGCTCCTTTAAAATGGAAAACTTCGTCTAGTACAGGATAAAGGGTATATGTAACCTTTTCGGAAGTTAAAACCCACAAAAAAATTTTGGATTCATCCCAAAATAGAATAATGAGAAACCGGTTGTGATACTACCAATTAGCAAAATACAATCAATAACTATTGCACTTCTTTGTCCGGGAAAATGGGCTAATATTTTGGCCATTCCTTGTTAGCCAGAAAACTATGCTATGGGCGGATATCTTTGGCCATTTCTTATTTGCCAGAAAATATATCTCAAAAACTAATCCATACATTTTGGAGATGGGCCAGAACATTATATATATTCGAGCATATAACGACGGAATGTATATGACCTATTTGAGTGGCTTCATGGCTATACAACCCCCTCCTCGATTACACTTGAAACAGAGATGCCATGAAACAGAGATTAGCACTGCTGGTTTGAACTATGAAGTCTAGAGCCCATAACTTTGCATTATTTTCCAACAGCTGGACCTACCCTTAAAAAAGTTGAGCCAATCCCAAAATAGAATGCTGACCAGCGTTGCCAACGCCTTGAAATAAACTGTACCAGTTCTCCGACTAAAACTGTACCGCAAGAGACTAATTTGTACAATCTGAACAACAGGTAAAAAGTTTTCCGTAACAAGAATAAAATTTTCGATAAAATAAAACTTGGAATAGATATCTGAGTAAAAAAGGAGCAAGCAAAACCAATGTGTAACAGATAACTTGACTGTACCAATATATGTCTTAAGGATTGTTCTGGGTACCCGGCTGACTGACCGTATTTCAAACAATAGGCTATACGAAAAATGTGGTTCAATACCGCTCTCTAGGTCTATAATGAAAGAAAGGTTGAGGTGGCTAGGGCACGTTGTGCGGATGAAGGATGACAGATTGCCGAAGATTGTTCTTTTCGGCCAACCATCTAGGGCTAAATGGAAAGCAGGTCGTCCCCGTCTGGGATGGGAGGACGTCATAAAGAAATATTTAAAGGAAATGGGAACTTCGTGGGCGGGTGTAAAAAGGGAGGCTTTGAATAGATTGGGGTGGAGGAGTAGCGTGCGTAGCTGTGTTGGCCTCAGGCGGCTTGGTGCTGCGGTGAGTTGTTAGTAGCAGTAGTAGTAGTAGTAGTAGTAGGCAATACTGATACTGACTACGAGACAGCCCGTCAGCAGTAAGCACATCTCAGTCTGGGGTAAGGTCTCATCCATACAGCTGTTTCCTGTTACCAGGAAGACAAGCTCTGGCCGAATATGGGCCTCGACGCAACAAACCAGGGCAAAAGTACAAATAGCAATATTTATAAGTTGCTAGTTGCTCATTATTTAGGGCTAGGTAAAATCTTTTTAGAAATTTCCAAATTCAATTTTAGACATTCCTAACTTTAGACTAAATAAAAAGTCAGTGTATTTCAGGTTAAAAGATATCTACGCATTAAATATTACGTAAATAATCACAAGAAGATCAAAATCAGAAAAATGACGCTTAGATGAGCAATTTTCAGCCTACTTTTGCAGAGACGTACGGAGAGGGCATGGGGAATTGGGGCCTTCCCCCTCCTATTTAAAAAAATCTTAAATTTTCCTAAATTTTTGGGAACTTCTTATTTAAATAACAGTTTTCTGTATTATTACCCCCCCCCCCATAGAAAATCTCTGAGTATATGCCTGTGCTACACATGGGCGTAGGCAGCATCTTGTGTATAGGGGGGCAATCGCTTTTGTGATGGAGGGGAGAGGGTACTTAGTAACCCTTCCCGAGGTCCTTTGAATATAGGTCTTTAGAAACTAGTCATTCTATATTTCGCTAAAACTCGGCCTTTAACATTTTCCATGTTCTACTTTTCCTGCAACAGTAAAATATAAGAGACTCACTATCCAACTTCCAATTTCCAGAAAACATAAACACCACAAAAACGATTTGACGCAAATCACATTTTGGTTAGATAACAGCTTCTTCTAAGAATTCAATTCAAAAGTTTACAGATGGGCAAAATTAAATATCAAAATTGGTACAGGGGAGACCGGCCCACATTTAGCCAAAGCAAACAGTTTCAATATAAAAACCTATGGGGTGCCTGGTGGATTATAAAAGCTCCGACAGATAGCAGTGTATGTTATTAAAATGTCTGACCTTAATTAATACTTTGACCAAAAATATCAAATTGGATCAGGTTTTATGGTGATTAATTCTGGAATTTTGTTCAATTTTGTCTGAAAGCCTACGCCTAATTACGAATACAAGAAAATTCGCGTTGTAAGCTCACATTGTATTCTCTTATTATTTGCCTGTTTTTGGCAGCTTCCGAGACGTGCCATCTTCACCAGTTTACTGTTAGTATTTTTTTCATTCTGTGGGATAGTGAACTCCCATGTTCGGCCACAATACCCAGGGTAAATTCGGCATGCCGTACCAAGGTGTCCAAAAGCGGGCTATGCTTGTAAAAGCTGTGTAAAGAGCATATTTAAAGGTTGAAGGCAAGCTTAAAACCCAAAACTGTGTTAAATCTGGCGTTGTTTAATCCTGTCAGAACAGTAGTTGAACTGAAGTTCTATTTTTTCCTGTTAAATTTCATTCAAGATAAAATGCTTAAAAGTAAAACAGAAGAGAAAAGAAAGGGAGGTGGCTGTGATCCAGAAGAAAATGAAACAGTAGTTTTTTCTGTCTTATTCTACAAGAAGTCGGTTGCATTTTCTGGAAGTGCCATGGGTGTCCCTAGAGGAACGCTGCTAGACTACATAAAAAAAAGTTGAGAAGCTGAATATGCCTCTAAAAAGTCTGAACCTTTACACCCTGTTACAACACATGATAAATATTTACAGAGGAACAAGGAAAAAGACTAAAAACTTACTTGAAAACGATAGCTGATATGCTTTCGACTGTATTCCCCTAGAAGCGTGTAAATTTGCATACACTTATGCCATTATTGAGAATATAAAAGTACCGGATAACGGAACTGCAAAGGCAGTGGAGACAGTGGAGGAATTACAGGTAAAGATTGGTACAGTGGTTTTATGGATTGCCTTAAAACTCTTATCAGTAAGAACGCCAGAAAGTACAAGCCTATGACGGACAACTGCTTTCAACCGTCACAGTGTAAGAGCTTTCTTTAACAACCTGGAGCGAAGCCTATATAAACAGATGTTCAGACCACAAGACATTTCAAATTTTGACGAATCAGGCCTGAAAATATCCACAAGCCTGGTAAAATCATTGCACAGCGAGGCCAGAAGTAAGTAGGAAAGGTCATGTCAGCAGAAAGAGGTCAGTTGACCACGATTTGTGCTGGTGTTAATGCGTTGGGAACACAGTCCCTCCTCTACTTTTTTCCCCACAAAAACAGTGGCCGGAAATTTTACTCAGGGGAGCTTTACCCCGAACCATCACGATCAGCTCAGAAAACACTTCTGGCTTGATGACTGCCTCTCATTCTTTGCTTTACTTGCAGCATTTTATCAATCAAGTCAAACCCTCCAAACAGTCACCTGTACCTCTGAAATTAGAACACTAGATCAGCCGATATACCATTGAATTGCTTGATCTAGCAAAAAATAATAGTGTTGTCCTTCCCCAGACTACTCACAAACTACAACCTTTAGAAATGATAGTCATGGTGCGCCTTAAGGATTATCAAAAAGTAGCAACTGAAGAACTTAAGGTCCACTTTTGGAAAGAAACTAGAGCAAGAAACTATGCGCTAACTGACGAGATGGATAGTGTTTTAAAGACAGAAGTTGAAAAAAAATTGCCACCACTGACAGGTAGAAAACCAAAATTAGCGGAGCGGCATACTTTTGGTGTTGATCAGTCAATGAATAATTTGAAATTAATTCTCTAAAGTTTATTTTTAAACCTTAATGAAATTCATTTTATAGTTTTTTATGCTGACCATATTCTTTCTTAATTTTATAGCCGAAAAACAAGCTTTAATGTTCCCCTTGTCACTTTCCTTTGTACCTTTTCTTTTGTCCGGTGGCCAAACGTAAGCTAGAGACGGCCGAACCAGTGCCGAGTCGGTCCAGGTTTGGCACTCTTGACCACTTGGATAGAGAGGCATCCAGGTGGAAAAATGGCGGAGTATTTCTAATTGTCTTTTTCAAGGACGGTATATAATGAGTTACTTTTGCTTTGGTATGCTCAGCAACTTCTTATCGCTTGAATCAATTCATGGAGAATTAAATAAGTCAAAATCAGCCGATCGTGGGCCAGTCTCCTATTTATATATTGGACCGAAAATCAATACTGAATATCGAAACGTAAATGTTGATATCACAAACGATATTTGGAAATTTCTGTCTATTTCCAGCTTTTTTAACCATCTATCAGGTAACATCCAACAAAAATTCCAACATACGAAAAATTCTCGTTAATATCTAGCGTCAATTTGAAGTCCTAGGGGGGGGCAGCTGCCCTCCCCCCCCCCTTCCCTACGCCCATGGTGCTACATGTATTCTTAAAATAACAAGGGGATACGTCTGCACAAAAGTAAGCCGTTCGAAGTGCAACCCCTTTACATGTGCAGCCCCTTTATACGTATCAGAAAAGTACAGAAACATTAAGTTCAAAGCCTATTCTTTTCTGATTTTTTTTCTTTTTTTTTGTGATACATAACGCCTAAGTTGTCAATTCTTCATAAGCTTCAAACGAAATTATCCATATCTACCGCCAATGAAATGACAACCAATGATGAAAGATTAACATGCAATCCTAACTACCAATTAAGTATCAAGCAGCATGTCGATTTAGCCTCAGATAGCTATGGATCAACAAATTTGGTACCAATGTCAAATTCTTTAATTATTTATTGAGCTTGAGTATCAGGCTTGGCGTCAATCAATGGTTTTGTTTTCATTTTTTAAAGGTTTTATTGCAACACACTATACAATAGTATCTTAATGCCAAGTTTCTTAATTCCACTTAATTGTCAAAATTTAGTTAAAAAACTGATTTGAGTTGAAATAAGGACCAACGATGAGACTTAAAAGATACAAAAATTATCAAATATAGGAAACAGGCTGGTACGCCTCCCCCTAAGCCTGACAAAACGAGGAAGAAATCTTCAAAATCACTTGCTCCTGGACGCTATTAAATATTCAAAAATTATCTTCAAATAGTGACGTTAAAATTTAAAACAAACAAAAATTAATCTATGGGAGGAGGTAGCTCCCCCGCTCCTCCTCCTCTTAACTTCCTCCCCCGCTCTTAACACGAAAGTTTTGGCATTGCTAATGTTTTAAGTTCCTTCAAAATTATTCAATCAATAAAGCATAAGCTAAGTTTTAGCGAAAGGAATGCAGGGGGGAGAGGCTTAGGGAAGAGGTGGCAACCCTCGTGTTTGGTATGATGCCTGTTTCTTTTAGCGCCAGTCTTTATTTTCCTATAAAACAACTTGTTTTTGTTTTCGTTCCTTTCTTTTTTAAACATCATATTCAGGGCTATGCTAAATATCAGGGGAACTGCCAGCACTATCAATCCCAGTTCTTCATGGAGAAGTTTACTTTTTGCATAACAGTTGTTAGTGCAACCGAAATTTCTTGCAGAAAATGGGGTGTAAAATTTCAGAAATGATTTTTAAGTCATTGCGAATTGATTTCTTTGCTGGGAGGGAGGGGTAGAGCTACCGAACATATTTTTCTCGTGAGTGACGCCCTACCCCTTCTGTCTTGTGTTAGTAAGCATATGAAATCAATTTTATTCACACTAAAAAAAATTTCCACATACATACGGGAGCTATCACCCCGAATAATTTGGCTCTTTGCATATAAAAGGGAAGGCCCTTGGGGTCCAAAAATTGTTTTCATTCCGTATATGTGGGAGACTGCCCCTTCCTCAGCCCTCATTCTTACACTGAAGTCTTTAGTTCTTTAGAAACTATTCTAATTCAATTTCAACTGTCCTTGTGTTTCAACAGTCGCTCTTAAAGAATTGTGACAAAAAGTCAAACTTTAGCGTAAAGAGCGATTGTTGAGGAAGAATTAGGCTCGACTATGCTAAATTAAACGGCTATCTCAAAATTTTGATTGAATGTCTTTGGGGAAAAAAGGGGCATGGGAGGGGGGTTAGTTGCACTCCAATCTTTTTGGTCATTTAAAAATGCCTTAAGGTTTTTATTTCAGTTCTAATGAGCCCTCTTCCAATCTTCTAGGACCATTGGTTCAATACGATCACCCCCGAGGATAAGAAAATAAAATGAAAAATGAACAAGCAATCGTGGATTTTCTTATACGAAATTCCAATAAAAAATTCCATATTTTTGTACGTAGGAGCTTAAAACCTGTACAATTGGGTTCTCAGATATGTTCAATCCGATGATGTGATTTTAATTAAGATCGCTTGACTTTTTGGGGGTGTTTTTCCTTTTTTGAAAATCAGGCAAATTTTCTCAGGCTCTCAGCTTTGATGGATAAAATTAAACTTCAAGAACTTTATATATTTAGAATCAGCATAAAAATTACATCCTTTCTATGCATCTGTTATGACCAAAATTATGTTTTTAGAGCTTCGGTTGCTATTGTCCGAGTCTTTCCTCAATCACAGTTCTCTTTCCACGAACTATTTCATAATTTAACGATACACTTTTGTATCTCATATATATATTTATATATGTATATGTACATTTATTTACGTATATGTGTTTATATATATTTGATCCAGTGAAGACAGCTTGGCGGAGATTTTTGCCGAAATACCTGCTTTGTAATCGTTTTTCACTAGCTGAAATTTCCTCGTTGTTGTCTTTTCTTTATTTTTATTTTTCTTCGTTTTTCCTCGTTGTTGTCTTTTCTTTATTTTTATTTTTCTTCGTTTTTCCTCGTTGTTGTCTTTTTTTATTTTTATTTTTCTTCGTTTTTCCTACCTTTATTATTTTTCTTTGACTACATCGTAAGGAAGCCGTAGCTATACAAACTTGGGAGGGGGTAAAGGTAATCTCAAATTTCCGTTTAGGGGGTAATTAGAATACCAGAACTGTTTTGTTTTCAACCCATATGGGTGTTTGAACTATAAGCCCTCTGTAAAACTTATAATAATGTGTTAACGGTGAACTAGAGACGTAAAAACAAAGAAACTATGTGTAGACTACCTGGGTTATCAATATAGTGTATCTGCCATGTCACGGGAACTTCTTGGGGGATCGAGTAGAAACTTTGAAGAGAGTTGTCGGGAAGAGGGGTAAATCGACTTGAAGGGAAGGAGGTATCAGAGAGGTGGGGGGGGGGCT
>CM051267.1:55407505-55410005 GCA_027921565.1 Artemia sinica | reverse complement strand
AAAGTCAAACAAGAAACTAATGTCTTGAAAAGATTAAACTCTAATCCAGGAAACTCGAATCCCCCACCCTTCATCACAGAATCGGCTGCCCCCCCCCCTCCCTTAGAGAAGAAGCTACGTACGCCCATGGTAATATCTGACATTATCCGGTTTGCCTGTCTGGAATTGGTTATGATATGCTTATTTTGAGTGAGAACTACTACGATATTGCTATATTTTAACTAAACATTTAATATATAGATGTGGTTAGGGGTTAGATTTGGTTGGGTTAGATTAGGTTAGGTTTCCATGATTTTGTTTCTAAAGTATTATTTTATCACCATGTCTCGTAATATTTCATTAGGATTAACCTAACTTAACTTCTTGGGTGTGTTTCGAGTAACCGTCAAGTGCCAAATATTTGAAGCTACTTTTTCTTTAGCTCTCTGTTTTGTTTTTGGTCAGTTTACTTTTTAACAGTTTGTTTTGCTTTTTATAGTTTTGTGCAGTTTTATTTTAAATAGTTAACACTAAAAATCAAAAGCACTGTTTAATAGTGACATAAGCACAGCCTTTCAAACGACAGGTGTAAAAAAAAACAGTCGTAATGTATACCCCTTTGTGAGGACTGAAAACATACTGACTATATAAAGAGGTATACATAAATACTAGAGGTATACATACAGAGGTATACGAGGTATACATAATATAAAAAACTATGGGTAACTTGCAAGAGCAGGAACTTGCACTAGTGTCTGCAAAAAAATATTACTACCGCCATCTAGCATTTCTTGGCATTCTTTTTGTTTATTAGTGCAAACTTAGTATAACTGCCAGACTAGTGTAGTAATATTCGAAGCCTCCCTCTTTACACCCTCCCAAGAAGTTCCCATTTTCCTTAAGTCTTTCTTTACGACATCCTCCCACCCCAACAGCGGACGACCTGTTTTCCGTTTAGCCCTTGTCGGTCGGCCGTAAAGGACATTTTTATTTATTGTTCATTATTTATATGGTTATTGTTTTTATGATAGATTAATGTTTAACAAATTAATTAATAATTTTAATTAATAATAAACAAATGATTAATAATTAATGGTTAACATCCATTTGGTCTCGCTAAACCAGGAAATGTTGAGTGGGCTAGAGATAAATGAACATCCTGAACCTTTTGTTAAGCTCCATATACATGGAGATTTATTTCGGAAGAAAAATATCCAAGAACAAATCTAACATGTTTGGAGCAATAGCTTAGCCAACTTGGCTAATAAAAACCCAACCACAGCCAATGATAATAATAAATAAATAAAAAAACTCTTTAAAGTAAATACAAAGTAATTAGTAATAACGAAAAGAAATCCATGGGAGTATCGAAAAAGAGCTTGAATTCTCTAAAAAATTGATGGCTAATCGAACTAAAAAGTATACCGATGGTATCGACACCGACAAAAACTTTTCATAAATACATTCTTAGACCACACTGGCTATAGATGATAAATGAAACTCAGAGAGGAAAGAAACTAACAAAATGAAAAATAAAATCAAAAAGGGTGCACAAACGAGGATTTTGTCAGCCAGTGGCGAACCATGAAGAACAAAAAATATAAGCAAATGTTTCGACAAGGACCTTCGCCAAGTCGTCCTCAGTGCTAAACAAAAAAAAAAGACAAAGAAAGAAAAAAAAAACGAAAAGCTAACCTTTCGAAGTTTACCCTACAAAGACAGAACAGACACTCAAAATCCTCGACAAAATCCTCGTTTGTACACCCTTTTTGATTTTATTTTTCATTTTGTTAGTTTCTTTCTTCTCTGAGTTTCATTTAAAAACTTTTAATTTGAGCTTTCTCCATCTAACAATAGAAGAAACTCGAATTTTTTTTTGGGTAGCTCTGATATGCCTTTTTTTCCCCTGGTGGTATAGGGCACTGGAACATTGCTCTCATTAGATTTTAATCTGAAACACTAACTGTCATCACAACGCTAATGTCACTAAATGTCACTAACAACACTAACTGTCATAACAACTAAAAACTAACAACGAACATTTTATGAATCCATCGTGATAAGGTTTAAATTACACGCAATTAAAATAAACCATATTTTTTGTATGATTTCCAAATCATTATTCATATACCTTATGCTAAAAGACGTTATGACATAATGCTAAAATATTTCTATATAAATCCTAGTAAAGAGCAACAGCTCCAAAAAAGTGGTTCTCTCTTTACTAAGTTCAACTAAGAAAAAAAAGCAATAGGCTTTTCCCTATGTGTGAAATACTTTTATTTTGTTAAGAGTCTGCCTTCTGACCACAGAGATACCCCTCCCTTATCTCGCAGTTTCTATACAATTTTGTTTTCTTGTTCAATTTTGTTTTCAGTGTTGTGAATCACAACACTGAAGTTGTCAACCCACTCGGTATTTTCAACCCACAGCGGCGTATCTCATGGATACACTGAAGTTTAGAATTTAAGTATCTCATAGAAGTATCTTGCATAAGAAAACTTATGCTATTATACACTCG
>CM051267.1:55130005-55402505 GCA_027921565.1 Artemia sinica | reverse complement strand
TATTTTGATACCTTTGGCGCTTTATTGAACAAATTTAGGGAATTTATTGACACAGTGTAAGTTGGCTATGCGTACAGCTTATAAATCCTTAAATTATTAAGCAAATAGTAAGAATTGGAAAACAGTCAGCAGCAGCCAAAAATTAACTTTAGAAAATAGCAATAGCATTGTGACCAGGGGTATCAACCAGGGGATTGTCCCCCTAGATTTCCCCCCTGGATTTTGAAAAACATTCTTTTCGGTATTTTCGTTATAGATACCTCTTTTGGATATTTTCATTGTGAAAAAAAATTAAAAGCCAAAAAAAATCCCCCCTCCTATATTTTCTTGAATTCGTGCCATTAGGTACCATTTGTTGCTCACTAGTGAGAGATATCATCACTAACGAAAGCATAAAAGAAGGGGGGCATTTGTTTCAACTTGTGGATATAAACATCCTTCTTGCCCTTTGTTTCTTTTGCAACATAATTTCCATCTTTCTACTGTTATCATCTTTAATTAAAAACCATAATATTTCCCCAGCTTTACCTCAACTACGCATATATATCAGAGAGGATTATTTGAAAATAACTATACTCAAGAAATTACTACATTCTTGGGCAATTGAAGGGGTAGATAGCAATACAAAATAATAGAGAGCTTACTTGTACACAATCTTATGACTTGAAATATATTTGTTGTCTTTATTGGATTAAAATTTCCCACAGAAACCCAAGACAACCAATCAAACAAAAAAAAAACGGGTTTTTGGCTCCGCTTTTGCTATGTATAAAATTGGTTATTGACTATTTTGACTTTACTCTTTGCTTTCACTTGGAAAACTGTTTGTTACTTATTTAACACTGTAAACAGATAAATTGTATATTTCACTTGGTTTTGCCTATTGCCGAAAACAGACATCGTAGCGGTTGTCGAATTCCCAGTTCTACATACAAAATATGGATTATTTCGTAAAAATTAATTTTACTTGATTACCAGTTTGTGTGATATAAAAAAAATTCATAATAATTGTTGTTAACAAATCGAATAAATAAAACAATAAGTTTTTCAAATGAAAGTAAAGGGCGACAAAATGGATAGAAATTATTCGTTCATGAGGAGGGTGATTCCGTCCTTAGTCTCCCCCTCCCTACTCTTTAAGCTCAAACAGTTGAATATTTAACATTCGAACATATCAAATATCAAACAGTCATCTACTAAATACGTAGTTGATTACAACGAACTGTCTGATATAAATAATTTGGTTAATTGGTTTTAGTCCAACAAACGCAACTATAACTTTCGATACACATGCCCACAAAGCTAAGGGGACTAAAATTGAATCTTTTATTCGGAATTATCAAATTCAATTGAAAACAGGGATTATTACAGATAATCTGGTCCTATTTGATTACCAATTTTTGTGAGATGGGAGAGATCGCACCTTCGTTAGTTAGATATAAACAGATCAGTACTAAAGGTGATTCAGTCCAAAAAGGTAATAAAACTTTCAACGCATGGGTTCAAAGAGTTAAGTGATTAGAATAGAATCACTTACCATGGATAAAATTGCCGAGGATCTGGAAGATGCAGCTAAACGGCATAACTGTAAAATATTGTACTGGCATGTTAATAAATTGAGAGGGAGTAGTCAATCCAGACTTGGCCCAGTTAAAGATAGGAATGGGGCCACAATAAGCGATAAGGAGAGAACTAAAGAGAGATGGGCCAAACATTTTGAGAATTTGCTTAACCGAGATAGAGTTGCAGGAAAAGATATAGAGGAAAATGAAAAAGTTTGCCATACCTTGGATGTGAAGGAAGATTTGTTTTGGGAAGAAGAATTAGCGACAATACTAGAAGGATTAAAAAATAATAAGGCTCCAGGTGCTGATAGGGTGGTAAATGAGTTTCTTACATACGGTGGCTCTGAGGTTAGGAATAAGTTACTGAAGATTATGAATATGATTTTTGAAAAAGGGGAAGTACCTAACGATTTTAGGAAACCCTTAATTAAGCCGCTTTATAAGAAAGGTGATAAAAGTGAGTGTGATAATTATCGAGGCCTTAGTCTGGTCTCTGTAGGTAGGATACTTTTTAGACTGAGAGATGCCGTAGACAAAGTTTTAAGACAAGAACAGTGCGGTTTTAGAAAAGGTAGAGGATGTGTCGACCAAATTTTTACTCTTAGGCTAATAATTGAGAAGTGCCTGAGTTTTCAAACACCTTTGGTCCTCAGTTTTATAGATTATGAGGAAGCGATCGAATCTGTTGATAGAAGAGATTTAATCCTTGAATGGTATGCCAAACAACAAAAGCACGAAGAACAACAGGGAAATCTTTTTGCAAGACAGTGGAGATAATTTGAAGGAATATTTCGGCCCTATGTCCAAGGGCCGTCCTCACCAAGACTATGTACGAGAATAACACTGCTGCAGTTAAGGTAGGAAATGAGGTTAGCAGCTGGCTTTGTATTAAATCGGGAGTTAAGCAGGGTTGTGTTCTGTCCCCCTTTATATGGATTATTTTGATGGACTTTGTCTTAAGGAGCACAGGAAAGGCAATGGGAGACCACGGAAACAAATGGGGAGGAAAAAGTCTCCTGGACTTAGATCATGCTGATGATTTAAGCATCTTAGATGACAGTGTGAGCAAAATGAATGAAGTTTTAGAGGTTTTGCGAGTTCAAGGTGCTAGAATAGGTTTAAAAATTAATGTTAAAAAAAACTAGGCCACTGAGGCTAGGAATAAGTGAAGATGAAAAGGTGATGTTGGGTAATGAAAAGATTGATCAGATGGGCAGCCTCACTTACCTTGGTAGTATTATTAGTAAAGAGGGTGGGAGCAGTGAAGATGTTGTAAGTAGAATAGCCAAGGCTCAGGGTGTTTTTTCATAGTTAAAAAAAGTTTGGAAGAATATGAAGATATGTCTGCAAACCATGATTAGAATATTAGAAGCTACAGTGATGACAGTGGTCAAATATGGCTCTGAAGAATGGGTGCTCAGAAAAGCGGATGAAGATTTGCTAGATGTTTTCTAGAGAAATTGCTTAAGGATTGTTCTGGGTACCCGGCTGACTGACCGTATTTCAAACAATAGGCTATACGAAAAATGTGGCTCAATACCACTCTCCAGGGCTATAATGAAAGAAAGGTTGAGGTGGCTAGGGCACGTTGTGCGGATGAAGGATGACAGATTGCCAAAGATTGTTCTTTTCGGCCAACCGTCTAGGGCTAAACGGAAAGCAGTTCGTCCTCGTCTGGGGTGGGAGGACGTCATAAAAAAAGATTTAAAGGAAATGGGAACTTCGTTGGCGGGTGTAAAAAGGAGGCTTTAAATAGATTGGGATGGAGGAGGAGCGTGCGTAGCTGTGTTGGCCTCAGGCGGCTTGGCTCTGCGGTGAGTTGTTAGTAGTAGTAGTAGTATAGCGTTTGATCACAGAGAAACAGAGAGTTTATTTGTAAAAACTGTTGTAATTAAAAAATCTCTGTTCAATTTACTGATGTAAAATGCCGCAGAAAAGAGCTAATTAGGTTCCGAGTCCTTTTCAGCGGCTCAATATTTGACACAGCATTAACGGGTAAATACAACAGCGGCTAAAAATACAAGGCTATTCTTTCTTACATGTGTTTTAAGACAAACAATTGGCTCACGAAATATGTTACAAAATTCAACCAATAGAACTCGCCCTTTTTAAAAATGGAGGCATAGGACAGTACTGTCTCTTTTTCTTTCGACTTGAAACTTATTACCCATGCAAGAAAGTGATTGTCCTTGTTGTTCAATGCAAGAGCGGATCTAGGAATTTTTTAGGGGGGGGATAAAATAGGTTGATCCGATAAACTTGCATTAGGAGCAAGTTTAATTAACGCAAGCTTGCGTTAATGAAGTAAATTACACTACTTTAGACTACGTTAAGGGGGAGTGCCCCCTCGCCCCCCTGGATCAGCCACTGGTTGAATCTGGGGGTCTTCTGTAAGAGGTATGAGGTTTGTATGAGGAAATGGCAATTCCAAGGGTTTACTTTTTGTTTTAGTCCAAAGCCAGGCTATTTCGAGGCTCCAACGAGAGGTTATTCCCACAAATTCGTTTCCAAAATACATTTTACAATTAAGACTAAACGAAATAATAGTTACCATTTGTGAAACAGCTAAAAATGACAAATTGTTGTCAGTTTTATTTTTAACAATCACTAGCTCCTTTTTTTAAACGCGTTTTTGGTTACTATGGTAATTTTTGGTTACTATGGTTACGTTTTTGGTAATTTTTGGTTACTATGGGCTTTAGCTCGTGTTTTAATAGGCTACAGCTGTCTCTACAGACATGTAAATCATGACACAAGGGACTATCCAGTTTGTTTGCTTTTTAGGTGAAAGGTAATTTTTAAAAGAATTTTTTCGGGGGGGGGGGGTACTAAAAAACTTAAAAAAAACATCAAGAATTGGTTTATATTCGTTTTTGTTACGTTTTTACGAGTCGGACAAACATTTCAGGGAGGGGGTTCAAGACCCCTAAACCCCACCCCCTGGATGCGGCCTTGCATCCAAATGTTAGTAATATACTAGACAATAAAATATTTTAATATTCTGAGACATTCATGTGACGCTGGAAACGTTTCCAGTTCTATCGTTTGTCTCTTCCATTGGGTATGGTCTTTTTAGCTGGAGCCTGGCCGAGTTATACCTCTTACCAAATATTACATAATATCCAAAAAACCTTTGACGTTATTGTATAAAAACTCCAAAACCATTGCTGGCGCAAAGGGCGTCGAAATCAACGTTTTAGTTGCTAGGTCTTTTTTACGGGGACTTTTTTACAGGGACAAGTAGGGTATTTTTTTACAGGGACAAGTAGCAAACTTGTCGCCTAACCTTGCTGTGGCGGGGATTGAACCCCGGGCCTCGTATTACCAAGCAGAGCATTAATCCACTGTGCTACAACAAGGGTATTATTGTGTAGCCTGTAAAAAATAATACAGTATAGCCCCCACCCCCTACTAAATTTTACGGTACTGTTCTAATATACAATACACACTCGAGAACTTGTATTGAGAATACCCGGGTTTTCACGCAGTCTATACCAGACAATAACTCGTTGTGAAACCACATTATAGCTGTTTTTTAATGAAATATTTAGCTGGTATTTTGGTTAGGTTAGGTTATTTTAGGTTACGCGCTCTGGGCGGCCCCCCTTCCACAATTCCTTGTGGTAGTTTTCATAATTTTGTTACCAAAGTATTGTTTTTCATCATATTTTGTTTTATTTCATTAGTATTAACCAAACTTCACTTATCGAGTGTGTATTATATAATAGAACAGTACCAAATTTACTTTCAAGGCTATCATTACTGTTGTCATATTTCGCTTTGATAAATCTTAAATGAGCATGTCCAATAGAAAAGTGGCAATTATATTTTAGTTCATTTTGCAATATGTAGCTATTGTAATTTTGTTAAGTTTCTCAGTTTAGTTGTTCAGTTTCAGTTTACCCTTTCATTTCAGTTTTTCAGTTTAGTGTTATCAGTTTTGTTAGCTGTCTCAAAATTTGCATAATAGTAAGACCAAATTACATATTTGATTGTTTTTTTGTTGTACATTTTTATAAATTTTCTTATTTCATTATTTAAAAATCTTCTGTGATATTAATACATTAACATATCGAGTAAACAGTCTCAATCGTTGCATCAAAGACACGCCTGTGACCTGACAAAAATAGAAATAAGTATCCTTATACCTAAAGAGGGTGCATTACAGGTGTATGCGTACAAACGCTAGAGATCAAGGCAGTATCCAGCGGGGGAGGAGTTACCGGGTTCGGACCCCCCCCCCCCAAAAAAAAAAATGTCCAACAGGTAAAAAAGTAACAAAATGCATATAAAATGTTTTTGATGCGTTTTGTGAAGTTTTTTGTATCTCACCTCCCGTCAACAAAATGCCACCGTGAATAAAAATCCTGGATACAGCCTTGCTAGAGAGGTTTGCGTCCATACCCTTCGAACGGCGATGGTTAGAGTAATTTCTACTTTTCGTATAGGCCGCCTGTTTTGTATTTCTTCTAAAGAGCAAAAAAGGGAGGAAAAACATAAAAAAACTAACCTTTTGTTTCCATTTCTGTCAAGAAACGAGCTTCGGTAAAATCCTTTCAAATCAGCAGGAAGGCTGCCAGTAAAAGCAAGCCTCAAAGTATACCGCTCGCCCATCTTTAAAGGTGAATCAAAAACAAAAGTTGTTGTTTCCTTAGCACTATCATATATTAACTTAGTTAATTCGGGTTCATCTTTATACCGTTCTTCTTCAATTTTTCTTGGTGCAGACCGCCCTTTGGGTATAAATCTATCCCTTTTCTTTATAAAAATAACGTCTCGTTTTGGAATGATTTTACTAAGGCTTAGTGAGATACTACTTTCGTCAATTTCTAAATTCACGGAATGCAGTACAATTTGATCTGTTTTACTTTTTACAAGCAGGTCTAATTCTATTTCACCCTGAGTTGTGAAATTTCCTTCTTCCAGTATTGGCAATAGTTGAAGACGATATCTTTCTGGTAGGACGTCCATCGGTAGTCTAACATTTTTGAGCTTGTCGGAGGATATGCGAGTAACTAGGACTTCTGAGTTTGCAGCTGTTGCTAAACAGAGGAGCCAGAAGGCAGAGACTTGCATGATGAGGCTGCAACAGAACACGAATGTTAGAATAAGAATGTTTTTTTTTTCTTTCTAAAGATAATTTTACAACCCTTAAGATACAAACTGATTTTTTTTTTGCTGTTGAATCTCTCTAAAAAAAAACGTGATTTATAAAATATGCCGGCAAAAATTGACCAAAAAATTGGCAAAAATTTAATATTATACTACCGCAGTACCTATAATCAGGGCGTAATTTGCTATGGGGCAGGGGGCAACTGCCTCCCAGACCACAGTTTGTCCCTCCTCCCTTTTCACTTGACTTTCTATTGACTTGACTTACAGGAGTGTAATTTTCTATGAGGAAACGGGGTGGGGAGAGTTTCCCTCAGAACCCAATTTGCCCCCCCCTCTCCTAGCTGAAACTTAGCGTCTTCGAAATTCTCATCAAAACTAAGATAGGCCTACATGATTCAAGCATCTTGAGAAACACATCATTTAGTATACCTTTGGCTTTATGGTACTATGTGGCTCATTTTCATTTTTCAATTGGCCATTTTTAGTGGCCATTTAGTGGCCACTAAAAATATGGCCACATTTAGTGGCCACATTCAATTGGCCATTCAATTGGTACTATGTGGCTCATTTTCATTTTTCAATTGGCCATTTTTAGTGGCCATTCAATTGGCCATTTAGTGGCGTAATTTCGTCAAAATCCAAATGGGGAGAGGGGAAAATTGGAGCTGATTTTCCCAATTCAAGTGAAAATGACAGTGAAAAATGAAAAACGAGCAATATAGTACCATAAAGACAAAGGTATACTAAAGAAAACTGATCTGTGTTTCTGCGAATGTTTGAATTATGTAGATCTATCTTAGTTTTGACAAGATTTTTGAAGACGCTAAATTTCAGCTGAGGGGGGACAAACTGGGTAATTGCCCCCTCCTTCCCCATAGAAAATTGCGCACCTGCAAGTCAAGTGAGATTAAAGTGATAATGACTATTTTCACCTGACTCGGGAAAATCGGCTCAAAATTTACCCCTCCCTCCCAACAGGATTTCGACGAAATTACTTTCCTATCTATAATACGTTAGTTGACGTGTTTCCACAAAATAAGAGTATCCTTTCGGATTAATCCAAAGCCAATTAAGCTTCACAATGAAGAAGAACGGGGGGGGGGGGGTACGAATAAGAGCATTTTTGCGAACACAGTTTTTCAAGAAGGGGTCCTTTAAACAATTCTTGGGGGCGGCAAATATTTTTCCAGTGGGGATTGGAGGCTCAAAGAAATGTGCAATAAAAGCAATATATTCTTCCAAGTAATACGAAGCATGGACATCCTCTCAAGAGAATGACAATACGATACGAGTATCTAGGAGTTCTGAACTTACAGCAAAGTATAATCACCTACGGAACAAGTACTGACAAAACCTATCCTCTCCACACATAAAAAGTGACCCTTTGTATACCTCTGCGAACCTGGCAACTAAAACCCGGAGTTACACAATTCATCCCGGTCACTCGGTATTTTGGCTCGGAGCGATTAAGTAGTACAGCACTTTGCGTCTAGAGGCGCTGAGGTACGCAGGGTCCCTTTTGGAGAGTTTTGTCAGTACTTGTTCCGTAGGTGATTATACTTTGACTTACAGCTATTGTTAAAAGGAGGAGCCAGAGGCAGGGACTTGCATGATGAGGCATGCGCAATAAAAGAAATAAGCATATTAGGTACTAAGTTCGAAGGAGATTATAAGAAAAAAAAAATCCTGTCCAACATAACTCCTTGTTTTTCTCGACAAATACCGTACTTTTTTTTTTTTTTTTTTACTCAAATGAGACAGAAATCGCATCTGATATTTCACAGGTGTTCTCCATATTCAAAGTTACTGACACGAAAGCGTAAATTATCTATTATTTGATTTCTCTTTTTTTTGAATTTAAAACAAGTAACAACAATAAAAAAATTATATCTATAATTCACTAGCTTGGGTAGTATTTCAAGCTAACACACCCATACCCTAATGGATAAAGGAGGCTTGTCTAACAAAACTCATGGTGTTAGCACCAGGCATGTACTCAGGGGCTAATAACCTTTCTCCCCTATATCTCAAGATCTTAATGATTTTCCTTAAAATACCGCTGTAGTGAGGTCAACTTTTGCCTCTCTCGGCATTTTTAAACTCAAATGCCTATTGTGTTATTAAATTGGTTTAACAAAAAAGCCAGAATTTTCATCAACTAATAATAGTCATTACGGTGCACAAAGTGACAAAACCCTTTAGATCACAAAGACTTCATACCCAAAAGCCAAATCACTTTAAATGCGCTTATACACTAATATTGGCAAAGGTTATAAAATATTTCATTTTATCAGGTTTGTTAGGTCTAGGCTAGTGGCAGTTCTGGCCTCTCTTGCGCCTGGGCCAAGATCTTGATAAGTGCTCCCCTCTGTTCCAAAAAAATTTCAGGCCAAATTTTAACAAAATTTTCATTTATTAACAAATTTATTTTCTAATTATAATTATACTAATTTTAATTATTATCATCATTATTTAATTATTTTTCTTTTTGAATTTACTTTTATTTTATTAATTAATTGATTTTTGGTACTTTGGTACTTGAATTTATTTTGGTACTTCTTAAGTATATACAACACACTCGAGAATCTGTGACATGAAAAACTGGTCAAGCAACTTCTTTAACTAGATAATTGCTTTGGTTTGCTTTGGAAAATACCCTATTGGCTATAGTTTAATTAAATATTTAGTTGGGTATTTTTGTTAGGTTAGGTTACGTATTTAATATAATGCGCTCTGGGTGGACCCCCTTCCATAATTCTTTGTGGCAGTTTTCATAATTTTATTATTTAAGTATTGCATTTTCATCATATTTTGTTTTATTTCAATAGCATTAACCATCATCACTTCTCGAGTGTGTAGTATATAATTAACAAGTACCTTTATTTTTTATTATTATTATCGTAATTTAATTATTACTATTATTCAATTATTTTTTATTTTTGAATTTATTTTTATTCTATTACTGTAATTAGTTAAGAATCTGATAATTGCTCTCATTTATTAACTGCGCCCACTACTTTATTTTAATAACAATAATATTTCAAAGTTACAAAACGATTATAACCGTTAGGTTATTTATTTGAAATTTTGCACCCCTAAAATTTATTTATCCAACTGTTCTAATTATTTGGTAACTTTTGGCACAGGGATGCTATTGATAATAATAGAAATATCTTGTGGTTCTATTTCATGACGCAAAAGTAAGGGTTATACGTCTGTCATAGAATAATCACCCGCCGAAATGTGTCCAAATTTTAATCTAAACGAGCTTTCAAGTTTAGACGGATCTAATTTATTTTGCACCTCCGGAGCCCCCTTCCAGAGGTGCAACCAATAAGGCTTGACGAGTTTTCTCCTTATAAACTATTCTAAATGTAAACGTCTTATGTTTGTTGCTTCAACAGAAATGACTTAGCAAATAAAAGAATTTCACTTTCAACACGACAAACCCTAGACTCAAATATTTATTTTAGTGGTTATTAATTGTGCTGTCCTTGGAAAGCATACAATCCTTCCCTCCGAAAGATGCACTTCTGATTTATAGAAAGAAGATCAAGGTAAAGAGAGCAAATAAAAAAAAATCAGTTTTGTAAAAAGCCATCTTTATATGAAGGGCATAAAATTATGGAATAACTCGAACAATGAAATAAAAAAAAAAATGGAAAATTTTAGTGATTTTAAAGGAAAATTGAAAGAAAAATTATTTAAGTAAGTATTCATTTTAGTTTTGTTTGTTTTGGAGGAAATTTGGTTCGATCTAAATTAAGGGTGCTTGTGTATTATCCCGAACACGCTCAAGAAGTGAAGTTAGGTTAATCGTAATGAAATATAATAAAATATAATGAAAATATAATACTTTAGTAACAAATTATGGAAACTATAACAAAGAATTATGGAAAGCAGTCTGTCCAGAATGTATTATATCAAACACCTAACCACCTCTATATATTGAATATTTAATAAAAATATACCTGCATAGGAGTTTTTCTCAATCAGACTAAGCTAATTATAACCAATTGCAGACAGACAAACTGGTTTTTCTCAAATCTAACAGAGCTCACTTCTCGAGTGTGTTCGGGATAGTACACAAGAACCAAATTGAGTTGTGATTTCTTGTTGGCTGGTGAGTGTAACCCAACAGTATGGAAATGGTATGTAGTTGCTGTCCCCGTCATATTATTATAATTATTTTATTTATTAATTTATTTGTAATTTTGTTTCTTTCTTATTGTAGTGAATTTAGTTGATGTTATATGAATGTGCGGTACTCCTATGTTAAACGCACTCTTTTATATACTGCAATAGAAACCAGTCACGAAAACAGGTTTAATTCAAGACACCGCTATAGAGTAATACAATGTATAGCGTGATTTTCATTGCGTATACGATATTTAAACTGTTGTTTTTTGGTGTTTAGGGGATAAAAAGGTACCTAGGTTAGGTTACGTAATGATATATGCTATGCTTTACCCCCCACCCCCACCCCTAATGTGCAAATATATAGTCCAAATTTGTTTCTAAACTATTATATATTCATCCGATTTTATTTTATTTCATTACCATTAACCAAACTAGCACTATATAAAAGAGTGCGTTTAACATAGGAGTACCGAATGGGCTTTTTACCTAATTCATTCCACGTCAACCGTTTGGTTTTGGGTGAATCATGTTGATTTTTGTATGTCGATTGTTGTTGTTAGACAAATTTGTCGTATGTGTCGTAATATGTCATAGTTTTAATTTTAATGAAAACTTTTCATTAAAATGATAACTTCATAGTTTTCATTTTAATGATAAATTTGTCGTATATGTCGTAATATGTCATAGCTTTCATTTTAATTACGATATCCTCTTTTGCCCCGATCCTGGAAGACCCTCCCAGTTTTTAGCGTATATCATACACAATTTGATATTAAAGGGGGGCAAAGCATTTACCTTCTCAGAATTTGTAGAATTTGCCTTCCATCGCAGTAAGAAAAAAAAAAAAAAAAAAAAAAAAAAAAAAAAAAAAACTACGAGTCTATTCAGCTAAAGGCTCATATTCCACGTGACCCTAATTCCAGCCGAAACTTACAGCTGAACCAGTTTTTGAACACATTACCAAAGAAAAATTTTATTTTCAAATATGTGGTTTTGTCTTAATTTATTTCGTAACAACAAGGAAAAAATTCAATACTTTTTTTGCTAATGTTTTCTTTGCCAAAACCGTTGGCAAAACAGCATCTTTTAACTTTTATTGCATGATAGGAACACGGCCCAAGTATGCTCTATATTACTAGCCGACAAGCATGCAGGAATGTGTTTTCTGGGGTGGGGGAGGGAAATAAAAATATGTCAGTTTTAAGGATAATACAAATAATTATAGAAGTCTTAAAAATTGATATTTGAAAGGAGGGCATGACCCCAAAACCCATTCTCCCCCTCTATGTATATACTAAAGAAGCTATCCAAATGTAATATATATATATATATATATATATATATATATATATATATTATATATATATATATATATATATATATATATATATATATATATATATATATATATATATATATATATATATATATATATATATATATATATATATATATATATATTACATTTAGATAGCTTCTTTTCCACTCGACAGTTCATATGCCTCGTCCCCATCCCAACTTTGGGGACCAAACTTGCCGGAAAATACATGATTTTTATACAAACTACAAATTTTTGAAAATACAACAGAGAATTATGTAAAGCAGGCCACCCAGAACGCATTATATTAAATACCTAGCTAACTCTATATATTAAATATTTAATTAAAACAAACCTGAATATTTATTTCACTGAGACTAAGCTAATTATCTCCGAATGCTGACAGAGAAACCTAGTTTTGCAGACAGAGAAAGAGAAAAAATTAGTTTTTTTTCAACTCAAAGTAAGGAGCAACATTAAAACTCAAAACAAAAAGAAATTATTCCATATATGAAGGGTTGTCCCCTCCTCAATACATTTCTCTTTACGCTAAAGTTTGATAACTTTTTTTTTAAAAGAACGGCTATCGAAACACGGGAGCCGTTTCATTAGAATAGGAAGCTTTTTTTAAAAGTGCTCGCAGCTTTATTATAGAGAGCAAGGTATTGATGAGGGGAAAACGCTTCATATACGAAATAAATCTGCCAAAATTAATATGCAAATTTCGTTTTAATTTTTTCATGTACGGTGAGCCAAATTCGAGCCTGCGTTAGCTGAAAAACGTTCAGAAATGAAATAAAAAACACTATTTTTTTAACTAAAAGTAAGGAGCGACAGTAAAACTTAAAACAAACAGAAATTATTCCGTATATGAAAGGGGCTGTCCCCTCCTCAACGCCTTGTCTCTTTACGCTAAAGCTTGACTCTTTGTCTCAACTTTACTTTTTAAAACAATATAAACTTTAGCGTAAAGAGCGAGGCGTTGAGACAGCCCCTTTCATATACGGAATAAATTCTGTTCAATTTAAGTTTTAATGTCACTCCTTGCTTTCAGTTAAAAAAGAAGTTTTTTTTATTTATTTAATTCCGTTAAAAACCTATTCACAATGAGATTTTACTAATATCAAGATTTGATTAATACTAATTTTGAAAACTTGCTATCAGAGGCGTAATTTGCTATGAGGCACGGGGGGACTGCCTCCAGATCCTGTTTACCCCTCCCCTGGGCTGAAATTTAGCGTCTTCAAAAATCTTTTCAAAACTAAAATAGGCCTCCATAATTCAAGCATCCACAGAAACAGATCGTTTTCTTTAGTATAACTTTCCCTTTATGGTATTATCTGCGTCATTATTCATTTTTCACTGTCATTTTTTACTTGACTTGGGAAAATTGGCTCCAATGTTGCCCCCCCCCCTTCCAGGATTTTGACGAAATTGCACCACTGCTTGGTACTGCGTGGCCCATTCAAGATGAAGGTTTAGCTGGTAACCAGAGCAAGCAAAAGATAACATTCAACCAATTAGAACTCTTCACTTATCAATTTTAGCTGCAACACAAAAAAACAAAAATAAAACCTAAAAAAAATACATAAAAATACAAAAAAAACTGAAAGGTTAACTGACAATTTAAATAAAAATGAAATGGTGAAAAAATCCCCTATCCTCTAGATTTTAAAAGATGCGTTTTTGTATTTTTACCGAACAAAGGCTTTTATTAGTATTTCCTTAGGAAACACAACAAAATTTCCCCCAAGAATTAAACAAAATATATGTTGCCCCCAGTGGCATAGTTTGCAATGGGACAGGGAGGGGGGGGGGCAAATGCTCTTCCAAGACCTCGGTTTGACCGCCTCAGACCACAGTTTGTCTCCCCGAAATTTAGTTTCTTTCAATATCTTGTCAAAACTAAGATAAACCTCCATAATTAAAGGGTCAACAGAAACAAATCCGTATTTTGGTACATATTCACTTTTATGGTACTATAAGTTACCTTTATATAGTACTATAAAGAACCCTTATAGTACTAAATAGTACCTTTATGGTACCAAATGGCTTATTTTTTACTGTCTTTTCACTTGATTTGGGAAAACTCACTCCGACTTTGTCCCCCCCCCCCAAAAAAAAAAATTGGACGATTTAACGCCCCTGATTGTGCCCCATGAAATTTTCGACAATTGACCCCCACTGCTCTCCCTATTTACGGACACATGTTTTTAGCCCTTAAATGTTTTCCTGGATATTTCCGATCCGTTAAATTTCTAGACATAAATAAGTGGTAATTGACCAACCTTTGCCAAAAAATATGCAATTCCTAAGTCATGCAACTTCTATGGCTTCTAATTTACAACTGGTATGAAACAGGAGGAATTTCTTTTACTAGGTTTCTGGCGCAAGTTAATTGGCTCCAGAAGCTCTTCTTTTCAATGTCATTTTCTCATATAAGGGGCTCCTGACTTTTATACCCGGGTTTGTTGACCTTTCTGTGCCACAGTTAATTTCTCCCAAACAAATACCTTGCCATATAAACAACAATAGGAAATAATTTAGAATAGAAGAACTTTACCAGTTCAAAAAAGAAAAAAAAGGGTGGCCAGGTCCGCCAACAGGATTTCAGGACCCAAATTCAAATAAAAATCATTTTGAAAATAAAATTTTCAATTTTTCAATTTCTCTTAAATTTCTTTTAAGTGAAAATGAACAGCAAGGTCACAACTAAAAGCGAACTTATTTTGCCCTATGGGCAAAATACGGGGACTGCCACTCCCTCAACCCTCTGCTCCTTAGCTAAAGTTTAACCTTTTCTTAATAATATTTTGAAAATGATAATCACCTCTGACAGAAATTCAGCTCTTTAAAGCAGTTTCTTGGAAATAGGGCGGGGGGAATCCCCCCATTGGAAATTCAAAAATAATTTGTCACTTCATATTTTTTTTTTCGTTTTAATAGGGGTTCTTTGCACATATGTTACTACTGGTTATGCACCCCTATCACTATGCCAGTAAGAACACGACTTAAATTTTTTGGCCTTACTCAAAATTTTTACAGAACAGGCAAAAGCCATCATCCATATTGCATGCTGGGTCAGTGAAAGGATATTAGGGGAAAATCCCTTTCCCTTCCATACTGATCTGAAGAACTTATAAAGAGCAGCTAGGGGCTAATACAGCTCTTTTATACCATTGCTAGATAGCCGTTAATTTATCACATTAAAGTGCATAATAACCATTTATTTTGTGTTAGCTGTATGAGGTTTAATGAGGACATCACTACGTGGATACACAGCCTCTGAGAATCTGGGAGGTTGAAATAATATTTCGATAGTTACAAATATTATAGTTACATCATCGTGCATAATTTCGCATGACGTCATAGATACAAAAAAAAACTTCTTTTCTCCCCCGTAATTATGTTTTTGTTTTAATTACGTTGTTATATAATTCAGTAACAACAATGGATGTTCCATTGCGCATACCCTCTGAATTATCTAAATTAAGCATTGGCATAATTATCGTGTTATTCTTTAGTTTTAAATCATAGGGTAGCAGATCAGAAATTTCAATTGAGTTAAGAAGTTCTCGCGCGAATTCAATTCCCCCTCCCTATTTATCCTTCACAGATACATAACTTTAATAAGGTTTATATTCTTCTGGAAGACGATGGAAAATTTAAGCAATACTTTCACTTACTTCTTTTTTAAGCAGCGCTAAAATAACGCGCTCCTTCATTCCATTGTAATTCTTCTAACCGCTGATTTCTTCGTACAATATTTTCGTTTGCAATTCAATGTGATTCTCTCTGTCGCTTGTTCGATACCTTTTGCTTTAGCTGTTCTGAATCTTCGTCATCTTGTATAATATGCTTGCGTCATACATACCAAAAACGATACGATCACCCCAGACAAAAAATTATGTAAGTTGCTCTTTAAATGTTTATGAATTTGATGTCATTCACATGAAAAATATTTTTCCAAAATTAAGTCTCTAAACAAATTTTCTCAAACTCGTGACATATTTAGACCATTTTTACAGGCCAGGAAGTTTTAGTGTGCCAATTCTCAAAAAATATTATGGAGCCGTTTTCGAGGAAAAATGCATAAAACATAAATACGCAATTATTATCCACATAGAAAGAGTAGATATCAGTACCAAAATTTTGAGTTTCTGTTTTTGTTTTTTCGGAATTTCAGTTACTATTGGCATGTATTCTTTGATAAAATCATGGCTAAATTCTTATATTTGTGTTGTGATTTGTTCAAGAATAGATTATCTATATTACACGGTTGAGTTTGGTTTTTGAATGTAAACTAGTTAATTACATCACTATTAATATCACAGCTTTATATAAATAAATTTTTTTTTTATAAAATATATATATATAAAAACAATTTGTTTTAACTGAAAGTAAGGAGCGACATTAAAACTTAAAACAAGCAGAAATTATTCCGTATATAAAAGGGGTTGTCCCCTCCACAATATCTTGCTCTTTACGCTAATGTTTTTATTGTTTTCAAAAATAGAGTTGTGAGAAAGAGTCAAACTTTAACGTAAAGAGCGAGGCGTTGAGGAAGGGACAGTCCCTTTCACATACAGAATAATTTCTGTTCGTTTTAAGTTTTAATGTCGCTCCTTACTTTCAGTTAAAAAAAAATATTTTTATTATTGAATTTCTGAACGTTTTTGAATTAATGCAGGTTTGATTTTGGCTCATCGCACATGAATAATTAAAACAAAATTTGCATATTAATTTTACTTTTTTTTGCTAAATGGCTTTCTCACAACTTTGGTCGGACGATTTTGAGAAAAAAGGGTTGGAGGAGGAGGCCTAGTTGCCCTCCAATTTTTTTGGTCACTTAAAAAGGGCACTAAAACTTTTAATTTTATTGACGAACATTATTAGTGATTAGTAATAAATATATGTAATTAGTGGTTATTTTTATTAGTGATATTATTAGTGATTATTAGTGATATAATCACATTATTAGTGATAAATATATGTAACTTGCCCTCGAACTTCAATATTCGTATATTTTTATCCGGGTTGCAGCGGTAGCTAGCAACCTAGTAAGAGACGATCACGTCCAATGTTAAAAATATAAAAACCCATAGTTCCTAACAGAGGAGTCAGATCAAAACAAAAAGTACACCATTAGAACCGCCTTGTCCGAAACCCCTGTATAGGAAACTTTCTGTCCCTTGGCTTGAATAGCAAGGGAAATATATTGGCTTGAAAATCAAGAAAAGTGGCAGCTACTACAACATTCTGCCTAAACGGGATATTTTTTTCTTTTTTTTTTTCTTTTTTTCTTTTGTATCCAGAGATAGCTTGGCACTGGAACATCGTAGAGGGTTGTTCAATAGCTCATTTTAAAGGAAATTAATTGGGTTAAAAATCTATAGTAACTAAAATAAATTATTTCTAAAAGAGAATAAATTTTTCCACCAAAAACTGCATTTTCGATGTCTTTTCACACTGCAGTCTTTCAAACATAATCGCATACCAGCGGTAAGATTTGAACCCACGCCTCCGAAGAG
Organism: Artemia sinica; assembly: GCA_027921565.1. NCBI lineage: Eukaryota > Metazoa > Arthropoda > Branchiopoda > Anostraca > Artemiidae > Artemia > Artemia sinica. The sequence continues at coordinate 55,384,836 of CM051267.1, read as the reverse complement.
ACTGGTGGCTAACACCAGTGCCTTGGACCACTCGGCCAGGCTGCCTCTCATAAATAAATATATATGTGAATTTGGGTTGCAGCAGTAGTTACGTATATTAGGGGGTTCACCCCCTAGTCAATACCTCGCTCTTTACGGTAAAGTTCAGATTTCGTTCCAATTCTTTAAGAATAACCCCTTAGCCTAATCACAAAGGCGGTTTAAGTAGAATAAATAGCACTTATGAAAGTACTAAAAAAAACTTTAGCGTAAAGAGCGAGGTATTGACTACCTCGCTTTTATTTAATTTCTGATCGATTTTGAATAATTCTGAGAAATCTGGTGCTTCCTTCATAACAATATCCCTTCCCCCATGAAATCTTACTCCATTGAAATATCTTCCTATGTAATTCCCAACCCCCATCCGCTACCAGAACCCCCCCCCCCCCCCCGAAAACGTCTGTATACTTCCCAATAACCAATACTATATGTAAACATTGGGCAAACTTCATAACTTGCAGCTCTTCCCATGCGGACTGTGGGGGACTAAGTCATCCTCAAAGACATAGTTATTTTATTGTTCGACCATGTTGAACAAAATGACTATCTCATCGGGTGACTTTTGGGGAAAAACGGGGTGGGGAAGGGGGCCAAGTTGCCCTCCAATCTTTTTGGTCTCTTAAAAAGGGTGTTAGAACTCTTAATTTCCGTTCGAATGGGCCCTCTAATGATATTCTAGGACACTGTGTCAATATGATCACCCCTGGGAGAAAAAAACAAACAAAAAAAACAAATAAACACGCACCCGTGATCTTTCTTCTGACAAAAAATACAAAATTCCACATTTTTGCAGATAGGAGCTTGAAACCTCTACAGTATGATTTTCCGATACGTCCAATCTGATGGTGTGATTTTCATTAAGATTCTATTACTTTTAGGGGGGTGTTTCCTCCTTTTTTCGAAAATAAGGCAAATTTTCTCAGGCTCGTAACTTATGATGGGTAAGACTAAACTTAACGAAACTTATATATTTGAAATCAGCATAAAAATCCAATACTTTGGATTTATCTATTAGCATCAAATTCCGTTTTTTAGAGTTTAGATTACTATTGAGCTGGGTTGCTCCTTACATACAGTTCGTTACCACCAACTGTTTGATTCCTAACGTTAACCAATCATAAAACTATGTCAATTAAAACCCAAAAGAAATTAATTAACAAAAAAATGTTTTCCAAAAAAGCAGTTTTTCGATTAAAAGTAAAGAACTGTATTAAAACCTAACATGAGACCCAATAAGGTTATTTAACATTTCGTACATTATTATTACTACAAAAAAACGAAATCATTTAATGTAGGTACCGCGAATGTTGAACTTACATGAGAATTTTAGTGACAAAAAGATATCAAAACTTAATCACAAAACAGTAGGCACTCAAAATCCCACACACTGAGTAGAGATAAATCAGACACGGTTCTGAAGTCTAAGATTATCAAGCATTTCGGGGTAACGAACAGTAAGTCAGGAGCGATGCGGCTCAATAATAACTGGAACTTTAAGAAACAGAGTCTTGATAACAATGGATACATCAAAAGAATCAAATTTTGATGCTTACTCAAAATATATAAAATTCATGAAGTTTAATGTTACCCATCAAAAATTACGAGCCGGAGCAAATTTGCCCAATTTTGAGAAAGAAGGGAAACACCCGTAAAACATCAAGTAATCGTAATGAAAATCGTACCCCCAAATTCAGCATATCAGAGAAGCTCCTATATACAAAAATGTGGAGTTTAGATAATTTTGTTTGCCAGAAGCAAGATGCGTGTTTATTTATTTATTTTATTTTTTTCCAGTGGTGATCATATCGAAACAGTGATCCTAGAAGATCGGGAGAGGACTCGTTTGATCGGAAATCATAAGTTCTAATTTTCTTTCTAAGTGACCAAAAATACTGGAGGGCAGCTATCCCCCTCCCAAACCCTCTTCTTTCTCAAAGTTATCCGATCAAAATTCCGAGATAGCGGTTTTGTTCAGCGTAGTCGAAAGTTTTAGCAACTTTGTCTATGAGTAAGACTTGACCCCTCACAGCCCTTGGGGACAGGGCTACAAGCTATGAACTTTGCCCATTGTTTACAACGGTTTTATTTACAACAGTTTTTTTCTAACTTTTAATAAAGCTTTAAAAAGTCGAACTTTAGCGTAAAGAGCGAGGTGTTGAGAAGAGGGTCCACCTCATATACGTAATAATTCCGGTTCGTATTAAGTTTTAATGTTGCTCCTTGCTTTCAGCTGAAAAAAATTTCTTGTTTAATATCTATAAGAGATTTTAAAGCCTCATAAAGAGGCTCAGATATCAATTAGCGGATAAATGATGGGCTGCGGCAAGGGGGCGAGGGGGCAAAGTCCCCTGGGCGAAGCATTGAGAGTGTCTCAGCCTGCTTCAAAAAACTTAGAGCTCTGCTCTGAAATGTTCCAAACTGTCTGAAAAACACAGTTTTATTGGCATTGGGGCAGAGTTCTTCTCTTCCTGTACTAAATCAAAACTCTATAACTATAGGTAAAGGAGTATAACGTCTTAAGTCGAAAGGGGCACAAGCAATTCAAGTATTGCAACTCAATAACAACAGCCCTAAAACTTCATGCCCTTTTAAATAAAGCAAAAAGTTTTCAAATGAAAGTAAAGAGAGACATTAAGGCATAAAATGAAAAGAATCTATCCTATATATGATAGGGACTGCCTCCCGCTACAACCTCAACCTCCCGCTCTTTATGCTAAAGGTTTATAAGGCTTTACTAAAGCATTTTCGAGAGCAACTCTCAAATATAATTAGTGGATAATAGAAAGTGTGTTGTCTACCGATTTTCTCCCAAAACATTCGAACTGAAAATTCTGATATTGATTGATTCATACTATCTTTGTGTCAGGGCACTCATTCTTAAAAAACTCTGGAAAACAAGTCAAGCTGTAGCGTCGACAACAAGGGAAGGGGGGCATAAACAGGATTCGTTTTAAGTTTAAATAACTATTATGTGCTTACATTCAAAAACTGTTATTTGATCATGGATAAGTTCCAGGTAAAGTCAACTTCAAGATCCAGAATTATGCGCATGTAAATTATAATAGTTTTAAAATAATTGATTGTGTCAAAGTGTAATGAATGAATGAATGAATTTTATTAATAACCTGTCTTACAATAAACAGAAAAAGACAGAGCACGAACTAGAAAAGAAAGAAAAAGCAAAAACTGGCAAGAAAAACAAATACAAACAGAAAGAACTACATAATAACACAACTATTTGAGAAGGTGGGCCCACTCGTGATCCAGGAGCTCTAGTTTTTTTACGTAAATCTGAATTACCTCCTCCACGGCACTAAGAGGCTCAACAATTCCATATTTCACAGCAATATGGCGGTTTCTAACAAAAGGCGGTACTTGAAGAAGATATCGGGCATACTTGAAAAATACCGACCTTATGTCTTTCTTGTTTCGTGCACTCAGGAGCTTCCAAAAAGGAGACAGGTACAAGACATGAGGCAAAGCTACTGCATTATAAAGACGAGCCAAATATTTACGGCTTGAATTGCGACGGCTAGTGACAACACCCGCATAGGCAATGCGCACTTTTTTAGAAAGGTGTTCAATAAGCAAAGACTGGGTCTCTCGATGGAGGCGAATGGAGTTCGTCCGGAATGATGCAGACCTTGTCTGCTGACCACGTGCCTCTGGATATGGGGTCATCCCCTAACTAAACACTCCGATCAGGGTGGCTGCAACCTCATGTGGCGGGTGGAGCCCACCCCGGGAATATCAGTATCTAGGTTAAACCTAGCTCTAATCAGATTCCAGGCCTAGGGTCGGTTGGGCTAGCGACCCTCCACCTGAAAATCAAGTGCTACGCAAAGTGACTACATAGCCTCGGATCCGGACCTCCTTTTAAGATCTCGACCTACGCGCGTCAACGGACATGCTGACGACGTCAGAAAGACTGATAGACTGAACCTTCTAGACCAAAGGGGGCTTCGAATAGCCACCTGGAATGTTTTGACCCTGAATGCAACTGCATCAAAGAACCTACTTTCTCAAGAACTTCGTAAGAATAAAGTGGCGATTGCAGGTCTCACAGAAACCCGTCTTACTGGAAGTGGAGAAGAGCGAATAGGCGATAATCACTCGTTAGTCTGGTCTGGAGGGAGCATGAGAAGAAATGGTGTTGGCCTCGCGCTAAACGGCCTTGCAAGAAAGGCCTTACTCTTGCACGAAGCTGTATCGGACAGAATAATGAAGGCCCGCTTTGGGCACAAGCATGGCAAGATGACAATTTTTGTATGCTATGCCCTGACCAACGATTCCGACGACGTAACCAAGGAAGAGTTCTACTCTGCTCTGTCCAGATGTCTGTCAACAGTTTCCCCCACGATGTCACTGTTCTTCTCGGTGACTTCAATGCTACAGTGCGAGATGATATGGGTGTTTGGCGTGGCACAATTGGACCTTTATCCCCCAACCCACTGAACGATAACGGCCTTCGCCTACTCGAACTGTGCCGATCCCATGAACTTGTGATCGCAAACACCTACTTTCAACGTAAGACTATCCACCAGTACACGTGGTATAGTAACGACGGTCGCACAAAGAAGATGATTGACTACGTCATTATTTCTAAACGCTGGAGATCATCGCTGAAGAACTGCAGAACTTACAGATCAGCAGAGCTCGGAAATGCAGATCACAGGCTTGTATGTGCTGATGTCCAGCTTCGCCTCCATGCACAGCGATCGGAAAGAAAACCAGCAGCAGCGGATATTGGGAAACTAAAGGAGCCATATACTCGCCAGAAGTATAGTGTTGAGATATCAAATCGCTTTGAGCTCCTGGGCACACTCAACAACAGCGAAGACGCCTGGAAGTATTTTAAATCACAGACCAGCGAAGCAGCACAGCTGGTGCTTGGCAAGCGGAGTTTCCCGAAGAAATCGTGGCTAACTGACGAAACACTGCAGGTCATAGAGCAAAGGCGGAGGGCAAGACTTCTTGGGGACATGGCCACCTATCGAAGGCTCAATGGAGTGCGGAACAGACTTATTCACCGAGACCGAACTCAGTTTGTTGCAAGGAAAGCCGATGAAATCAAACTAGCAGCAAAAAAGAAAGACATGGGTAGCCTGTTCAAGCACCTCCGCGATCTCACAGAAAATAAAACACCAGCATTGGGACCCGTCCTATCCAGGGATGGGACACTTCTCTCTGATGAGGGTTCTTGTCTCGAGCGGTGGAAGGACCACTTCTGCTCACTCCCAAACAACACTAGCCCGTCTATGCCTCCTACTGATAGTCCCAGCCAACCTGGCAGTCCAAGATCCGAAACAGATGCTCCTCCAGACGAGCCTTTCAGCCCCTCAGAAATTGGAAATGCAGTAAAAAGGCTCAAGAACAATAAAGCTGCCGGTATCTGTGGCCTGAGTGCGGAACTGCTAAAATATGCAGGTCCTGTTATGCTCCTGTTTCTCCACACCCTGTTCTCTACAATCTGGCAAACCGAGATAATTCCCGAAGATTGGCGGAAGGGTGTCATTATCCCTTTATGGAAGAGGAAAGGTTCTAGAAGCGACTGCTTGAACTACCGTGGAATAGCCCTACTGTCTGTCCCGGGAAAACTTTTCTCAATGGTCCTGCTAGATCGATGTCGAAATATCATTCGTAAAATCCGGCGACCGGAGCAAGCTGGTTTCATGTCGGACCGTTCAACCATCGAGTTAGATTTTTACGATCCGACAAATCATAGAAAAAGCCACGGAGTTCCGACAAAAAGCTTTTTTTACCTTCGTCGACTTCCGTGCTGCGTTCGACTCAGTGGACCGAGAAGCTCTTTGGCGGATTCTAGAATCGACAGGACTCCCTAAGAAATACTGCAGAGTCTTCAAAGCTCTACACCATGGGACGGAGAGCTGTGTTCAAGTGAACGGCCGCCGCAGCCCGTTCTTTCAAATCACGACAGGAGTGCGCCAAGGATGTGCAGTTGCCCCAGAGCTCTTCAATGTCATCATAGACTACGTTATGACAAGGACTACTTCACGTCTCAGCTTTGGACTCAAGTTTGGAGATCGTGTCATTACAGATGCTGATTTTGCCGATGACTTGGCCATTCTGGCGGACTCCATGGAGCAGTTGCTGGAAGCGCTTCGAATCCTACGAGAAGAGGCTGCAAAAGTAGGACTGCAGATAAACTGGACTAAAACGAAAATTATGGCCATAGACCCATCCTCTCCTGCTGCCAATCCTTCAGTTAGCCTGGATAGCACCACTAGCATCGAAGTTGTCCAAAGGTTCACCTACCTGGGCTCCATAATTTCTTCAGATGGCTCGCTTCTTTCTGAACTACAAGCGAGAATATCCAAAGCGTCTTCTGCCATGGGCAGACTGAACCGTCACCTCTGGCGAAAACCGAACATCAGTCGCACAACGAAGCTGCGGATTTTCAACGCCCTCATCGGCTCTGTGATGCTCTATGGAGCTGAGACGTGGCAAGCTTCAGCCGCAACCCTCAAGGCAATTGATGTCTTTCAGTCGAAGAGCCTGAGGAGGATCGAAGGTCTACGATGGTTCGACTTTGTCAGCAATGAGAAGCTGCTGCAGCTCACCAAGCAGTCTCGGTTTTCGACCCAAGCAGCCGAGCGAACACTACGATGGTTCGGACACCTACTTCGAATGCCTCCACACATACCTGCGAAAACGATCCATGACTTCGACCCTGTCAAAGCCGGTTGGAAGCGACCTCGCGGCCGACCGAAGAAACGATGGTCTGACAGCCTGTCCGAGTTCCTGGCGGGCAAATATCAGGTTGAGCGATGTGCAAACGCTTGCCATGGACCGAAGTGGATGGAGGAGGCAGACGTCACTCTCTACGCCGAGCAGCACCCGGCAGGAGACATAAGTCAAGTCAAGTCAAGTGGGTCTCTCGAAGATTACGACCAATCGGGAGGCCAAGGTACGTAATGTGACTAGACGGTGTTACGGTAATTCCACCAAGCCTGACTGTAGCATTATCTTCAGGGCAATTAAAAAACAAAACAGCAGACTTTTCTACATTAAACTGCAAACCAATATCAGCATAACTTTTTTCAAGACGCGAGAAATTATTTTCTAATGAAGAAAGCAACCGAGACAGATTTAAAAGATCATCTGCAAAACCCAGAAGTGACAAGTCAATATGCTTGCAAATATAGCTCGGAGAGATAACCTGTTGTGCATCATTAACACTGTTATTATACAAAGTAGGAGACGTTATAGCCCCTTGCTTAATTCCCTTATGTACGGATATCTCCCCACTAAGCTCACCATCTTGCAAACGAACACGAAGCTTGAGGTTCCTATACATATCACGTAGTGACCTTACAATAGAAGAACGCACGCCTCGCTTACACAGCTCAAACAAAATCTGGGCATGAATCCCAGAGTCAAAAGCTCTCCTGACATCATACTGACCTAAGATCAAAGTTTCTCGCGAGAGATGAGCATCAAGTAATATTTTAGCAAGAAGATAAAGTACATGGGTGCACCCGAGGCCCTTTCGAAAACCAAACTGGTGTGGAAGCATCTCACACTTATCATAAATCTCATCAAACAAAACAATCTCGAATAGTTTACAAAATACTGAAGATATCGTTACTGGCCGATACGAAGAAGGCTGTTCGGCTGGCTTCCCCTTCTTTAATATCGGTATAACCATACCCAGACTAAAGCAACTCGGGACTATCCCTTGTGTCAAAATCATCTGAAACAGGAGGGCAATATGATGGTAAAGAACATAACCTCCTAAAGAAATATGTAGAGCACAAATACTATCGCAGCCTTTTGAGTATACCTTTTTTAGCTTTTTAACGGCCTGGCAAATTGTGACCGGTGACACTGAGAAATCGTCGAAGGTGTCGGTAATATCTACCTTTAATGTTGATACATGCTTATTTATGAGAAGGCTATAAATAGTGTTGCTTTCGTTTGCAATTTCACGTGTAGCTTTAAGAAACTGAAACCGAAAACTAACATCGGTTGTCTGAACCTGTAGGCGTTAAATGCTGTTGCTTTCGTTTGCAATTTCACGTGTAGATTTAAGAAACTGAAACCAAAAACGTACATCGGTTGTCTGAAGTTGTAGGCGTTAAATGAGTTTGCTTTCGCTTGCAATTTCACGTGTAGATTTAAGAAACTGAAACCAAAAACTTACATCAGTTGTCTGAACCTGTATGCGTTAAATGGTGTTGCTTTCGTTTGCAATTTCACGTGTAGATTTAAGAAACTGAAACCAAAAACGTGCATTGGTTGTCTGAGCCTGTAGGCGTTAAATGGTGTTGCTTTCGTTTGCAATTTGACGTGTAGCTTTAAGAAACTGAAACCGAAAACTAGCATCGGTTGTCTGAACCTGTAGGCGTTAAATGCTTTGCGTTTGCAATTTCACGTGTAGATTTAAGAAACTTAAACGAAAAACTTACATGAGTTGTCTGAACCTGTAGGCGTTAAATGGTGTTGCTTTCGTTTGCAATTTCACGTGTAGATTTAAGAAACTGAAACCAAAAACGTGCATTGGTTGTCTGAGCCTGTAGGCGTTAAATGGTGTTGCTTTCGTTTGCAATTTGACGTGTAGCTTTAAGAAACTGAAACCGAAAACTAACATCGGTTGTCTGAACCTGTAGGCGTTAAATGCTTTGCGTTTGCAATTTCACGTGTAGATTTAAGAAACTTAAACGAAAAACTTACATGAGTTGTCTGAACCTGTATGCGTTAAATGGTGTTGCTTTCGTTTGCAATTTCACGTGTAGATTTAAGAAACTTAAACCAAAAACTTACATCAGTTGTCTGAACCTGTATGCGTTAAATGGTGTTGCTTTCGTTTGCAATTTCACGTTTAGATTTAAGAAACTGAAACCAAAAACGTACATCGGTTGTCTGAACCTGTAGGAGTTAAATGCTTTGCGTTTGCAATTTCACGTGTAGATTTAATAAACTTAAACCAAAAACGTGCATCGGTTATCTGAACCTGTTAGCGTTAAATGGTGTTGCTTTCGTTTGCAATTTCAAGTGTAGATTTAAGAAACTGAAACCAAAACCTTACATCAGTTGTCTGAACCTGTAGGCGTTAAATGGTCTTGCTTTCGTTTGCAATTTCACGTGTAGATTTAAGAAACTGAAACCAAAAACGTGCATCGGTTGTCTGAACCTGTAGGCGTTAAATGGTGTTGCTTTCGTTTGCAATTTCACGTTTAGATTTAAGAAACTGAAACCAAAAACGTGCATCGGTTGTCTGAACCTGTAGGCGTTAAATGGTGTTGCTTTCGTTTGCAATTTGACGTGTAGCTTTAAGAAACTGAAACCGAAAACTAACATCGGTTGTCTGAACCTGTAGGCGTTAAATGCTTTGCGTTTGCAATTTCACGTGTAGATTTAAGAAACTTAAACCAAAAACTTACATCAGTTGTCTGAACCTGTATGCGTTAAATGGTGTTGCTTTCGTTTGCAATTTCACGTTTAGATTTAAGAAACTGAAACCAAAAACATGCATGAGTTGTCTGAACCTGTAGGCGTTAAATGGTGTTGCTTTCGTTTGCAATTTCACGTGTAGATTTAAGAAACTGAAACCAAAAACGTACATCGGTTGTCTCAACCAGTAGGCGTTAAATGCTTTGCGTTTGCAATTTCACGTGTAGATTTAAGAAACTTAAACCAAAAACGTGCATCGGTTGTCTGAACCTGTTAGCGTTAAATGATGTTGCTTTCGTTTTCAATTTCACGTGTAGATTTAAGAAACTGAAACCAAAAACTTACATCAGTTGTCTGAACCTGTAGGCCTTAAATGGTGTTGCTTTCGTTTGCAATTTCACGTGTAGATTTAAGAAACTGAAACCAAAAACGTGCATCGGTTGTCTGAACCTGTAGGCGTTAAATGGTGTTGCTTTCGTTTGCAATTTCAAGTGTAGATTTAAGAAACTGAAACCAAAAACGTGCATCGGTTGTCTGAACCTGTAGGCGTTAAATGGTGTTGCTTTCGTTTGCAATTTGACGTGTAGCTTTAAAAAACTGAAACCGAAAACTAACATCGGTTGTCTGAACCTGTAGGCGTTAAATGCTTTGCGTTTGCAATTTCACGTGTAGATTTAAGAAACTTAAACTAAAAACTTACATCAGTTGTCTGAACCTGTATGCATTAAATGGTGTTGCTTTCGTTTGCAATTTCACGTGTAGATTTAAGAAACTGAAACCAAAAACTTACATCAGTTGTCTGAACCTGTATGCGTTAAATGGTGTTGCTTTCGTTTGCAATTTCACGTGTAGATTTAAGAAACTGAAACCAAAAACCTACATCGGTTGTCTGAACCTGTAGGCGTTAAATGCTTTGCGTTTGCAATTTCACGTGTAGATTTAAGAAACTTAAACCAAAAACGTGCATCGGTTGTCTGAACCTGTTAGCGTTAAATGATGTTGCTTTCGTTTGCAATTTCACGTGTAGATTTAAGAAACTGAAACCAAAAACTTACATCAGTTGTCTGAACCTGTAGGCGTTAAATGGTGTTGCTTTCGTTTGCAATTTGAGTGTAGCTTTAAGAAACTGAAACCGAAAACTAACATCGGTTGTCTGAACCTGTAGGCGTTAAATGCATTGCGTTTGCAATTTCACGTGTAGATTTAAGAAACTTAAACCAAAAACGTGCATCGGTTGTCTGAACCTGTAGGCGTTAAATGGTGTTGCTTTCGTTTGCAATTTCACGTGTAGATTTAAGAAACTGAAACCAAAAACGTACATGGGTTGTCTGAACGTGTAGGTGTATAATGGCGTTGTTTTCGTTTGCAATTTCCCGTGTAGATTTAAAAAACTGAAACAAAAAACTTACATCAGTTGTCTGAACCTGTTGGCGTTAAATGGCGTTGTTTTCGTTTGCAATTTCACGTGTAGATTTAAGAAACTGAAACCAAAAGTAAATGGGTTATCTGAACCTGTAGGTGTATAATGGCGTTGTTTTCGTTTACAATTTCACCTGTAGAATTAAGAAAATGAAACCAAAAACGTACTTCGGTTGTCTGAAGTTGTAAGCGTTAAATGGCGTTGCTTTCGTTTACAATTTTACGTGTAGCTTTAAGAAACTGAAACCGAAAACTAACATCGGTTGTCTGAACCTGTAGGCGTGAAATGGTGTTGCTTTCGTTTGCAATTTCACGTGTAGATTTAAAAAACTGAAACCAAAAACGTATATCGGTTGTCTGAAGCTGTAGCTGTTAAATGAATTTGCTTTCACTTGCAATTTCACGTGCAGATTTAATAAAATGAAACCAAAAACTTACATCAGTTGTCTGAACCTGTAGGCGTTAAATGGCGTTGCTTTCGTTTGCAATTTCACGTGTAGATTTAAGAAACTGAAACCAAAAACCTGCGCCGGTTGTCTGAACCTGTAGGCGTTAAATGGTCTTGCTTTAGTTTGCAATTTCACATGTAGCTTTAAGAAACTGAAACCAAAAAATAAAATCGGTTGTCTGAACCTGTAGGCGTTAAATGGTGTTGCTTTCGCTTGCAATTTCACGTGTAGATTTAAGAAACTGAAACCAAAAACTTACATCAGTTGTCTGAACCTCTAGGCGTTAAATGGTGTTGCTTTCGTTTGCAATTTCACGTGTAGATTTAAGAAATTGAAACCAAAAACGTACATCGGTTGTCTGAACCTGTAGGCGTTAAAAGGTGTTGCTTTCGTTTGCAATTTCACGTGTAGATTTAAGAAACTGAAACCAAAAACGTACATCGTTTGTCTGAAGCTGTAGGCGTTAAATGAATTTGCTTTCGCTTGCAATTTCAAGTGTAGATTTATGAAACAGAAACCAAAAACTTACATCAGTTGTCTCAACCTGTAGGCCTTAAATGACGTTGCTTTCGTTTGCAATTTCACGTGTAGAATTAAGAAACTGAAACCAAGAACGTACATCGGTTGTCTGAAGCTGTAGGCGTTAAATGGCGTTGCTTTCGTTTGCAATTTCACGTGTAGATTTAAGAAACTGAAACCAAACTGAACCTGGCTGTGATTTAGCTCTTTTTTCTTCGCTGTCCTTTTTCTGTATTATTAATTTGTCAAAAATATAGGTAAAAATCCACAGGACGTTATAAATCAGCCAACCTTAAAAAACAAAATTAAAATAGAAGATTCCCGTTTTTAATCATTGGTGACAACTCTGTTATCATTCCAGCGTTGCATTTTTCTCTTTTTTCACTGGCTGTGATTTAGCTCTTTTTGCTTCGTTGTCCTTTTTTTTTATTAATTTGTCTTACGGAATAAAAAATACCACTTTGAACACAAGTAAATACAATTGTGGGGTATTCTTTCTTGAATACTAAACAATAAGTAATGCTAAAGATATATCACTAGACAAGCCCCAATTGATGTTTTTTATTCTTTTATTTTAGTCTTGTACTGGGGAGATCTAGACGACAAATGAAAAAATCTTTGAAGCAAGTGAAGATATTTGCAAACTAGTCAAAAGAGCAGACAACTTTAAGAGCTCATATTTCAGCAGTAATTTTTATACTTTGTTATTTTTATATTGAAGCCAAAGGCGTCAATTCACATAAGTTTAAGGGGAGAATGCATTTTTCAAATCTAAGGGGGTGAGGGTTTGCCTTTTTACAATTTTTTCAAAAAAACAAATGCAATTGTTAATGAAAATACCAACAAGAATTTCTTGAAATCTGAAGGGTGCAAGTGCATCCTTTTCCTCCAAACTGATGACACCGATTAAACCCTCGGATTTACCTTTGATGTACAGTACCAAATCCAAATTAACAAATATAAAGTAATAGACTAACCAGATGTCTTGACAAGTGCTTCTGCTTCAATGATATCCGTTTTGGAATCTGTTTCAACATGATCCATAGCTTCTTCAGCAACAACAGTAGCAACTTCAGGGACAGGTGCTGCTCCTTTAATTGAGGGTTACAATTTTTTCCCTGTCTGGTGTAGAGGTTAGTTCAATTTTTTCAGTAGCAACCACGGAATTTAATTTAATTTTTTTTTCTTATGTCAAAGAATCAGAAAAATAACCAGAAGTTATTCAGTGGCCTTAAACTACAACCGAAAAGCAACGAAAATAAACAGAACCTTAAATTCAGCATTTCATCGAAGTTCCACGAAGACTTCTTCATCGTGAGTTCGATTTTCTTTTTTTTGGCTTCTTTGTTTTTATGTTTTTTTCTGTTGTTTTTTTTTTTCTGTTGAAACTTCCGGAAAGAGTTGAGGAGGATATTGTACTAAATCATAAAAATCTATGCGCATCTACTAAATTAAGACACACTCTGCACATGGAGGTTGTCAAAGAGGCAGATCTGCAATATCTCAGGAACGGCTATGAAATATTGAAGAAAAGGTCGGATTAAATAAAAAGACACGTACATCCGTGTTGTCAAAGAGGGGTATCTGCAATATCTCATGTACGGATAAGGATGTAAATTAATATCTGAAAGAAATCAGCTAAAACTGTAAGGGAGTATAGAACGGGGAGATCAAATAGATTTAAAATTCGACTTGGTGGGACCAGAGGAGCTCATCAACGATAAAAATACTTAGAAAAATTAATTCTTTCATAGTGTGATAAATTTCAAGAACTTCTTCCACAAAACAAGTTTTTCAAAGAAAAGTAAAGAGCTCAACTAAACCCAAAATGAACACAAATAATCTTCCAAGCGCAAAACTAACACAAATCACCATCAATAAATAAATGAAATCCAAAACGAACAGAAATTTACAATAAATAAATGAGTTAAATTCAAGATGAGCAGAAATTAACAAAAGTAGGGTTGACATTCCCCAAGCCTTCTGAAGACCAGAATATAATTTGCGCTTTACCGAAAAAACGCATTTTAAATGTTTTCACTTTTTAACTTTAATAAATCAAATATTTATAAGACTTTAAGTAATAAATATTATTATATGTATATTAAACTGACAATCCAGATTCATTTTTTTTAGTAAAATGCAAATTATGTTCTGATTCTGAGAAGGCATGGAAGTTGTCAGCCCAACTCATGTTAATGTCTGCTCGTTTTGAGTTTGACTCGGTTATTTATTGTACATTTTTTATCGTTTTGGGTTTCATTTATTCATTGATTGTGATTTGTAGCAGCTTTACGCTTGGAAGATTATTTGCATTTATTTCTGCTCATTTGTGGTTTGATGGAGCTCTTTACTTTTCTTTGAAAAAATTATTTTGCGGAATTTTTTTTTTTTTTAATTAATTACATGAAAGACACAGTCGCCTGCGCTTTTCCGCCACTGCATCTAGTGGCTCATAGTCACTATAATGCCTCACGGGGTCTTCACTCCAGAGATCTAGTTTCTTATCTCCATCAATGGATTTACATGTAAAAAGACCGTATAGTGAAATAAAAATAAACAAAAATTGGCATCACCTACCGACTGTCTTCATTACTAAATTGGTATAGAACAAACTGCTAGGTATAATAGCAGAGATAAATACAATAAATAAAGTAAAGCTGTGCTCTGAGAGGAGTCGAGCTTTGCTTTGCGAGCCGGTTTTTTTATAGAAAGAAAAGATTTTCCCTAGGTCAAATATCGATGTTACGATTCGATTCGCTTCTATTTCGATCCAAAGTTGGAAAATTTTGCTTCTCTGTCCGACAACAGTATCTAAATAAAGCAATATAAGCTGTAATGTAAGCTAATTATAGTAATAAAAGTAATATAGTAATTAAAATACAAGCTAAACTAACAAATTAAACTGATGCGTTAGCAGAAGTCTAATATTGGCAAGTATTCTTTAGTAGTATTCAGACGAGACTGTTTTCTTAAATTCCGGGGGACTTCCCGTTGTTTCACTTTAATCAGGCATATTATCCGGGTTTCAGGTATTGATGGCACTTGAACAGTTGCATAAGATCCTCCTCCATCCCAATCAATTCAAAGCCTCTCACCTTACGCCAGGGGCGTCCTTTGGGGGGGCAAGGGGTGATCAACTGCCCCCCTAATAATGTGGAGACAAAAATTATTATATATCCCATGCCCCTTGACTATTCGGATGTGGAACCCTCTTGCCCCCCCCAATAAAATACTGGAGATTCGTCCCTGGCTTACGCCCTTCTAAGAAATTCAAATTTCCCTTAAATCCTTTCTCACGACCTCTTTCCGCCGCATTCGGGTGTTATAAACGATATAACATTAGGTTGGTAAAAGGCTATAATATCATTAAACAACTTAATTGGGGTTGGGTTTCAGAAGCTACTTATCATTAACTATAATTAATTATTCGTTACTACCATCATCGTAAAACATATACTAACTATAAATTCATAGCTGTTACTACAACAACATAACTAAAAGCGGCGTAAGAAGGGGACGATTGGGGCGGACCACTGCGAATGCCACCCTTGCAGGGATTACAAAAAGTTGACATAAAAGTATGTTTTTCTTCTGTTTTTCACGTTTACAAGTCAATCTGTTTTCTTTTCAAAATATTGCTTTCAAAATAGTTCTCAATGCCATCTCCTATCTGTCTTAACATTGATCGCAGAGGCAGTAGATTGAATTAGCTATTTCTTTCTAACTGATTAATCACTTTGCCGTATCATTATTATTCTAACACTGATCTTATGCTAATGATAATAGGATTACTATGTTTGAAAATACTGTATTTTGTTTAAATTAAGTTATTTACATTAGAATATTTATATACAAATTCTTTAAAACGCAAAATTTAGTTTTTCCTTTCACTTCTTTGCTTCGATAATATACACATTAAAGGGATTTTGTTAATCGTAAATTTAACAGTTAGGAAAAAAGGGGGGCCCAGGGCTTCAGAAGACCTGTCTACACTACTAATAACTATTGTCCCTCTTATTTTCAAAATAAGCAAAGTGTTCACATTTTAGTTCTTTATGCACTTATAATGTGATTAAATAAAAAAAAAACAAGTTTTTATTGTTTAATTGTTTTGAAAAACAAAGTTGTGAGACAGAGTCAAACTTTAGCGTAAAGAGCAAGAGGTTGAGGAGGGGGCAGCCCCTGTCATATACGGAATAATTTCTGTTCGTTTTAAGTTTTAATGTCGCTCCTTACTTTCAGTTAAAAAAACTTGTTTTTTTATTTAATTTCTGAACGTTTTTGAGTTAACGCAGCTTTTATTTTGGCTCACCGTACGTGAACAGTTGAAACGAAGTTTGTATATTAATTTTACTTTTTTTTTTTGTTAAATGCCTTTCTCGAAATTTTGTTCAGACGTAACTTACGAATTAACTTACGTAACGAAGTTCTATATTAGTATATTTTTATTACGTATATTAGGGGGTTGGCCCCCTAGTCAATACCTCGCTCCTTACGCTAAGTTCACATTTTGTTCCAATTCTTTAAGAACGATCCCTTAATCATAAAAGGCCATTAATTGGAATAAATAACTCTGATGAAAGTACAAAAAAACTTTAGCGTATACAGCGAGGTAATGTGTCGGGGGAAAACCGAATCATATACGTATTAATTTCTGTTCGTTTTAAATTTTGATGTTGCTCCTTACTTTCAGTTGAAAAAACTGCTTTTTTATTATTTAATTTCTGATCTTTTTTTTTAAATAATGCTGGAAAATCCGGCGCCCTCTTCATAGCAATGTCCCTTCCCCCATGAAAACTTCCTCCGTTGAAAGATCCTCCCACGTAAAACCCAACCCGCCCCCACCCCCCAACTACCAAAAAAAATTCCCCCTAAAAACTTCTGTATACTTCCCAATAACCAATACTATATGTAAACTTTAGGGCAAAGTTCATAACTTGCAGACCTTCCCCCGGGGACTGTGGGGGATTAAGTCATCCTCAAAGACAAAGTTATTGTATTTTTCGACCATGCGACCACAATTTTTTTACGTTTTTGAATGACTGCAGGTTTTGATTTAGGCTCACCGTACATGAATAATTAGAACAAAATTTGCATATTAATTTTACTTTTATTTGGTTAAATGGCTTTCTCGAAACTTGTTTAATTTTACTTACGAACGTTTTTATTAGTAATAAATATACGTAACTTACGAATTAACTTGCGTAACGAACTTCTATATTCATATATTTTTAATACGTATATTAGAGGGTTCGCCCCCTAGTCAATACCTTGCTCTTTAAGCTAAAGTTCGAATTTTGTTCCAATTCTTTAAAAATGACTCCTTTATCACAAAGGCCGTTAACTAGAGTAAATAGCTCTTATGAAAGTATTAAAAAATCTTTGGCTTAAAGAGCGAGATATTGACTAGGGGGTGAACCCAATCATATACGTAATATTTTCTGTTTGTTTTAAGTTTTGATGTTGCTCCTTACTTTCAGTTGAAAAACTTTTTTTTTTTATTTAATTTCTGATCTTTTTTTTAAATAATAGGAAATCCGGCACCACCTTCATAGCAATGTCCCTTCTCCCATGAAAACTTCTTTCACGGAAAGATCCTCCCACACAACCCCCGACCCCCCCCCCCACTACCAGAAAAAATCCCCCGGAAAACGTCTGTATACTTCCCAATAACCAATACTATATGTTAACATTGGGTAAAGTTCATAACTTTCAGCCCTCCCCCCGGGGATTTTGGGGGATTAAGTCATCCTAAAAGACATAATTATGATATTTTCGACCATGCTGAACAAAATGGCTACCTCAAAATTTTGATCGGGTGACTCTGGGAAAAAAATGAGCGTGGGAGGGGGCCTAGTTGCCCTCCATTTCTTTGGTCACTTAAAAAGAGCACTAGAACTTTTAATTTCCGTTCAAATGAGCCCTCCCACGATATTCTAAGACCACTGGGTCGATATGATCACCCCTGGGGGGGGGGGGGGAAATAAACACGCATCCGTGATCTTTCTTCTGGCAAAAAATACAAAATTCCACATTTTCAAACAGTTCGTGGTAACGAACTGTAAGTAAGGAGCGACCCGGCTCAATGGTAACCGAAACTCTAAAAAACGGGATTTTGATACCAATAGATACATCAAAAGAATCAGATTTTAATTCTGATTCAAATATATAAGTTTCATTAAGTTTAAGCTTACCCATCAAAAGTTACGTGCCTGAGAAAATTTGGCTGATTTTCGAAAAAAGGGGGAAAGACCCCCTAAAAGTTATAGAACCTTAATGAAAATCACACCATCATATTCAGCGTATCAGAGAACCCTACTGTAGAGGTTTCAAGCTCCTATCTACAAAAATGTGGAATTTTCCATTTTTTGCCAGAAGAAAGATCACGGATGCGTGTTTATTTGTTTGTTTGTTTTTTTTTTTTTTTTTCCCCAGGGGTGATCGTATCGACCCAGTGGTCCTAGAATATCGTGGGAGGGCTCATTGGAACGGAAATTAAAAGTTCTAGTGCCCTTTTTAAGTGACCAAAAAAAATGGAGGGCAACTAGGCCCCCTCCCACGCTCATTTTTTTCCCAAAGTCACCCGATCAAAATTTTGAGATAGCCATTTTGTTCAGCATGGTCGAAAATATGATAAAAATGTCTTTTAGAATGACTTGATCCCCCAAAGTCCCCAGGGGGAGGGCTGAAAGTTATGAACTTTACTCAATGTTAACATATAGTATTGGTTATTGGGAAGTATACAGACTTTTTCAGAGGAGATTTTTTCTGTTAGGTGGGGGAAGGAGAGGGTCGGGGGCTATATGGAAGGATCTTTCCATGAAGGAAGTTTTCATGGGGGAAGGGACATTGCTATGAAGGGGGCGCCGGATTTCCCAGCATTATTAAAGAAAAAGATCAGGAATTAAATAAAAAAAAACAAGTTTTTCAACTGATCAACTGATTGTGATTAAGAGGTCATTTTTAAAGAACTGGAAAAAAAAATTCGAACTATAGTTTAAAGAGGAGGGTATTGACTAGGGGGCGAACCCCCTAATATACGTGTTAAAATTTTATGAATATAGAAGTTCGTTACGTAAGTTAATTCTAAGTTACGTATATTTATTACTAATAAAAACGTTCGTAAATAAAATTAAACAAGTTTCGAGAAAGCCATTTAACCAAATATAATATGCAAAATTTGTTTTAATTATTCATGTACGGTGAGCCAAAATCAAAACCTGCATTAATTCAAAAACGTTCAAAAATTAAATAAAAAAAACAAGTTTTTAAACTGAAAGTAAGGAGCGACATTAAAACTTAAAACGAACAGAAATTATTCCGTATATGAAGGGGGCTGTCCCCTCCTCAACGCCTCGCTCTTTACGCTAAAGTTTGACTTTCTCACAACTCTATTTTTCTAAACAATAAAAAAACTTTAGCGTAAAGAGCGAGGCGTTGAGGAGGGGACAGCCCCCATCATATACGGAATAATTTCTGTTCGTTTTAAGTTTTAATGTCGCTCCTTACTTTCAGTTTAAAAAACTTGTTTTTTTTATTTAATTTTTTTGTAGATAAGAGCTCGAAACCTCTACAGTAGGGTTCTCTGATACGCTGAATATTATGGTGAAATTTTCATTAAGGGTCAATAACTTTTAGAGGGTCTTTCCCCCTTTTTTCGAAATAAGGCAAATTTTCTCAGGCGCATAACGTTTTATCGGTATGATTAAACTTGATGAAGCTTATATATTTGAAATCAGCATAAAAATATAATTCTTTTGATGTATCTATTGGTATTAAAATTCCGTTTTTTATAGTTTCGGTTACTATTGAGCCGGGTCGCTCCTTATTTACAGTTGTAAGGAGCGACTGTTTGAAAAATTGACCAAATTGTTTGATTAATTGGTGTCCTGTAATATTAACAATTAACTGCATAATTAATTAGCATTAATGATTGTCGTCTCCTGGAACACACCCTTTTGTGTTTCAACTTATTTGAAGCTTAGTTCCAGTAAAACATTCAAGCAAACACAAGACAATTTCCTGTTCAATCGTTTTTCGTTTATTTTTAATTCATTTACTTAAATATTCATTTAAATAGACTTCATCAAAAGAATTGTTTTTTCAGAGGGAAGGGGAATAAGACCGCTTATTCTAGAGGTGGGTAGGGATCAAGATTTTAAAAAAGTGCATTTTTACTGTTATTTCTCTTCCAGGAGGGGGAGGAATCCTTAAACAAATGTTGAAGGTGTTTTTGTTCAACTTAAAATTACTTGGAGGCTACCTGCTGTGGTCGTACTTTTTTCCTCCCAAAAAGTCGACATGTCTTTACAAGCAAGGTGTCTTTTAAAGAACCGTAAAATAATCTCTGGCTTCAATTTTTGAGACAAATGGCTACTGATAAAGTCGTGCTAAAGGTTAAGGGAGAAGCAGATGCCGATGCACCTTAAGTTAGTTTTTCATGGTCAATGTCAAGAATAGAACTTAATGTTACTATACCAACAAACCTGTTCCGACAGAAAATCTGGCTTTCACCAGCGTAGATAAGGATATAAATAACGTTTTTTGCAATGCTTTTGGCCTAATCCGAAGGTCTATGAAAAACTTCAGCCACGTCTTGACTTCAGATATTTTCTGCGTATTATTTCACCTTTATAATTTCATAGCGAGAATCCTCAATTAAAATATTTTACAAATTCTCGCTTTAGGTACGGAACTTCACATGCAAAAAACTGTTTCAGGTCAATCCTTTTCTGTTTGTGGGGTGGGGGGAGATGTTCGAGACGGTTCTACGACTAGAATATAGACACAAAAATCCCTGTTTTTCTTTTGTAAGGTTTTTAGATTATGTAAAATATCGGTGCTTATCTGTTAGCCAGTAGGCCTACACACTCGAGAATTTGGATGTATAAAAACAGACAATAACCGGTTTATGGCTGTTTGTATATGGAGACAATTAGCTTCAGCTCAGTGGAAAACTACATTGTAGCTATATTTTAATAAATATTTGGTTGGTATTTTGGTTACATTAGGTTACATTTTGCATGCAGCCCCGTTATACTTAACCTCCTCCCCCCTCCTAATGTGCAAATATACAGCCCAAATTTGTACATCCTATCTATCTCCCAAGTGTCTAAGTTGTTTCAACCCGTATTTGTAGATCCAAATTCTCGAGTGTGTACTGGCTAACAGATTCGTACCGAAATATCATGTTTTCAGTTTTCTTTCCAACGATTCAGGTTGAATCTAGTTCATGAAGATTAAAGCCCCATTATTTTCAATTTCGGTTTCGCCAAGCTACAACTTTGTAATTCGAACCGGTTTTAGATTGACGCAAAATTGCGATTCTTTGCTGTTTTCTTCTCTTTTTTTTAGCAGAGTCCTGTATTATCGACACTTCTGAACTATTGTACTTTTAAGTAATATTTTTGGTACTTATCTGTTAAACAGAACATCCTCGAAAAGTGAAGTTAGATAATCATAATGAAATATTTTAGTTTACAGAATGCTTTAGTTTATTTTACAATATAGTTTGGGTTATAAATTTACAGATTAGGGGGGGGGGGGTAAAGTTAACTAGCCCCTAACCCCTCCTGATGTGTAAATATATAGCCCAAATTATGCAAGTCCAATGCATTCTGTGACGGATCTTTTGTCTTTGTATGTATGAAACCGGTTTTCTTTGATGTTACATTCAGCGAAATATACGTAATGCTCGAGAATGTTCTGTTTAACAGACAAGTACCATGTTTTTTTTACTTTTTTTTACTTTTTTCCACTTAAAGTGGAACCTGATTTATGAAGATTTAAAATAGTCTTTAGTTTTTAATTTTGATTACGGCAAATTATGATTTCGTACTCTGAACCAGGTATTGTTCTAGATTATCAATACAGAATCAGTTATTGAACAACTAATCGAACCATTAGAACTATTTGTTTGCCCGTTTTTTTTTTTCTTTTCACAATGCTTCCGGATTATCATGTCTGACAGATATAAAATCAGGTACTTTTCTGCATTTTTTCCCTTCAAACTATCAAGTAAGAAAATAAAAAACAAATGAAATGACGTAGATAAGCCCTAATATTTCAGGCACAATCCCCATCAGTATACAACAACATTTGGGGGGAAGTTGGCAGGGAATCACCAATTTTGCAGAAGACGTATATTCACATCATCTTTTCCTTGGTTATTGGTCACATATCCTCATAAACTTCAGAGGGGGATCATTTGATAGGAAATTGGAAGTTCTAGTGCCCTTTTTAACAGTCAAAATTGATAACAGGGCAACTGCCACCTCCCCACGCACCTTTCCCCAAATACATCAGATAAAAATTTTGAGATAGCCATTTTGTTGAAAATAGTTAAAAAGTCAGATAGCAAAAACTTTGGTCTCAACACAACGCCCCAGGGACCGGGGGCAGGCGTTGTAAGTTATGCCTTGGGGGCATATATAGCTCTTATGGAAGGGATGCTCGTATAAACTTCAGGAGGGCTCATTTGATTGGAAATTAGAAGTTGTAGTTCACTTCTTAAAAGTCAAAAGAGACCCCAGGGAACTAGCCCCCGTCCCTAAACCCTGATCCCCCAAACCCATCTGATAGAAATTTTTAGATGGCAATTTTATCAAAAATAGTTCAAAGTTCAGACTCCGGTGTCAAACACAACGCCCCAGGGACCGGGGGCAGGCGTTGTAAGTTATGCCTTGGGGGCATATATAGCTCTTATGGAAGGGATGCTCGTATAAACTTCAGAGAGGGCTCATTAGGTTGGAAATTGAAAGTTCTAGTTCACTTTTTAAAATTGAAGAGATCCGAGGGCAACTAGCCCCCCCCCCTCTCCACGCCCTTTTCCCCCAAACCCATCCTATAGAAATTTTGAGATAGCCATTTTTTAAAAATAGTTCAAACATCAGATAACAAAAACTCCGGGGTCGACACAACCCCCCAGAGCCCGAGGGCAAGTGTTTTAAGCTACGCCCGGGGGCGTATAAGGTTTCTATGCAAGGGGTGGTCGTACAAACTTCGGAGGTGGCTCATTTGATTGAAAATCGAAAGTTCTAGTTACCTTTTTATGAGTCAAAAGTGAACAAAAGATCTAAAGCCGAACTGGCCAGCCACGACAAAACAAATAAATAAGTTAGTTTCGTGGTTTGGTGAAGGTAGCTGCAAATTGTAAATGTAATATATTTTATATTAAATATTTTATTTTAATCTATTTTAGTTTTATATATATTTTTAGTCATATTTTTTAGTTTTAATTTATAGTTTCTATTTTTTACGCTGAAGACGCCTTGTTATATACGGGTGAAATATTCGTTGCCTTTTTGTTCTTTCTCTTGGCTTTCATTTACTGGCTCACAAACACAGCCACTTTTCCCCAAATGCATCCAATGAAAATTTTGAGATAGCCAGTTTGTTTGAAATAGTCCAACGACCAGAAAACAAAACTTCGTTATCAACATACCCCCCCCAGCGCCCTGGGAAGTGTTATAACTTATACCGCGGGGGTATATACGATTTTTATGGAAGAGGTGGTCGTTTAAACTTTGGAGGGGACTCAAATAATTAGAAACTGAATGTTCTAATTCCCCTTTTAAGAGTCAAAAGTGATCCGATGGTGACTAGCCCCACCCCTATCCCGACCTTGTTTTCCCCAATTGTGTCCAATGGATTTTTTTATAGCCATTTTGTTCAAAATAGACTAACGATAGTACAACAAAACTCCAGGGACACCCCCCACCAGAATCTAGGGGCAAGTGTTGTAAAATGTGCCCTGAGGCACATAAGGTTTTTATGGAAGGGACTGTCGTATAAACTTCGGAGGGGACTCATTCGATTGTAAAACAAAATTTCAAGTGCCCTTTTTAAGAGTCAAAAGTTATCTAAAGGAAATTATCCCCCCCCCAATGCCCTTTTACCCCAAATGCATCCACTCAAAATTTTGATATAACTATTTTGTTCCATATAGTTTAAAGGTCAAATAACAAAAACTCTGGGGTCGACACAACCCCCTAGAGCCCGGAGGGAAGTGTTGTAAGCTTTGCCCCGGGGGCATATAGGGTTTTATGTAAGGGGTGGTCATATAAACTTCAGAGATGGTTCATTTGATTGGAAATTGAAATTTCTAATTACCTTTTTAAGAGTCATCAAAAGTGATACGGGGCATCTACCCCTCCCACCTTACCATTCTCCCAAATGCATCCGATAAAAATTTTAAGATAGCCATTTTGTTCAAAATAGTCCAAAATTCAAATTACTTTAACTTATGGATTGAGAAATCCTCCATAGCCCCCGAGACAAGAATTATAACTTACGTAAGTCGTAAGTTTTTAAGAATCGAAAGCGATCAAAAAGTATCAAGCCTTATGTCTTTTTTCCCCAACTGCACCTGATCAAAATTTTGAAATAGCCATTTGGTTCAAAATAGTCCAAAATTCAAATTATTATAACTAGAGGGATTGAGAAATCCTCCCTAACCCTCCGGCAAGAATTGTAACTTACGTACGTTGCCCGTTATTAGAATATAAGGTTTTTGTGGAAGGGGTAGTCGTATTAACTTTGGAGGGGGCTCATTCGATCGAAAATTGAAACTTCTAGCTGTTTTTTAAGATTCAAAAGTGATCAAAGGGCAACTAGCCCACGCCCCACTTTCCCAAAGTGCATCCGGTCAAAATTTTGAGATAGCCATTTTGTTCAAAATGGTTCAAAGGCCAAATAACTATACTTCTGGGGTTGAACCCCGCTCCCCCAGCACCGGGAAAATAGCTCTGAGTTGCGGAACTAAATTATTGTTACTTTGATACTTGGATTTAGTGATTTACTTGGTAACTTCGATTTACGGTGCAATGGCTATAAGTTATGCAAGTTGCTTATTGTTACTTTGATGCTTTATTTACTTTGATCCTTTCTTTACTTTGATACCTTGGTACTTTGATATTGTTACTTTGATACTAGTTTTGATACTTTGATGAAAGTTTGATGTTGAAAAAATCTCATTTTGAAATAAGGATTTTTTTAAAACCTGAAAATTTTTGCGATCGAAAAATGAAAAAAATATAATTAAAAAAGAACTTTTTACACATTGCAAAAATTAAAAAATTACACTTTACACGTTAAAAACTTGTACTTATTACAACATTGAAAACAAAATGGAAACTGCAGTGAAACCAGACCAGGATTTACCAATAGGCCCACTAGACCCTACGAATTTCACTATTCCCGAAGTTTTGGGGATTTCCACGAAAATTTTGCAAAAAACGCTTGGGCTTATAAGTGTCAAAGCTTTAAATCCGGACCTAGGTAAAACAAAATCTAGAGCTGGTGCGCTTTCAACAATTAATGTCATTAAATATCAAATATTCAGTTTAATTTTATTAGTTCTTGCCAAAACTGTTAATTTATTTTTGAATATAAAAATTATTATGAAATAGAGAATTTTGAAAAACTTGAAACTTTGGCAATCAAAAACGAACATAAATTAATAATAATAAAAAAAAAACTTTCAAAAAGCAGTTTTCTAAAGAAAAGTAAAGACCATATTAAACTAAAGATCAGAAGAAATAGAAATCTACAATAAATAAAACTCAAAACGACCAGAAATTACTATTAAAGAATAAATGAAAACCAAAACGAACAGAAATTAAATAAACAATCATAACAAAAAAAACATACAACAGGTAGAAATATACACGAATAAATAAGTATTAAAACGAGTACAATTTTTTTAAACGCACTAAAAATATGTTTTATGCATTTTTGTGAGTCGGACAAACATTCCAGGGGGGGCCTTCGGTATGGTGGTATGACTCTCTTCTCGCCCGTTATAGATTAATTTTGCCAGATGAAAATATTTAATAATTTGGATCATTTACGGGTCAACTAGTCCATAAAAAGGCAGAGTCCATAAAAACTAGTCCATCATGGACTAGTCCATAAAAAACCACAAAAGTCCATAATAACTAGTCCATCATGGACTAGTCCATAAAAAACCGCAAAAGTCAAGTGTGTACTCCATAGTATTTTTGTGGGCACGATCTAATCTTCCGTTACAAAACACTAATAAATTAAGAATATCTCTGATCCGCTTCAATTGTGCGTTTACGCATCAGACCTTGAGTTTGACAACACTGAAGGTAAAATGACCTACCCACATAATATATATGCTAATGGTAGAACCAATTAGATATAATCAACGTCTAAGTAGATGGATTCTCGAGTACGAGCAGACCTGTACAGGACCGTAAAGAGCCAAAACTGGGTCCCGGGCAGAGGGCGGTTTTTCGGGGACAGAGGGGGGCACTTGCCCCGGTCACAGAAATACAACTTTATTTTCAAGTGAACATACTTTAGGCAAAAAGTAAGTAGACGAATTAAAGAATTAGAAGCAATCAATAGACACGAGATAATTAATAATTTTGCAAAAGTTAAAGTAAGAAAATTTACATTTAAATAAAAGGAAAATTTTGGGTACTTAAGTATTAAACGTACTCTTTTATATAACGCAATGAAACCAGTTGCAAAAAAAACCGCCAGAGACCGGTTACTTCAAGTGACCGCTATAGAGTCATGCAATGCAATGCGTGGTTAAATGTGTTTACGATATTTAAACTATTGTTTTTTGGGGTTTGGGGGGGGGGGGGTACCAAGGTTAGGTTAGGTTACGTATTTACCCCCACCCCTACCCCTTAATGTGCAAATATATAGCCCAAATTTGTTTCTAAACTATTATATAATCATCCTATTTTATTTTATTTCATTAGCATTAACCAAACCAAACTTCATTAGCAGTATATGAAAGAGTACGTTTAGTACATAAGTACCAAATTTTGTTAATAAATGACATCCTGGTTAAAACTTGGCCTGAAAAAGGAGACATGAGGGGGGGGACACTAATCGAGATTTTTCCCCGGGGGCAAGAGAGACCAGAACTGCCACTGGTCCTGGGGACAAATTCCTTCGTGTTTCTCTCTCCAAAACCTTTCATAACAATAGAACGCTTGACATAAACCAATACATTATGAAATATTCTTGTACTAGCTGACTCTGAGGCTTGAGTCACGGGGATTTCACACCCACCCCCACCCTTCTTAACCATTTTACATGACTCTGCGTTGTGTTATGACGAGTATACTACAATATTCTACCTATCCTAGTAAACCTCGATAGTCAAAAGCCCTCTGTGAGGTAAACATTCATGATTTAAGCACATTTGTCATGCTGCAAAATGCTCAATTACTATGAACTAGCCTTTTTAATACAAGTGTTTTAGTTCTGATTTAAAGCTCAATTTGACCAATTAAAGAATATTGTAGCAACGAGTTTTACAGAACTGTAACGAAACTAAAATTTAAAAAAGACATCACAATTCTTTGTATCTTCCCATTTACTGAGTCGGAAATCGGGATATAAGATATTTCGTTACTGGTGCGTTATATGGTCACTTTTATGTATTTTACAAGGACACCAGTCACGAAAACCCGCCAGACGGGTTAATTGCAAGAGACCGCTATAGTGAAATGCAACGCAAAGCGTGGTTTTCACAGCGTTTACGATATTTAAACTGTTGTTTTTTGGGGTTTAGGAGGGGGGGAGGTACCTGGGTTAGGTTAGGCTAGGTTAGGTTACGTATTTAAAATACACTATTCTTTACCCCCAACCCACCCCCTTAATGTGCAAATATACAGTCCAAATTCGTTTATAAACTGTTATATATTCATCCTATTTTATTTTATTTCATTAGCATTAACCAAACTTGACTTTTTAGAAGTGACCATATAATGCATCAGTAGCGATATTTCAATTCCACGTGCAATTTTTCATCCGAAAGATTACGCTTGGTTTAATTTTCAGTCAAATTTTTATCGAAACCTCCAGAACAAGGCCCTATCCCGGAGGGGGGTTAGGGTGTTGAAACCCCCTCCCTCCAAAATGTTTTTCCGACTTGTCAAAACGTAACAAAAATGAATATTAATAATTTTCTATGCGTTTTTAAAGTTTTTGTACCCCCCCCGAAAGAAATCTTTTTGTACCCCCCCCCCCCCCCCCCGAAAAAAATCCTGGTTACGACCCTACCCCAAAATGTGCTTTCAATTTTGATAACAAAACATTATTTGACGAAGATGATAATTATTTTACGTTAAGTAAATATTTAAAAGGTAAAGCTAAAGTTTGGTACACTTTGAAGGCGTCCTCCATAGAAACTTATATAAGAGCAAATTAGTTATTAATTTCTCAACACCATTGGTAAATTAAATACAGATCAATCATTTCGGTATTGGTCTGAAAAGTGTTGCCAATAGAGGGAAGGGGGTACTTGATGATTATATATGCCCCCCTTAAAATTAAAGCAGCTATCTAATTTTGTATTTTCACTGAAAAATCAACAAAATTGCCTGTCTTTTAGATCTTGAATCAATAATCCCCCTTCCTATATGGCACTAGGTCTGAAACAAGCGAAACATGCTTAAAATATTAAACTGTCTGATTCGTATATATACAGCGGTCGTCTCGCAATGGTTACAAAAAAAAAACGCTTAACACAGCGACCCTATATTCACACAGAGCACGGATCTGCGGAAAACCGCAGCGGATTGCGTTTTGCGGAGGAACGCATGCGTCTCTTGCTGCTCATTCTTGCGGATTTCCGCAAGGCTCGTGCGTTAAAAAATCCAACGGTAAAACGCTCGCAGATTGCGAAAGAAAAAAAAAATGGAGGCGAATGAAAGGCTGATTTTAGCTATTAAATTTCATCAAATAATATGTGACAAAAGTCATCCTGAGCATGAAATATCCAATTAAATTCAGAAGGCTTCTCGAGATAGGCGAACTATAGGCAGTGCAATTCCGTACCCGGGCACTTCGTATGGAAGGAGTTAACGTAGAAACTTCGAAAAGGGCTCATAGTATTGGAAAATGGAGTGGCTAGTGCCCTTTTTAATAGTCGAAAGTGATTGGAGGGCAGCTAGCCCCCCCACGCCCATCATTCCCCCAAACACATCCAATCAAAATTTTGAGATAGCCATTTTGTTCAGCGTAGTTGATTTCCAGATATAAAATATATTTTTGAGGAGGACACTCCCCAACAACCCTTGGGGCAAGGGTTTTAAGTTATGTCCTGAGGGCATATAAGAACGATGTTGGCACAATGTATTATTTATTATTTTTTTACTTTAGAGCACGGCACTTCGTATCGAAGAAGTTGTCGTAGAAACTTCGAAAAGGGCTCATTCAATTGGAAATTGGAGTGGCTTGTGCCCTTTTTAATAGTCGAGAGTGATTGGAAGGCAACTAACACCCCTTCCACGCCCACCATTTCCCGAAACACATCCAATCAAAATTTTGAGATAGCCATTTTGTTCAGCGTAGTTGATTTTTAGATAGAAATTATGTCTTTGAGGAGGAAACTCCCCCACAGCCTTCAGGGCAAGGGTTGTAAGTTATGCCCTGGGGGCATATAAGGTTTTTATAGAAGGTGTTGTCGTAGAAACTTCAAAAAAGGCTCATTCAATTGAAAATTCAAACGGGTAGTACCCTTTTTCATAGTCGAAAGTAACTGGAGGGCAACTACCCCTCTCTCCCGTCCACCATTTCTCCAAATACATCCAATCAAAATTTGAGATAGCCATTTTATTCAACGTAGTTTTAAGTTCTGTAAATTAGGTCTTTGAGGATGATAACCCCCTCACAGCCCCCAGGGTAAGGGTTGTAAGTTATGCCCTGGGGGCATATAAGGTTTTTATAGAACGCGTTGTCGTAGAAACTTCAAAAAGGGCTCATTCGATTATAAATTGAAATTGCTAGTGCCTTTTTTAATAGTCAAAAGTACTTGGAAGGCAACTAACACCCCTTCCAAAACCACCATTTCCCCAAACACATCCAATCAAAATTTTGAGATAGCCATTTTGTTCCACGCAGTTTGAAGTTCAATAAATTATACCTTTGAGCAGGACACTCCCCCCACAATCTTCAGGGCAAGGGTTATAAGTTATGCCCTGGGGGCATATAAGTTTTTATTGAAATCTTTGTCGTAGAAACTTGAAAAAGGACTCATTCGATTGCAAATTCAAATGTCTAGTGCCCTTTTTAATAGTCGAAAGTGATTTGAGGGCAACTAACCCCCCTCTCTCGCCCACCTTTTCCCCAAACACATCCAATCAAAATTTTTAGATAGCCACTTTGTTCAGCGTTGTTGATTTCCAGACAGAAATTATGTTTTTGAGGAGGATACTCCCCCACAACCCTCGGGGCAAGGGTTGTAAGTTATGCCCTGGGGGCATATAAGGTTTTTATAGAACGCGTTATCGTAGAAACTTCAAAAAGGGCTCATTCGATTGGAAATTGAAAGGGCTAGTGCCCTTTTTAATAGTCCAAAGTGATTTGAGGGCAACTAACCCCCTCTCACGCCCACCTTTTCCCCAAACACATCCAATCAAAATTTTTAGATAGCCATTTTATTCAACGTAGTTGAAAGTTTTGGACTATTAGGTCTTTAAGGATGACAACGCATTCCCCCCCCCCCACAACCCTCAGGGCAAGGATTGTAAGCTATGCCCTGGGAGCATGTAAGGTTTTTATAGAAAGCGATGTTGTAAAAACATCAAAAAGTGCTCATTCAATTGAAAATTGAAAGGGCTAGTACCCTTTTAATAGTCAAAAGTGATTGAAGGGCAACTAACCCGCCTCTCACGCCCACCATTAGCCTACCCCAAACACATACAATCAAAATTTTGAGATATCCATTTTGTTCAACGTAGTCGAAAGTTCTGGAAATTTGGTCTTTTAGGATGATACCCCCCCCCCAGAGCCCTCAGTGAAAGGGTTGTAAGTTATGCCCTGGGGCATATAAGGTTTATATAGAAAGTTATAGAAATTTCGAAAAGGGCTCATTTGTTTGGAAATTGAAATTGCCCTTTTTTATAGTCGAAAGTGAGCGGAGAGTAAATGACCCCCCTCTTACGCCCACCTTTTCCCCAAACACATCCAATCAGAATTTTTAGATAGCATTTTGTTCTACGTAGTTGAAAGTTTTGGAAATTGGATCTTTAAGGAAGACAAGCCCTCCCCCCCCAGAGCCCTCAGGGCAAGGGTTGTGGGTTATGCCCTGGGGGTAAACAAGGTTTTTATTGATAGCGTTGTCGTAGAAACTTCAAAAGGGCTCATTCAATTGGAAATTGAAAGGGCTAGTGCCTTTTCAATAGTTGAAAGTGATTGGAGAGCGACTAACGCCCCTCTCACACCCACCATATTCCCAAACACATCCAATCAAAATTTTGAGATATCCATTTTGTTCAACGTAGTTGAACGTTCTTGAAATTGTGTCTTTTAGGATGATAGCCCCCTCAGAGCCCTCAGTGCAAGGGTTGTAAGTTAAGCCCTGGGGACATATAAAGTTTATATAGAAAGTTGTTGTAGAAATTTCAAAAAGGGCTCATTTGATTGGAAGTTGAAATTGCCCTTTTTAATAGTCGAAAGTGAGTGGAGAGTAATTAACCTCCCTCTCACGCCCACCATTTCCCCAAAAACATTCAATCAAAGTTTAGAGATAGTCATTTTGTTCAACGTAGTTGAAAGTTCTGGAAAGTTCTGATATTTAGTAATCAAAATGTTAGTATTATTTGGTTTATTAAAGTTATAAAAGTAAAAACACTAACATTTTTTTCAGTAAAGTGCAAATTTTGTTCTGGGCTTGGGAAGGCATAGGGGTTTTGAGCCCAACTTATATTAATTTCTGCTCATTTTGAGTTTGACTCGGTTATTTATTGTATTTTCTGTTCGTTTTGGGTCTCATCTATTTATTGATGCTGATTTGTGGAAGTTTCACGCTTGGTAGATTATTTGATTTTATTTTTACTCATTTTGTGTTTAATGGAGTTCTTTACTTTTCTTTGAAAAACTTATTTCGTGGAAAGTTTTTTTTTTAATTAATTAGCCAGGTAAGGATGCGCTAAACTGTTCACTGGACTGTTTTAACAGCAAGCTATACACCAAAGTATAACCAAAGCTAACAATCCACTGAAAGGAAAGCTTGTCTTTTAACCTTAAGATGTTTTTAGATAAAAAACTTAGATAAGTTAAAAAGTAAATAAGTAAAAAAGTTAAAAAGTTGAAAAATAGTAAAAAACTTAGATAAGTTAAAAAGTTAGATAAGTTTAACTTAGATAAGTTAAAAAGTAAACATTTGAATTTTTTTACCCCCTCCTTTACTCTCTTTTTTACTCTCTTTCTTCTTCTTCGTAACATAAAAAAAACAAGTGTGTCAATGACTGGAATCACCTGCATTTCTCAATTTAAATTTTGTGTCGTTCTAAATTTTTGTTGTGAACAGATTCTGCGCTTTCACCGCTTTAGCGATGTGGTGCGGAATACTGCGTTTTCCGCAACGCATCAGTCTGTGTGAACGTTAGGTGATACAGCATTCCTTTTGGGTCAAAGTTGGACAAAAAGGAGCCGAGAATGCACAAAATGTCACCAACATTGCATAAAATGTCACCAACATTGCATAAAATGTCACCAACATTGCATAAAATGTCACCAACATTGCATAAAATGTAACCAACATTGCATAAAATGTAACCAAGATTGCTGCTTATTGCTGCTTTTATCACCACGCTTTTCTGTGGACCCAATGCTCCACTATTTGAAGAACAGACTGACAAATTTGGAACATAACAAATTTGGTGATAATGAAAAACTTGGAACCTAGAATCCACAAAATAAAACTAAAATCACAAAAAAACGTAGTGCCTATAAAAAAAAAAATTCTAGAAATACAACAATAGAGCGGACAACTCTGTTGCGTCACATCTAAGTACAAGGAGGACACGTGGGATTCGAAGTTAAAGACACTAAAATGAATGAGAATTGACATATTTAGGCCTAAGAAAGCATTTATTTTAAGGCATTAAATCTCTGTTTAATATTAGAAAGCTGTTGGTCACATCCAGGGGCATCCCGAGGGGGGAGGCTCCGCCCTCTCCCCCCATGTTTTTTGGTATCCGGTAAAATTTTCGCCGAAGGTGAAAATTTCGGCCGAAATTTTGCAAAATCGGCAGAAATTTACCAAGATTCTTGATTTCTACAGAAAATTCGGCATAAGTGAGGTAGAACTTCGGTAAAATTTACGAGGATCGCCCTCCAATAAAATAAGCCTCGGGACGCCTCTGGTCACATCTCACACAGGGAAAACACGGGAAACTTCAGTTTAAAGGGACTAACATCCATGAAAGCTCACGTACCTGTCCCCCTCTCAAGATTACAAGATTCGTCTGATCTACGCCCATCCTACACTTGTAGCCACGCCCATACCTATCCTTATTTCTACCTACCCCATTCATGTTTTTGTGCACCAATAGATTGAATTAGCAAAAATTATCAAAATTCATACATAAAATACAAAGTTCTACTGTAAAAACAAATTAGAGAGAAAAATTTTCAATCCTGCTTCTAAATACCAGGGTAAGCTATTGAATAATTCTGGCCCTTATTTACCATTTCCATCAATTTGCCAAAATTCAAAATACCCATGAAACCCTGCAAATGAGAATTTTGGAACTAAACTAGAAAAATAACACTTCAAATCTGCGCAAAATTTTGAGAGGAGAAGAGATTAGGGCCAAGATCTCTATTTATTTAAAGCCATATACATATATTAAAGCTTCAGGTTAGTTTATGTTCCATGACTAAGACACGTTAACACTGAAGGGGGGGGGGGGGTCAAGGAAACAAGCCCTCTAAAATATCATGATTTCTTTTAGTGTATTAGGTGCATGATATAATTCAGCATGCTTCCTTTTTTCTATAAATTTGGCCCTCGCCCAGGAAACAAAGGTCTGTTTATAGGAATCTGTTCCATTAAAAAAAACTTTTCTTAGACCCAAGCATGTTAATTCTCATGGATTTTAGCGCATGTTAACTCCCCATATCTTCCTCAGCGGTGGATTCAGGGGGGCGCGACCCCTAGCGCAGTCTAAAGTAGTGTAACTTAATTAACTCAAATTTGCGTTGATTAAACTTGCTCCTAGCTCAAGTTTATCGGATCAACCTATTTAGCACCCCCCCCCCCCAAAAAAAAAATCCTGGATCCGCCCCTGATCCTCCTTGTCTATAATCTTAAACTTATTAAAACGTTAATTTAATAATGGAAATATGATTCACATTGCCATTATGTGAAACACACTATTTGGAAGGCAGGAATATATCAATGGACGGAGAGATGTCTTTACGTCTGTATGATTATATTCCCTTTCAGCCTGTAGCGACTTCCTCTCAACCGTTCAAAAAAAAAAATTCAACTTGCTGATCCTACCAGGGGCAAATATCCAGCATTTTTATAGGGGGAGGGCAAGAAGGGTCCATATCCGGATAGTCAAGGTATATTTTTTGGGCAAACAAACTTTAAAAAACACATCAAAAAAATTTTATACGCATTTTTGTTACAATTTTACGAGTCGGACATAAATTTAGGGGCGGGTGTTCAGACCCGGACCCCCCCCCCCCTTTGATACGACCTTGCTGATGGTTCTAAACTAAGGAGAGGAACACTGACTAAATTTTGCTCTAAAAATTACAAAAAAAAAAACAGTTAGTTATATTTAACCAATGCAATTTAATAAACAACTAATATCTGGGGGGGGGGTCAAAGCTATATTTAATTGTGTACTAACTTTTAATAAGACGCAAAAAAGTTGTATAGCTCAACCTGCGAAAGTTGGGTGCATGGGGGGGGGGGTATAACCTTGTAAAAACACTATAATATTTAAATAAACATTGATGGAGGTTACGAACTTTCTTCTTTTTTCTGGATTTTACAGATTGGAAGTTCAGAGATATCCAGTTGTCCAGAAAAACCCAACATCTAGCTTGATCGTCGTCTTCCTTAATTATGTTTTCAAAACTATTAAAAAACATATATATGTGAATATATGCAGTAATTAAGAATTTTTCTTGTAGTACCGATCAGAAAACCAATCAGGCTGAAAATAGTTTATGAGAAACTCAATATAATCAAAAAATGTCAAATATTGACGAGAACTCGAAACAGATTAAATGCTTGGTGGTGATTTCTATCGAAAGCATAAATACCAATAATTTGAATACAAAAGAATTGGGGGGTAATGCTTACAACACTAAGTCTAAACGCCAGGAAGGTTGAATTTTCAAAACAGTTATTCAGTAGCGTCCATAAGAGACATCTACATTTAAAAGCTGATGTCTTACCTTATTGAGCTTAAACCATAGGAGCTTAATTTTTGGACTATGAAAACCTTTTTTCAGTTATCTACAAGACTTTCTGTGTACACCAGATATTTACTAAGAATAAATACTGTTTATCTAATTTAGATGCTCTATATTACACTAAAAATTTAACTACACACCTTTAACACAGAAATTTCCCCTACCCTCAAACCCTTCAGCGCTAGCCCTGGATAGTCTGGTCCCTTAATAAGTGTTAATACATATTACAAAATTAGACTTACTGCACAAATTCTATGCGTAATTAGACACCTACCCATTATTTTTTTTCGGTGGGAGAGATAAAAACAAATTTATTTGATAATTTGAATAGAGGTCCTAACAGTGGCGGATCCAGGGGAGGGGCGAGGGGGGACGCCCCCCTAACATAGTCTGAAGTAGTATAATTTACTTAATTAACCCAAGTTTGCGTTAATTAAATTTGCTCCTAATGCAAGTTTATCGGATCAACCTATTCCCCCCCCCTTAAATAAATCCTGGATCCACCACTGGGTCCTAAGAACTTGGGAAAATTTAGGATTTGGGAGGAGGGATACATACATGTGTTTGTATGTATTAATCAAGCGAATTTGCTATGACGAATAATTTATATCAAAACTGATGGACTCTATGCATGTCAAACGTTTTAAACTAGACTCCCTCCGGAGGACCGGTTTCTTAGAAAAAATCGAATAATTAAGGTTGATAATTCACTTTTGAAGATTTCAATTATTATGGAATATAATTCCTCATTTTGCATCCTTGGCAGTTCTATATGCAAGAGTAGTTTTCTCCAAAATCAATATTTGCTTTTTCATGGACATGTAAAAAAAACAGCCAAAAAAGCTATTAATTAAGCAAATTTGCTATGACGAATTAAGTATTTCAAGGCTGATGGATTATACGCATATCAAATACTTTATGCTACAAGTGTCAAGATTCACCGTAAAATTTGATTTGGCGAAAAAGGAATATAAAAGAAAGTTATTTTAATTCAAGGAAAAGTGATTGTTTCAATAATTGTGTTAAAAACTTTGCCCCTAAAAGTTTCCCGTCTGGGTAAATATTTTTTCTTTTCTTTTTTGTAGCATATGCCTGCGCACTTTGCTTGCTGGATCACAGAATATAAAAAGCAAACTTTAAAAGTTTCTGTTCTCATAAAAGTAAAGAAGTGATCAACAATATTTTCTTCAGTCTGATAAATTTTCAGTAAAGCATTAAACTCCAGCTTCAAAAACTAGGAGGAGGTGATGATAGGGGCCACTGGTAGATCCAGGGGGACCCCGCACACCCCCCAATATTTTTTCTGGCAGTGTCATTCCGTGTTTCTTTTTCTGTTTTTCACTCTTGTTTAAATACGTTTGTCAATTTGGTCAATTATTGGCGGCCTTTGATAGGGGCCGGAACTCACCTCATATTTGAGCAATGTCGATTAGTTTTAAGTTTTGACGCTCTTCTTTGTTTTCGCGCTTCTTTGTTTGAATATTTTTTTAAATTTTTATAACTTTAATAAATCAAATAATATTAAAATTTTGATTACTAAATATCAGTATATGTATATTAAACTGACAATGCACATTCATTTGTATTTTTTTTCAGTACAGTGCAGACATGTTCTGGCCTTGGGAAGGCATAGGGGCCCTATTCGTGGTAATTTCTGGTCGTTTTGGGTTTCAATTATTTATCGATGCTGATTTGTGGTAGTTCCAGGTTTGGTAGATTATTTTATTTTATTTTTGTTCATTTGTGGTTAATGGAGTTTTTTACTTTTCTTTGAAAAACTTATTTTGTGGAAAAAGTCTTTTTAATTAATTTCTGTTCGTCTTATATTGACATTGTCTTTTCAGGGAAAAAGAAAATAATTCTTTAAATCTTTTCGTTTTTTTTAAGACTTTGTAGTTTTGCCTGCTATTTGTATGCTGGAGAAAAATTTTCAGCCATTTTTAACAACATACACCCTTTTAAAAATCTTGACACAAATACACTAGTAGTGTTTAATTTAGTTTTATACCTCCTCTAGTTGACCTGAAATAGAAAACTTGATACCATTCGCAAAAAAATCTGTTTACTTTCCTTGGATAGCTTGAATAAACATACGCTATTTTGATTTGGTTTAATTTTAAGAGCAGAAGTAACCCCGAAAGTTTGTACATAATACCCTCAGTCGTTCTTGGGATACTGCTGAGATGCCTTATTGGGATTTAGCATTAACACAGTGCATTTTGATTTAATCTTAAGGCAACATTTAGCTTTTAAACATAATGGGCAAATGAGAGGGTGGGCGTGGGAGGGGGACTAGTTGCCCTCCAATCACTTTCGACTATTAAAAAGGGCATTAGCCCTTTCTATTTTCAATCGAATGAGCACTTTTCGAAGTTCCTAAGCCAACTCCTTCAATACGACGTGCCCTGGTCAAAACAAAAAAAAAGAAAAAGAAAAAAAGGATAATACATTGTAGCCTTCCCACATCAATCTTTACTATAAAAATTTCAAGCCTACCAATCACTTTCAACTATTAAAAAAGGGCACTAGCCCTTTCAATTTCCAATCGAACGAGCCCTTTTTGAGTTTCTACGACAACGCTTTCAATAAAAACCTTATATAACCCCAGGGCATAAGTTACAACCCTTGCCCTGAGGGCTATGAGGGGGTTGTCATCCTCAAAGAACTAATTTCCAGAACTTTCAACTACGTTAAACGAAATGGCTATAACAAATTTTGATTGGATGTGTTTGGGAAAATAGTGGGCGTGAGAGAGGCGTTAGTTTCTCTCCAATCACTTTCAACTATTAAAAAAAGGCACTAGCCCTTTTAATTTCCAATCGAATCAGCCCTTTTGAAGTTTCTACTACAACACTTTCAATAAAAACCTTATATAACCCCAGGCCATAACTTATAACCCTTGCCCTGAGGGCTGTGAAGGGGTTGTCATCCTCAAAGACCTAATTTCCAGAACTTTCAACTACGTCGAAGAAAATTGCTATCTCAAAATTTTGATTGGGTGTGTTTTGGGAAATGGTGGGCGTGAGAGGGGGTTAGTTGCCCTCCAATTACTTCCGAATATTGAAATGGGCACTAGCTTCAATTTCCAATTGAATGAGCCCTTTTTGAGGTTTCTACGGCAGCGCTTTCTATAAAAAACCTTATATGTCTCAGGGCATAACCCACAACCCTTGACTTGAGGGCTGTGAGGGGGTCGTCATCCTAAAAGACATAATTTCCGGACCTTTCAATTACGTTGAACAACATGGCTATCTCAAAATTTTGATTGAATGTGTTTGGGGAAATGGTCAGCGTGAGAGGGGGGTTACTTGCCATCCAATCACTTTCGACTATTAAAAAGGGCGCTAGCCGTTTCAATTTTCAATCGAATGATTCCTTTTTGAAGTTTCTACGACAACGCTTTCTATAAAAACCTTATATGCCTCAGGGAATGACTCACAGCCCTTGACTTGAGGGCTGTGAGGGGGTTGTCATCCTCAAAGACATAATTTCCGGACCTTTCAACTACGTTGAACAAAATGGCTATCTCAAAATTTCGATTGAATGTGTTTGGGGAAATGGTGGGCGTGAGAGGGGGGTTACTTGCCATCCAATCACTTTCGACTATTAAAAAGGGCGCTAGCCGTTTCAATTTTCAATCGAATGATTCCTTTTTGAAGTTTCTACGACAACGCTTTCTATAAGCACCTTATATGCCTCAGGGCATAATTCACAACCCTTGACTTGAGGGTTGTAAGGGGGTTGTCATCCTCAAAGACATAATTTCCGGACCTTTCAACTACGTTGAACAAAATTGCTATCTCAAAATGTTGATTGAATGTTTTTGGGGAAATGGTGGGAATGGGAGGGGGTTACTTGCCATCCAATCACTTTCGACTATTAGAAAGGGAGCTAGCCGTTTCAATTTCCAATCGAATGATTCCTTTTTGAAGTTTCTACGACAACGGTTTCTATAAAAAAAAACTTATATGCCCCAAGGGCATAACTTCAACCCTTGCCCTGAGGGCTGTGGGGGGAGTGTTCTCCTCAAAAATATAATTTCTATTTGAAAATCGACTACGCTGAACAAAATGGCTATCTCAAAATTTTAATTGGATGTGTTTGGGGAAACGGTGGGCGTGGAAGGGGTGTTAGTTGCCTTCCAATCACTTTCGACTATCAAAAGGGATACAAGTCACTCTAATTTCCAATCGAATGAGCCATTTTCGAAGTTTCTACGAAAACTCCTTCGATACAAAGTGCCCTGGTATAAGACCAGGAACAAAAAAAAAAAATAATACATTGTGCCAACATCGTTGTTTACTTAGGCAGCGCTATTGCGCTGCCTATGAAAATGTGCCCATCTTGAAATTTCAAAACGACAAATCTGGCAAAACCTGGATGCTCAAAAAAGAAAAACCGAAAAAAAGCACTGCTTTGGTGAAAATGATATTTTTTTTTACCAAAATATATATGATATCCAGTTGAGAAATGTTTCGTTTTATGTCAAGAATTTATAAAATGTGTCTCTTTTTGCCCTTTTATGTCACTGTATCCCAGCACATGGGAATATGTCCTTTTGACATAAAGTGTGTTCAGTTGGCAACCCTGCCGACAAATCAGAGCATAAATTATCACTTGAACGACCCTTCTCTCAAATCTCTGCTATAAGAACTTTAGAAATGTAAACCTTTAGACACTTTTCTGCAGCGTTGCCAACGCGGTACAATTGTAGCGTTTTTGGTACAATTTAGAGGTCCAGATACAATGCGGTACATTTGAAATTTTTTTGGTACAATCCAAATTTTAACGTCGTTCACATCTTATGAACGACGTTATTGGCAAAGTTGGTTTCGAAGATCTGTGCGAAATCATCAAGAATCAGAAATTCTTGATAATAGTTGATGAAAGCACAGACTTGTGTAACAAAAAGAGCCTGGTTATAGTTGTTCGCCATCTTGATCTGAATGGTGTTGATCGAGAAGACAGTTTTCCTGTAAAGGGCTAGGCACATGTAGCTGATTTTGGGAACCGATTTCAGCAAGAATGTATTCCACGTCGAGTGATTATAATTGATGATACTAAGAGGCGGGGCTTAGTGACGTTTTTCGGTGATTAATCATCATTAATTACGTTCTAGACAAGGAATGCACTAAGGCTTTAGAGCTTTAGGCATGTAATTAATCGTATTTAATGATTATCGCAAATTAATCGTAAGTAATGATGATTAATCACCGAAAAACGTCACTAAAGCCCCGCCTTTTAGCATCATTAATTATAATCACTCGACGTGGAATCCACCCTTGCTGAAATTGGTTCCCAAAATCAGCTACATGTGCCTAGCCCTTAAGAGACTCCTTCTTGAGACTTATAGAAGTTCAGCAATGTACAGCCGAAGATATTTACCAGGCTATAACTAAACTACTTTTTCAAGAAATTGGAGCTCCAAAGGCAAACCTAACGGGATTTGCCACAGACAATGCGTCAATTATGAAGGGGAAGCAAGGTCGTTTTTAGGCGAAGCTGTCAGAAGACTGCTCAAGTTTTTTTTGTGCTTGGTTGTTCATGCCATTTCATTCACATATGTGCTAGTGCTGCCAGCAAACAATTGTCAAAAGAAATTGAAGATTTTTGTCAGGATGTGCACGGCTATATTGGTCGCAGCCCAAAACGGGCCAGTGAGATTTTAGAATTGCAAAAGTAAATGGATATAAAGAACATCGAATTTTGAGACATACAGCAACTCGATGGTTGTCTAGACAAGCCGTTGTAGCTCGATATTTGGAGCAGTAGGATTGCTTGACTTTATTCTTCCGTGCGGAAAGTCTTAAAGAGGCCAACAAGCCTGGGAAGGCCCCTGCCATACTAAAAAAATCTGCTGTCAGCGGTTTTCAAGGCTTACCTTGCCTCCCTGGTGTATACTTTGAAGTATGTCATAGACCTAAAGAAGCGATTTCACGCAGAAGACACCCAGATTCATCTTGTCTATAATCGTTATTCTGAAGTGTACAAGACAATAGCATCCCACTTTTTGTTGCTTAGTTATACCAAAGAAAGTGATTCCCGCCTCATAAACCCACATGACACCAACTACTACGTCGATGTCAAGGACGTAAAATGTGGGGGCCAAGTGGAAGTGATTTTGCCAAAGAAAAGATATCTCTATCTGCTGTAGTTGAGTTTAAAAAAGAGTGTAGGAAATTTTCGATCATGCTCTGTGATGAGATGAGAAAGCGTTTTTTCAACTCCAGGTATTCATCGGTAAGAACCTTCGATAGACTTCATCCACGCTATGCTATGGGAGTAGAGTAAAATCAGCCAAACTTGGCACCGCTTCTGGCTCAGTTTCTGAATTTACTGATTGACAATGACCTGGAGATATCGTCCAAGAGTGGAACAGATTACCCTTTTGCTCTGATGTTGGTACTTCAATTGACTCAGATCCAGCCGTGTTTTGGACTCAGGTTTACAGGCAAAAAGATGTTAATGGGTCAAAGCGTTATCTTCTTCTCGGGCGTTTCACTTTAAGCCTACTTCTCCCACACGCTTCCGCTGCTGCTGAGCGAACTTTCCCAGCTGTCAATCTGAACAAACCCAGCATTAGAAATCGTCTCGGTTTCACCATCTTGAATGGGCTTCTCAGAGCAAAACGGATCGTCTCAAAGAATTGGAAACCACCCTTGAAAATGGTTCTGCATCCAATGTGGAAAACTGTGGAAGGGGATATGAAAAAGCTGGGCTACAAGAAGAAACAGCAGAAAGAATGACCAACTAGCACAAATGTTCCTCTTTTTTTTAATGTTAAAATTTTATTACCTCTGTACGGTTTAACCTGATTTCTTGTGCAATATAGCCGCAATACTTCTGTCAAATTAATTTAGTTCTGATTAGTAGAATCGACCTAGAACTTGTAGAATGACCAGTGAATTATGTGGTCAACACGTAACTCGCCGGTGGGTAGCCTAGTCCGTGGACCTATGGGAATCTGTGGTGTTAGCCACTTTCATGACGTGATTGCTGATATATTTTTTTTGTAGCTTCTGGCGCTCGTTACTCATCATATAGGTGGATTAAAAGTTGTTGCTTTACGTTATTGTCTTTCTTATTTTATTCATTATTCGCCTTAATGCCCAAAATTTCAAAAGAAAGGATTAATACCAACAATCAGCTTCGACAACGCTTTCAGAAAATTTTACTGAAACCTTCTTCTAAAATGCTTTTGGCGGTTTGGGACTGCTATTTTGTTAAGCTGAGAAACTATAGTAGCATTCCTCATATTTCAAGCTATGAGGTTGCTACTGCCTTGGGTTTATTTTTCCTGCTCTTGCCCTACAACTTTTTCTCAGTTTTCAGCGAAATCAATTAAAACAGAATTACCGGCTAGCGTCACAAAGCGACGCGAGCGGTAAATTCCAACCTACGGTTCAGATGGTACAAATTAATCTCTTATGGTATAACTTTGGTCGGAAAAACTGGTACAATTTATCTCAAAGCGTTGGCAGCGCTGCTTTTCTGTACAAAGAAGTAAGAACGCTCTTTGAAATTGATTTTTTTTTTTTTTTTTTAATTGTATTAGACAAGAAGACATTATTTCAGAGTAACTAACTTTTCTTTCGAAGTTAATTTTAAATGAAAATGACTAACTTTCCTTCTATGTTGACATAACAGGATATAAAAAAATTAAACTACCGGGTAATCCTCAATTTGGACTCTTTTAAATTTACATTTTAATGCCTTTTTAAAACATAATAAAAATTTACTTCTTATTTATGTTCTTGACGGTAATCCTTGAGTTGAGAATTACTGTGTAATTTCCAAAAACTACGTATAGTAAATCACAAATAACTGGCGGCAAGACATAAGAAACCAATTACAAAATACCAAGGAAATTATCGTTTTTTGTTAAATATCTCAACCAATCTCATAGCGTTTTTCACAATATTGAAGTTTGGTGTCATTTTAAAATAATGAAACTGAACATTTGACCAAACCTCAAAGAGATATGTACTTATTAGGGATTTCAACGCAATAGTCTGTGATGATAATAACGATCAGTCCGATCTGATGGGTATTATGGTTACAGGAAACGCAATTCCAGAGGCGAAACATTGCTCGACTTTCGCCGAAGAAACAAAACTATTCATAATAAACATCGTCGTCAACATAAGCTAACCTAGAGATCGAGAATCGAGACCATGATTGACATTGTGCTGCTATCGAAGCACTCGAAGTCATCCGTACTAGATACGAGAGCACTACCTGGAACATACTCCGACCCTGATCATGGTATCCTGATATCAAAGTTGAAGATAAATATCAAAACAACTGCCAAAAGGGACACTGCGGTATCCCGAAAAAAGGTAGACCTACATTTCCACCCCATCTGACGAATTCTGAAAAATACTGGTTAATCACTCTCCCGTGACCGCCACTAGCAAGGCACACTCAGCATGCAAACAAGCCACATCAGTCATCATCGAGATAGCAAATGACAGCCTTTGCTGAAGAATCCCCAATGAAAGCCCGCAAATTATAGATGACATCACCAGTCCATACGAGGATAGGCGACTTTCCGGTAACAAGTCTGATTGCAAAAGCCGAGATACCTACAAGCCTTTAAAGAGAAGGGTACACCAAGAGATCAGAAAGGCAGTACGTAACCACTTCGAAAGAAATGCGAAGACCGTGATTTATCGTTCAAGAAAGAGACCACTGGATCCGTTTTCAAACGGTATGAGATCCCAAAAAAGGAACCACAATTATCAATGATACCGGACATTGACGGAAGTCATTAGCGATTTAAAGAAGAAGATGGACAGAGCACTTCAAAGACAAACCCGTTCTCCCCCCGTAACTACTGATCCTGAAATAGCGAGAGAATTCGCCATTCCTAACCAAGAACTTAAACCATCATCCCCACTCAAGTAAGAAACTGAATAAGGAATCCAGTCGCTCTAGCGAGGAAAAGCGCAAGACCCAGACAAAGATACCACCGGACTCAATGACGTCCGATCAGATAATATAAATATATCTGTACCATACCCTTGTGTCTCCCATGGGGGAAATCGATCACGTACTCGTCAAAGATGCAAGGCCGCTTATGTCACTATTCACAAAAAGGGATCAAAAAAGGAACGGGGAAACTACTGTCCAATTAGCCCCAGGAGCCCTCAGTCATTTCTTCTGACAAAAGCTTTTACTCGGCCGCCGCGAAGCAATCAATGCTTCTACCACTGAATAATATCAGGCCGTCTTTCACCTCCGAAGATCTAAAACTAACCAGATATTCATCATTCGACAATTCATGGAGCGATACGTCGAATTCAACCAAGAACTATACCCGCTATTCGACGATTTCCAAAAGGCTTTCGGCCTGATTTGACGCTGAGGACTCTGGAGTAGCGTCCTTCACAACAGAATCCCCGATGAAATAGTCAAAACTGTCAAAAGTCTGTATGATGAATTCTGGGTCCAAGTATTAGCTGCTGATGAATTGACAGAAGAGTAAACAACTACATAGGGAGTACTCCAGGGCTGCATCTTATCGCCATACCTCTTCAACCTCTGTCTAAATCCCGTTCTGTTATTGATAGCATCATCAAATAGTGCTAAAATGGGAGGGCTACTGATAGACAATTTGTCCCATGCAGATGATATAGATGTGCTAGTCATCTTTTCGCAAGAACTACAGGCACAAGAGCATAAGTTTTATTACGCCACCAAGCCATTTGTAATGGAGATTAACGAAACAAGACCAAGGTTATGGTGACTACATGAAACAACTAGACAACAGCCTTGTACTGTACCTCGGTAGCTTTCTCTCCCATAATAATTGTCAAACCTTTGATGTAAACCGACAACT
This sequence comes from Artemia sinica, assembly GCA_027921565.1. Classification (NCBI taxonomy): domain Eukaryota; kingdom Metazoa; phylum Arthropoda; class Branchiopoda; order Anostraca; family Artemiidae; genus Artemia; species Artemia sinica. The sequence goes on along the minus strand of CM051267.1, from coordinate 55,339,941 downwards.
TGTGCTTGCTAGCTGTACCTTATGAAAACTAGCCAGCCTCTGGAAAAATGACCATCTCTTCAACAAAATCAGACTGGGCCTCCTCCATAGATATGTATGGAGGCGGAACATGGAAAGTCAAAACCAAAGACGAAAGAAAACTTCCGGCATTTGAGATGAGAGGCCTCCTTCCTATTGCAAGAATCAAATACGCTGACCGCTTCACTAATTTGGAAGCGCGCTGAAGGCTCCAGTCCACTGAATCCATTCTCAGCACAAGAAGCAAACATCTGCGTTTATTCACCACGTCAAGCGGATGAAGTTAATCCACATCTCGAAAATCAGCTTTGAAGGATATGTACACAGCCTTCATCCACGAGGCACACCACAAAAATAATAGGCATAAAATTTCGACAACATTGTCCACCTATTGCAAAGCGCACCAGCCAGAGGAATATACCCGGTAATTCCGTATGATTTTGTAGGTGCTATGACCCCAAAGCGTCCCACAAGGATTGCTGGGACCGAAGTAATAATTTTTTTTTACTTCTACTACCAACTTGTTGCATTACTAGCAAGATTACTAGCAACTTGTTGCAGTAGCAAGCTGCCTGAGCACAACACAGTCGTGCACACTCATCACAGCTACACTAAACCAGAAGGTGTTATGTGAATTTTTTTGCAATTTGTTCCCATTTTGTAAAAGACAGCAGCTTCTGAGAACTATAAATAAAAAAAAACAAGTTTTTTAAACTGAAAGTAAGGAGCGACATTAAAACTTAAAACGAACAGAAATTATTCCGTATATGAAAGGGGCTGTCCCCTCCTCAACGCCTCGCTCTTTACGCTAAAGTTTGACTCTGTCTCACAACTTTATTTTTTAAAACAATAAAAAACTTTAGCGTAAAGAGCGAGGCGTTGAGGAGGGGACAGCCCCTTTCATATACGGAATAATTTCTGTTCGTTTTAAGTTTTAATGTCGCTCCTTACTTTCAGTTTAAAAAACTTGTTTTTTTTATTTAATTTCTGATCGTTTTTTAGTTAATGCAGGGGATGTTTCCCCCCTCTTTAAAAAATCGAGTAAATTTTCTCAGGCTCGTAGCCTTTGATGAGTAATACTAAACTTAATAAAATTTATATATTTAGAATCAGCATTATAAACACATTCTTTTGATACATTTATTGACATCAAAATTCCGTTTTTAAAAGTTTCGATTACTATTGAGCCGTATCGCTTGTTTTTTTATTGTTTTTTTTATTACGTATATGTTATTACGTATATGAGGGGGTTCTCCCCTTAGTCAATACCACGCTCTTTACGTTAAAAGTTAAAAAAAAATTTGATTCACAAACCCCTGAATCACAAAGGCCGTTTAATTAGAATAGATAGCTCTTTTGAAAGCACTAAAAAAAAAACTGTAGCGTAAAGAGCGAGGTATTGACTTGGGGGAGAACCCCCTCACATACGTTATAATTTCTGTTCGTTTTAAGTTCTAATATTCCTTCTTACATTTCAGTTGAAAAAACTTGTTTTTTTTTTTATTTAATTTCTGATCGTTTTTTAAATAATGCTTGGAAATCCGGCGCCCCCTTCATAGAAATTTCCCTTACCCCAAAGAAACATCCTCCACGGAAATATTCTCCGGATTAACCCCCTCGTCTAGCCCCCCCCCCCCCTCCAGAAAAAATCCTTCCTGAAAATGGTTGTATACTTCCCAATAACCAATAAATAATGCTGGCAAGTCCGGCGCCCCCTTCATGGCAATTTCCCTTCCCCCATGAAAACTTCCTTCATGAACAGATCCTCCAACATAACCACAGACCCACCCTTCCCTCCCACTACCAGAAAAAAAACCTCCTGAAAACTTCTGTATACTTCCCAATAACCAATACTATATGTTAACATTGGGTAAAGTTCATAACTTTTAGCCCTCCCTCTGGGAACTTCGGGGGATTAAGTCATCCTAAAAGACAGATTTATCATATTTTCGACCATTCTGAACAAAATGGCTATCTCAGAATTTTGATCGGGTGACTTTGGGAAAAAAATAAGCGTGGGAGGGGGCCTAGTTGCCCTCCATTTTTTTCTGTCACTTAAAAAGGGCACTAGAACTTTTAATTTCCGTTCCAATGATCCCTCCCACGATATTCTAGGACCACTGGGTCGATACAATCACCCCTGGGAAAAAAAAAAACAAACAAACAAACAAATAAACACGCATCCGTGATCTTTCTTCTGGCAAAAAATGTAAAATTCCACATTTTTGTAGATAGGAGCTTGAAACCTCTACAGTAGGGTTCTCTGATACGCTGAATATGATGGTGTGATTTTCATTAAGGTTCTATAACTTTTAGGGGGTCTTTCCCCCTTTTTTTGAAAATCAGCCAAATTTTCTCAGGCTCTTAACTTTTGATGGGTAGCACTAAACTTGATGAAAGTTATATATTTGAAATCAGCATTGAAATCTGATTCTTTTGATATATCTATTGGTATCAAAAACCCGTTTTCTAGAGTTTCGGTTACCATTGAGCCGGGTCGCTCCTTACTTACAGTTCGTTACCACGAACTGTTTGATTTCAGTTTGTTTTCCCCTTTCCCATTTGGTTCCCAAGATACTGATAATTCCCCTTTTTTTCAATATGTATTTGAAACCTGGAGCTATATTCTAAGCCCTCGATACCAGAATCTAAGAATTCTAACCACAGAAAGGGGGATCCCACCACTAACTAGGGCTGAAAGAGCAGAAGCATGTGAAAGATTATCACGGGCTTCTTTTATGTCAATCAAAAGTGTATAAAGCGGAGATCCTGAAGACCTTAATCTACTTAAAGCTTCACTCTTTACCGCTCCCATTTAATTCCAATTTCCTTTCAATCCTATCCTATAGGATTATACCACCGTATTCCCGAAGTATTCAGGGACGAGTTTTTTTTAGTTTGGACCAAAATGAAAGACTAAAAAGCCCAATCTTTGGCAGTCTGGCATTCTTCATCCGAAAAACATGGCTTGGCAATCGTAACGTTTCTTTCTTTACAACCCTAGTCCACAGCTTAGAGGTTTGGGTTCGATATATGGTCGGTCAAACGAATACCTAAAATTAGACTCATCATCTGACAGAAAGCATTTTAATTCAACAACAAGCCAAATCTCCATATTATACTTTGGATATTTACGCTTAATTAGCTTAAAGCTTCATTTCTTTACAACCTTCTCCCCGTCCATTAGAGTTGCCAAAATTCTTCCTTTTTAAGTTTTGAATTTATCATATTTTCGGCCCAAATTGGTAAGTTTGAAAATCTTTTCTTTCAAAAAACTCGAAATCTATTTTTAACTAATGTGTTCAGAATGCCATACAACAGGGAATTAGAGGTCTTGACAGAACACAGGGCTATAGTCTTCATCTGGAGAGCTCAAAATTTAGACTTACCAACTTATCACATGGAGATCTACAATAGGAGGGTAATTTTACGGAATACACTAACAATTGGGCATTCACTAGCATTTAATTAATTTCAAAATTCATTTCATACCTATACTATTACCATCCCCTTTCTTAATTAGAGCTGCTTTCATCTCTTTTTTATGTTTCCTATTTAGAATATTTTCGGCCAAAACTGATCGGTTCAAATATATTCTCTAGAAGATAAACTTGAAACATAGTATATACTATTGACTTCACAAGGATATTAGAGGTCATGACAAAACAAAAAAGCTATAAACTTCATTTGGGTTCTCAAATTGGACTTATCGACTGACTGCACAGAAGTGTGCAGTACTTTGGGTATCCATTTTCCGGTACTTTGGGTATTCATAAGCTTATTTCTTACTAATATACTTATTACCGTGTAATCAATAGTTTTTGCACATACACTTTGCAATAATCTTGCATTTATGGTAGTCCATAATTGCTTGCAATAAATAATTAACATACCTCTTTTCGAATAATTTAAATTTAGTTGTTTTTTTTTAACAACATGTCCTTCAGCGTAGAGCTCTAGGTAAAATAAATCGCAACAAACCTATATTATATCATGTTCTTCAACAGTAGAGGTAATATTCATGCTTACCCTTCGACTTTTTAACATAATGCAAATATGTTCTTTAGTACCTAAAATCACCTACAAAACCGCCCTATCCTTATATTTATGTTTAGCCTAAATCTGGAACAAAAAGGTGCAGAAACTAAATATTAAAAATTGTGTTTTTTCAAATGAAAGTAAGGAGTAGTTTTAATCCCGAAAGAGAGCAGAAATTATCCTGCATAAATGGGATCTGACCAGAAAACCCTCTGTTTTGCTACTAAAGATTCAAATGTAGATATTTGTTTTGTCTACATATAGATGTATATATAGGTATTTGTTTTTTGTTCATATACATATTGCTGTTATAGAGTTATTTTTATTTTTGTCTAATATGTTCTTAGTGTGTTTTATTTGGGTTAGTCATAAATTGATCTCAATTATTAGTGTTTAATTAGTTAATGCCATTCTCTAAATACCCCGGAATGAGCTTGCGTTTACTTTTGCTGTTTATATTGCCTAACTGTTCTCTTATAAACTCACATTTTATTGTCTGCTACATTAATCTTTTAATCCTTAATCTTTAATCTTTTAATCATTAATCTTTTAATCTACAGTAATCTTTTTTGCTCGATCAGGACAAACAGTATTGTCCGTATAGTATATTCATAGTATTCCGTATAGTATATTGTCCGTCAGTAATTTCTTTTTGTAATTTCCAGAATTAGTAATTTCTTTTTGAAGAAAAAACTTACAGTCAATATGGTTCATGACATGGGATATCATAAGAAAAGGATAAAAGGCGAGGTAGGCATAAGGGTCTGATAATCTCCCCAAAGGCATCTTTTCTCTCAAAGTCCTTCGGACAAAAACAATATTAAAAGATTGTAGATTGGATCTTTTCAACTATTTATTAATGCGATAATTATGATAATACATGCAAAAGGGGAGGGATAGAAACCACTCAAGACCGGTCTGAAAACTTCTCCCCTTGTTTTTAATCCATCTTCGAGAGAAAATAACGTGATACTTAAAAATAGAGTGGAACCTATTTCCATCTATAATTAAGACATCTCCCCATAAACTGTGTTTAAATTAAATACGTTCAATTCAACCTAAACCGGGCCAAAATTTAGGACTTTGACCCCCCCCCAATCAGTTTTTCAGGACTAATACTGCCATAACTTCTTCGGATGATGACCAAGGTTCTGTTAATAATTTGGACACATTTGTAAAAATCAGATCATTCCAGAATCTATATTACCCTAGTAGAATTTATTCAAGGCCATCAAAGTGCCCTAATTGGTGTGAAATCTCATAGGTGTGTTGTTTCTATTTATTAGCAGACCAGTTTTCTTTCTTTTTATAGTTTTCAGGCAAATAGTTTGCACCAGAGTACCACGCAATATTCCAGACCTCAAATTTATTTTCCAAGTTGGTATAGGAGAGGACGAAGTCCCAGTCCTTGTAAAAGTCTCAAAAAACTCCATTGATCACCCCCATCCTTATCACCATATCTATTTCAGAGGTTTAAAAAAGATTTTCTTCCAGCAAGCCCCACCCCCTCTCATAAAACTTTCTCTTTTTTATGAGACCTAGCATAACTGCCTCACCGTCAGCATGACTAAAAAGAGGATAAAAAGGGGACCTGACTTTTTTTGTGTGAGGGATTTAGTGATTGACTTTTTTGTGTGAGGGCAAGTAGTGAGTGTTCCAAAAGAAACATATTGCCCTATTATACCAACTTCCTACAGTTATATATTGGCAATCCATCTCAGTCTTCCAATCAACTACTACTAAAATGTAATTTTAGAAACATCACTCGGGTTATTTAAACAAAAGAAAAATGAATTTTTTACTGTAAATTACCAAAAAGATCAACACAAAAACATTTTTTTGTTCTCTGGAACCACCTTAGGTATATTCATACCTTGAAGCCACGATCCTCTAAGATTTTACATTTGTTTTTTTTTTGAAAATTATGAAGTTTTAAGGCAGTATTACATATTCATCAATGTTGCCAGCTTAGAAATAACTAGTAATATTTAACAAAAATTTTCTCGTAAAAATTCAAACACTAACAATACATTCATTCCCAAAGATAACTACAACTTCTTAAACTTTTCGGCACCATACGTTTTCAGCTCACTTTTTTGAATTTTCTATCTACGTCTCTTTTTTCTTAAATTTACAGCCCCCTCTTATCAAAAACTACACAACTGCATATTGAAAATTGAATTCCCAATTTTTACTTTTTTTTAGATATATATGATTGTGCAATTTCCCCCTAGCTAATACAAACAATAATTTTCGTTTTCGGAAGTTTTTGGTATTTTAAGTATTCTACCTCTGCGATTCATCTCCAAGGTAACCCCGCACTGCTCACTATTTTCCAGGGATTCCTTTCTAGGGTATAAATGTTTCTTCAAAGGATGAACTGACTAACCAAAGATAGCAAAAATGAATGCGCAAATATCCCCCCCCACACAAATTTTTTTTTTAGGAAAACTTGGAATGTTTCACTTTGGATGACTAAGAAAAGCAACATTTTGGCGAAAAAAAAAAATTGTCTAAACTTTTCTTCTCGTATATCAGCAGGGAAGTAGAATCGACTAGTATATTTAATTAATTCGCAGAAAAAATAAGCTTACCAAAAATACAAAATAGCAATTAACTTCTTAAACAATTTATTTTAGGTCTTCATCATCACAAAGATCAGGAAAATCTGCAAGATAAAAAAACAATAAGCACTTGGCCATGCTAACAACAAGAGATTTGGCTGAAGAAATAGAATCTTCATTACGAAGTCTTAGAAGAATATGTACACACCAATTAATACATACATTCCAAAACATCAAAATGGCAGAACGTCAATACAACTAGAACCTGTAGATCCGTGATTCCCAACGTGGGGCACAGGCCCTAACGTGGGACATGGCATTATTTTGGTGGGCCACGTGCAGGACCCGCACCCTTTGGCTTATTATACTCTAGAGCCTTAAATTTGTAAAATACATTTTTCTTGCGAATGACGTCACATTCATAAAACACCTTGTTTTCAGGCCATTCACATCCAACACGGATGTCTTCTCAGGACCCCTGTACAACCATGTTATTCAGGCGCGTTAGAATTTTGCGGAACCCGTGTCCAATACACTTGGAACCCGTAAGATGAAATAACTTTAAAGTTTTACTGGGTTGAACACGCAGAACCTGAAAACGATTTTTGTCGAACCCGCTCAAAACACGCTTCAAACCCGGTGCCTGAAAACACATCTTAAATTTAAAGAGCAAAAAAGATACATGATAGTGCTGCAATGAGGTCATGGATTGTATAAAAGGTGTTGAATATAGACAAAATTGTCATTAGCATAAAATATGCCTTGAGGACGACTCGAAAAAAATATACCAAGTTAACGACTTTTAAGCTACCTTCTGGTAAATACACGTAAAATTATGAGCAACAAAATTTAAGTATCACGGGAGGGGGTACATTTTAGTAATGTCTAGAGGGGATATTGCCCAAAATTAGTAGGGAACCCCTGCTCTAGTTTCAAAACCTTATTCGCAATTGACGTCTGAAGGAAGAAAGGCTGTTTAAAAAAAAGAAGAAAAAAAACATTAGTATTCTGAAATGGCTGAAATTTAGTGTAGCTAGAATCTATCGATTCAAAAGCCAGATATTTTCAAATCCAATTTAGAGTTAATGTTTGAAGGAAGTGAAGCTTCAGAGTCACAAGGTTTAAATATGAACGACAAATTCTTGGTTCAAAATCTAAAAGTCTCATATATATCACTTGGTCAGAGTTAATGTTTGAGTCTGAAGGAAGTGGAACTTTGTTCATGGTTCAGCCTTGACTGACTATGACACAAAGTTCTGTGTGCAAGTTGCCTGGATTTCTAATCGAGAAGTTGTAATGAATATTTACTTAAGTTGTACTGAAGTTTAGTAGTGTTTGTTTTTAAGCCTTTCCTTGTGAAGTTTCACTTCCTTCACACTCAAACATTAACTCTGAGCAAGTGATATATATGAGACTTTAGGATTCTGAATCAAGAATTTATCGTTCATGTTTCTCGATTAGAAATCCAGGCACCTTACACACAGAACTGTGTATAACTATGAACTATGACATATTTTGTTCATAGAAATTTTGCAGCTAGTGTAAGTATCTCCTCTGCGCCCAGGGTAAGTGCCTCCTCTGCATTCCTCCCCTAAATCTAAATTGACCACTTAATAAATTGCTGATGATGTAATTTATAGAAATTAGAACTATGAAAAAGTTCGTGAATTAAAACCATTCTCGGAACCTAACCCCAAAAATCATAATTTTTTTTTTTCATAGTTGACCAGCCTAACCCTTCTTCAAGCCACAAATGCATCAGAGTTAGATTATCAAAATATGAAATTAGCTATAAACAATCCTATAGTAAATGAGTCGTTCGGATGTCAAAATTACCAAGTGTATTTTTACATGAATACCTAGATTAAGCTCCAAATGACTATATTAATTCTCAATGTTTACATACTTTTCGTTCTTAAAAATACAAAACTAATACCAAAAACTGGTATAAAATATTTTCGTCAATAAAATATAAGCAATTTAATAGATGCTAGTTTGACCAAGCTCATGGTGAAATATATTTTACATTTAATGTAAATTTCATAGCTAAGGCGATTCGCCATATTCCAGTCTAATCACTGAAATTTTGTCCAATTCTATTCTTCCTATACTAACAAATCATAGACAACAGCCTTGATTTAAGACATTCTAACAAATTTTTCTTGTCTCAGCCTCTGCTTATTTCTCGATTGAAGACAATATTTTATTGACAACAACACCAGACTTCTCCAAAGAAATGCTAAGAAGGCTTGAATTTGCACTTTGCCATTTGCAAATCCCTCACTTTATTTTTCTTCAATAAATATACAAAAAAAGATTAGTCAATGTAGGCAAAAAAATGAGGCATGTGAAAACACATTGATGAATAAATTGTAGAACAAATTAGCAAAATTAAAAATACATAAAATTTAATCTTGATTCCTGTCTCAATCTCTGCTTATTTCTTAATTTAGGAGATCGTTTTTTGTTAAGTCCCAAACGAGGAAAAGGAAAATTTGATAGTTTCAACTTTTTTATACTTTCTCTTTATATTTTGAAAAATTAATCAAGTTATTTGAGTTTCATGGATAAAACATTACATAGGAGATTAAATTAGACATTAATTTTGGTAAAAAAAAATTAATTAAGGGGGGATATTGGTTCTTAAAATATTACTAAAAAAAACTTCTTGATTTCCAACAATGCTACAAATCGTAAAAGCTGTCGCAGAGACTATAGCTATGGAAAAGCTGTGTTAACCAATAACTATTACAGTCAACACGAACTTCGAACCAATTGAAACTAATGATAGAATACGGCAATTCGCTCTAAAAAGCATTGAGAAACCACTTGGTTATCTCTTTATTTTCCACTGTCTCCCGTTTAGTAGCGCTATGTTATTGGCCTCATTCGAAAATTGGGCACGAATAAAACTGAGGATTTACCGTAAACACAAAAACAGACCCATCACATGATAAGTATATTACTACCGAAATCGGCAGTGTATCTACCTTTTTAAACTGTTCAATCGTTTTTTTTTAGAAATATATTTTTTTATACTCTGATAGTAAAATCATGCACCAGTTACAGGCTGGTAAAAAGCATGATTTTGAGTTTAAACAGATATTAGTCTAAGTTACTACTACTATCACTACTGTCAACTATTAGCAACTCCTGAGTCCAACACAGTTACCCCCCCCCAATTCCAATCTATTCAAAGTCTCACTCTTTACCCCCTCTCATTGAGTCTTGTTTCTTTTAAATTCTCTCTCACGACCTCTATTTAGCCCAGCCGTTCGGTCCCAGATAGATGGCCAAAAAGAACAATCTTTGGCATTGTTCATTCATATAACCTGACATAGCCATCTCAACATTTCGCTCATTATAGCCCTAGAAAATGGGATGAAAGAACATATTTGTAAGGCTTATGGTTTAAGAAAGTAGGAAAGTGAGAAAGCCCTAGGAAGCGGGATCAGACTACGTATTTGTATTGGTAACGGTTTGATACGTGGTTGGTCAAACGAGTACCAAAACTTACAGTCTTTTGAATAGAATAAGTGTATACTTTCGTAATTTATACGTCTTTGTAAACATTATTGCCATCTACTTTCTCTACGTTATCTAATATTTGTTGAACAAAATTTCATGTTAGGCTATTTTTTAGAACATCCACTTGCTTATGAAGATCTAATATTTTTTTGGTGTAAGATTGTTTTGTCGAAGATTTTTTTTTATTCAGATCTTCAAAAGTGTAGTTTCGTATATCTCATACGTTAATGTGTTTATTCCTTGGTAGTAGTTTACTAGTTGGCCCTTTAGGGAGTTAGGCCGTGTCTTAATTATGGCCTTTTCATGTAAAGTCGCCAGTGCTTTTTTACTTTTTCAGGCAACCCCAGTCTCCATTGGTACTTTTTAAGGCTCAAGAAGGCAAATCAGGCGCATTTGCAGTGGCCTTTTTTTTTTAGAAAAGTATGTTTTTCGACGAACAAAAACTGTTCTCGCTTGGCCGACTTCGCCTTAAAAAGTCATAATGAAGACAGGGCTTTATTTTCAGCTTCTTAATTACTCTTGCTAGACTTCATCACCATGTAGACGTTCTAAACGAATTGTTGCTCATTCTTATTTAATATTTAACTTAAACTTTTTATCTTTTCATGTTGAATTTGTATTCTTTAATGTATATTTTATCAGTTTTTTTTTTAAAGTTTTCCTTTTCACAACAAATGAAACGGTAATGGATCTTTTAATTATTTGAGAATGAGTTTTGAGGACTATGGACAAATGCGTTTTTCCAAGTGCAGGCCTATATATCACATCTTAATCAATAAGAATTACATACTGTAAAAAATTTAATAACAATTTTGCACATGTGAAGGCTATTTAATATAAAAACAATATTAACAAAACAAGTACATTTTACAAGACATTTATAAATAGCGCTTGATGGAACCTAAAGAGCCTCTATAACCCTATGAAATACTTGTTTGTGCGAAGAAATTCCCACAATATATGCATGAAATTATTTTGTGCCCATGGCAAAGTTCATTGTATTTGTATAGAACACAATATAATTTTGGGAGAAAACAGAATTTATTTGCGGTAAATGCAGTAACTCAGAAAATGTTTAATTAAGGTGCACGTTATTAATAAAAAGCAATTTCGATAATTTAATTGCAAAGTAGTGCAGTAGCTACTGGCCGGTAAAAAGATGAATTTGATTATAGAGTAAACATAGTTCCACTTGATACTATTAACAAAATACGGAAGCACCACGCCACATGAGGCCAACACTGCTTGACAAGTTCCTTCTCTATCCCAATCTATTCAAAGCTTCACTCTTTGTCCCCTCTTCTAATTTCATCTAAGTCCTTTCTTTTTACATCTTCCCAGCCCAGTCTGGGACTGGGGAGACCTGCTTTTCGTTCAGCCCTAGATGCATGCAGAGGCGGATTTAGAGCTAAATATTGGGGGGGGGGGATGTAACAGAGGCTTCAATAAGCGAAATCATGGAGGACCCAATGTGACAAAGGCGCCAATAATTGACCAAATTGACAAATTTATTTTAAAAAAAGAATGAAGGGGGGGGGTTGTATGGCCAGGAAGATCATACTTTTGCAATATATCATCCTTCATCCATAAAATTATGATGATATAATGAATTTGGCATCTATACAAACACTGAGAAGAAAGTAAAGAATAAAAGAGAAAAACCCTTTAAAAGAAAAGAAATAATCTTTATCCTAATAAAGGAATATGGTTCTGAACCGGCTCTACAGTTTTTTTTTTTTTTTTTTCCACTACTAGTGTTCAGAAGAAAATTATTTAGTTTTAAAATTAAAGCAATGACATTTCCTATATCAATTAATGTAAAGAGAGAATATTTCTTATCCGTCAGAGGACTAGTGGCCAAATTTATAAGCAATACAATTATAAAAAGGTTTAGCTGAACTGCCTCAAACATAAAATTGAGAAATTAAACAAGGGGATGTATGGCACATTGGCAATACGTTGTCATCTGTGGAAATATTTATAAATCTTCGAGCCAAAACCAAAATGACAATTTCACAGGAGAGCAAAAACAATTTTAGACTGACTTGTTTTCAATGATAGAATGAAAAAGCAAAAATCTCTAAAAACTGAGGTGAAAATTATAAAACAACAGTGCAAAAATTACATAATAGAGAAATTATGTCAGGTCTTATGTAGTAATTTAATGAATTTTGTTCTCTCTTTTTCATAACAACCTTATTGGTCTCCCTTCCTTTTCATTTAGTAAATACAGCAACCCAATCCAATTACACAATTTAAATCCAATTGGTGGGTAAGGACCCATAAAAGAACCAGTAATGATTCAAAATGAGCCTGATATGACCTTTGGTTATGAAACTTCAAAGTTACGTTTATTATGATTAAAATGGTTACGAACGTTCAAACTTTAGATAAAACTAGTTTGAATTCAATTTATTATGATTAGTTTGGAAGAATAGGAAAATAAGCCTGCAAACCAAGATTAGAATACTGGAAGCTACATAGTGGTCAAGCATTGTTCTGAAGCATGGGCGCTCCGAGATATGGAGAAAGATTTGCTAGATATTTTCCAGAGAAATTGCTTACGGATTGTTTTGGGTACCCGATTGACTGACCGTATTTCAAACAGTAGACTAAACGAAAAGTGTGTTTCAATCCCAATTTAAGGTTGAGATGGCTAAGGCACGTTCTGCCGGATGAAGAATGACAGTTGCCAAAGATTGTCCTTTTTGGCCAGCCGTCTAGGTCTAAACGGAAAGCAGGTCGTCCTCGGTTGGGCTGGGAGGATGTCGTAAGGAAAGGTTTAAAGGGAAATTCCAGGGAGGGTGTAAATAGGGAGGCTTTGGATAGACTGGGATGGAGGAGGACCATGTATAGCTGTGTTAGCCTCACGCGGCTTGGTGTTGTGATGAGTTGATAGTAGAAGTGGTAGTAGTAATTTGAGATACTAAAACCTCCCAATCTGAAAGTTACATTTGTATCTGAGAATAGTATTACTAACAACTCATTGCAACACCAAGTCAACTCAAACTCCTCTCCACTTTGTCTTCTGGGACGAAACCTGATGAATGAAAAAGAAATTTATCTGATCGTTATTTTTCAAAGTCTGAGTAAATTTCTAATATTGATGTATCGGAATCCAAACATGATACAGTATTCTGATTAAAATTCAAAAGATTACGATTCAGATTCAAATTCCATAAAATTGTTGAACCCTTGAATGAAATCTTAGTCCAGAATCAACGATATTTGTCTAATTGAATCCAAAATCTCCACCAACAACAATTGAAGCTTAAAATTGTACTTGTACTAAAGGTATGAAATATAGTTCAACATTCTTTATGTTAGTCATTTTAAACTGTTGGGAAAATGAAACAATAATTTGCATACCAAGTATGGATATTTTTTTAAATGAGCAGTGCTTCCCCACCATTCACACACACCCAACATGTGCGGTTTAGAAAAAAAAAACTTTAAACAGTTGACTTTTTCTCTAAGCATTCAGCAACTTTCAGACACAATATCAAATATGAATGTCTGATCTTTGCACTGTGACCATTTTATCAAATTCCTACAAATTTACAAATAATTAGGCAATAGAAAAAGGTCATATAGGTATCTTCAGAGCTTTCAGTAAGAGTGAAAACTGTTAAACTGAATCAGCACTTTTTTTCAGAAAGTTAAAATTTCAAACATTTTGGGTTTTAGTTTGATTATGTTTATTTTTTTAAGTTTCTTTATACTTTAAGTATTTGCTTTACTTATAATTTACTTTAATTTAACATAATTTTAATTATACTTTAGTTATTTACTTACACTTATATTATTTACTTAATATTTTTTTGTTCAGTTGCATATTAACTTGTATGACAATGGCTTTGGCTGTTATTATTATACGTTTAGTGTCTTATCTTTTACTGTGAAAAGAACATCCACTGATCAGCATGACCGTGTAAGGCGTTTGATCATAAAGTCGTTTGAGTTTTGAATGTGAGCATATACCCCTGAAATCCACTAAAACTGTTTTAGGGGCATATGCAAGTGCATATGTTTTATAGACCTCCTCCATGTTTTATAGACCTCCTCCATGTTTTATAGACCTCCTCCATGTTTTATAGACCTCCTCCATGTTTTATAGACCTCCTCCATGTTTCCTTGGCAGAGGTGGTACTGAAAGGACACAAGACTGCATTTATGGGCTGCAATTTTCTCATTTTCCTAGGAGGGCTCCAGAGGATAAGTTTTGGGGAAGAAAAATTCATTATGCCGTCTGTGTCAGGTACACCCACTGCCAATTCGATTTAAGTAAGGACTGTTGGGACCAAGAAAAATTTAAAAAGAAGTGCTCGTAAACATGAAAATGTTATATTACCTTTGAAATAATTTGTGTGAATCATCTTATCCTCATAAGAAGCTTCAATCCCAAATTTTTGAGTACAAAGGCTTGCCTGCAAAAGGGACTTTGTTTTCAGTGGTTCCGAAATCCGCTCCTAAACGAGTAATGCCAGAACTTGAAATCAACTGTTAAGAGGCAGCACTGTCAATCCATAAAAAAACAAAAAACAGAAACTGTCAAAATTGACAAATTCAGGTAGTTGAATTTTTAGTGTAGCTACAATGTAGCAAAAAGCAATTTGCTTCATGCTGTATACATATAAATAAATTACCAGCAAAGCCTACTGAACAACAGACACAAAAAAAAAAGAGAAAAGACATAGTACCTATATACTCTTCTGTGAGGACTGCAAAAAAAAATTCTTGTTTTTTTATGGCTAAGCCTATCAGACAAAAGACACAAAAAAGAAAGGACATAGTACCTATGTACTCTTCTGTGAAGACTGAATTTTTTTCTAGCTAAGCCTATTGGACAATAGACACAAAAAAAAAGAAGAGATGTAGCATCTATATATTCTTTTTTGAGGATTGCAAAAAAATTCTTTTTTTTTGGCTAAGCCTATCAGACAACAGACACAAAAAAGAAAGGACATAGTACCTATGTGCTCTTCTGTGAACACTGAATTTTTTTTCTGGCTAAGCCTATTGGACAATAGACACACACAAAAAAATAGTGCCTATATGCGGTACTCTTGCGAGGGCCAAATTTTTTTTTTTGGAGGGGGGAGCTAAGCCTACTGGACAACAGACACAAGAAAAAGAAAATATATAGTACCTATGTACTCTTTTGTGAGGACTGAAACTATTTTTGGGGGCTTTAACTTTGTCTTTTATGGAATGTAAAACTTTTGGAGTAAACATTAAACTGTCCTAGAAACCAAAAAAGTTTCTTTAAACTCAGAATTTTTTCTGATTTGGGCATTGGCTGGTAAGAATACAAGCCAATGTTTAGCAACGGTGTTTTTTTTCTTTCTTTTTTTCTTTATATTCTCTTGCATTTCTTCTTGCTATCTATGATGGGGAGTAATTAACATCTAGTCCTTAAAATCAAAAGACAAAAGAGTTCAGACAATTTGTTTTGATGCTGGATGGCCATCTACCTTTTAGAACAGCCATATTTAGCAGTAAAATGTATGAGTTCCACTGCAGATTATGATTTTGCAGCACCAATCATTCAGAAATTGACTTTCAAAAAAAGTATTTAGTTTTTTATTGCAAAATATATTTTGTTTCAACTCTTGTTCTTCAGGGTTAGAGCCTGAGCATTATGGACTGACAGAAAGAGTTTATCAGCTTTTTTTCTCAGTCTATCTAATGTTTTTTGGATATGCTTTTTGCAGGAATCTGGCATTGTAATGTTGTGAACAAATTTTATACTGCTGGGTTAAGTTGGATGCCACCTTGTTTGCTATATCTAAGGATGTAGTCTATAATTAGCACTAAGAAAAGGGGTGAAAGAATGCAATCTTGATTCACTCCTGATCAGAAATGGAAAAAAGTAGTCTGGTCATTGGGGCTATTTCAGTATCTTATTATTGCTGTAAGTTTTTATCATCAGTTATTGACAAATTGTAACTGAAGCTATCAATTATAATGATAATTGTTGTCAATTATAGGTAAACTCGGTTACACTGGTGCAAGACTACTCTTCTAAACTAACTAAAAACAAAATAATTACTTCATTCTTATAAGAGAAACATTATTTAATTGATTTTGAAATTTGATTTCAGTTTAATTCAACCACGCTCCTCTCTTCTAATGCTATATGCATTATGCATATAATAGAGGGCTATACGCATATAATAGAGGGGTATATGCATTCAAAAGTTTTCTGATCTTACATTCCCTTTTCCGTTTATTTTTCATCAACAGTTGATTCAAAATACCAGCTTAAAAAAAGGAGCAAATTTTAGGATAAAATTTAAGATTTTTTAGATTAGTTAACAATCTAAAAGTGAAACAACATACAATTTCATGTACCTCTCAACATTCTTTTGAAACATAATACTTGCTACTACTATCGTTACCTGGCATTCATGCATTTCTTAAGTCATTTAATCATGATGTAGCCTATGCTGCACAAGAAATTCATGCATTTAAACAAGTCTGGTTAGTCAGCCAACAGCCATGCTTCCACAGTCCTCATATTTTTGGGAAAATTCGGAAGATATTTAAATTTCCTCCAAAGAAATTTAGTTCTACCCCCCCCCCCCCCACACACACAAAGACCATCATACTTTATAATATGAATTTTCTGGAAGTATCCATAAAACTCTTTGCAAGTTTGTAACCTTGTTCACATAGATGAATGATTTTATCTTGCTCTGATCTCATTGGCACAATGAACACAAATGATAAACAAAGCACCTTTCCACAATTCTGTAAGTACACTTACTCCTAATTTTGAACACCAAAACACCTTTGTCAATATCACAAACTGAATAGGCTTTTGCATCCAGATCTTGATTCAGTTTGGTTCAGTTTTTCACCCATAATAACGACTAACTAAGAATATATGAGTATAAGAATATACTGAAAATAAACCAATAAAATTTTACTGAAAATTCTAGAATCAAAACCAAAATCAAGCAGACAAGAAATGGGTTCAAGTTTGTCAGCATAAAAAGTATATCAAGAAGAAAATAATTTTACATTATAAGTCAGACAGAAATTATTATACTGTATTTTGGTGGGAGGGTTACCCTTCCCCCCCCCAAAGAAAAAAATTTGGCTTATAATCCTACCCAAATCATTCAAATTGTATTTCATAGTCTACAAGACTCAACACAATATTAAATAAAAACATAATTTTGTCCAAATTTAAAATAACTTTCTCCAAACTTAAGTATATGCAATTTTCTATTCAATTCAAACTTTTTATTTCCTCCGAATACGAAGAGTAAAAATAAAAAAATAAAAAAATAACCGCTAATCAACAGGCCATAAAATTCTTTTAAACTATATAACAACAAGTACGCAAAGGCCTTCAATCAAACTTACCACACAAATTAACACTTCATTCAATAAATAATAAATTAACACTTAAAATTAACGCTTCACAAATTAACACTTCATTCAATAATTAATAAAAAAAATAATTAATTAAGCTTCGTGCGCAGCGTTATATAAATTATGAGAAAAAAGGGGTAATTTGGATAAAAATTTCTTTTGCTTTTTCTCCAAAACATCAACAGGGTTTTTTATTTTATATATATTCATTAAAAAAATATTTGATTCAGATTTAGAAAAGCGGCAAAGAAACTTAGCAAAATTAAAAAATGTGGTTTTTACATGCGCAATATTACTAATTCTAAAAAACAGGAGAAGCAATGAAAAAAACTAAAATCTGAGGAAAAGCGACTGTATTATATACCCGAGCCAGTGATTTCCGAGAAAGAAGATAGCAAAGACAAATTACTGCCCCGAAACTAGACGCTATTCTACTTTTAACTGCTTTAGAAATAGAAGCACGGCATAGAGCTAAAGTTGGTCCATAAGGCACACAAACATATAAAAAGATTCCAAGGATTTTAAAATACTATCATAAATACGAACAGAAATTTCTGAATTAACGAGATCATTAGCCTTAGGACCAAGAATTAAAAACTGACATTTTTCAGGGCAAAAACGAAGTCCATGCTCACTAAAAAACCTTTGCTAAAAAATCTACATTTTGTTGAAGTGACTGAAGTGATCGACTCAAAAGGAGTAAGTCATCTGCGTAAGCAATCCACGACAGAACATAACCTTTACCATAAATAAAAGTCAACTGAATTTGATCAAATAGCCCCGAAACAGTAATATTGAAAATCAAAGGAGAAATAATGCTTCCTTGCCTCAGCCCCCTACATAACTTAACATTATAATCACTAAACTGATTCTTCCACTTAATACGAATACGAGAGGAGCCATACCACTTTTTTAAAACCAAAACTACTGGTAATGGGACATTATTCTTCAGAAGCGCAGTCATAGCCCAAGAATGGATAATTGAATAATACGCCGCCACAAAATCTAACGCAAGTGTATAAACTCTATCCCATTGCTTACAAAAGGATATTATTCTTGAAAGGAGGGTATGAGCAACATCCATGCTTAGACCCTTGCGGAACCCTATTTGATTCAGGCCTTGGTTACAAGACTCCAGATACTTTAATAAAACTAAGTCAAAAACTTTGCTAATCTAGCACGAAACAGTAATCGGCCTATAATCAGAACATCGATTTGTATTCCCTCCTTTTTTTGAAAGGGGTGAAGTGGTAGCACGAGAAAAGCTAGTTGGAAGAACTCCAGAAGAAAGAATAGTAGTAAAAAGAGTAGCGAGGAGAAGGATTGCTTTGGGGGATGCCCATTTTATATGGATTGAATATATACCATCATGATCAAAAGAATGCTTACTTTTTAGAGCTTTAATTGCTACCGTTACATCTTCAACAGAAACAGATATTTTACTATTTGGGCGGGGCTTTGAATTTTTTTCCGATAATAAAGAGTCAAGCCGTGATTCAACTGCCACATCGCCGGATGAAAAAACATGATTATAATGAGTTATCCAATCATCTAGTTTCAGAGAACTATTAGAATCTGGTGAACAATTATTATTACGACGTCTAGAATTAACCAAACTCCAAAGCTCATTCTTATCACTAGTAATCCTTGAACCAATTTCATTTTTTATAATTTCATTATGCAAACGCAACTCAGCCCGAAAAACGCGTTTAGTTAATTTCATACCATCATAAAATGGTCCAGATCGCGGTTATCCTGCGCAATTCCAAAGGTAACAAGCTTGAGATGCATTCTTTTGGCTTTGCTTTAAAATCGGGTTAAGTTTCCAACCTAAAACACGAGATCCACGACGGAAAGAATCAGTCGTAAATGTTTTATTAGCCTCGACTTTTAAACTATGAACAATTTCAAGGTAAAATAGATCAATATCAATTTGATCAACATCCTTAGAATAATTTACAATTATTTTAGCTAAAAGAGCATCTGATTCTTCATGATATTTGCACATTTTTTCCCGATCCCAGATCATTTTATTTACAATTTGACTAGAACGATGGATAATTTTAAAAGATGGAATTTGAATATTTAAATGAAAAGAAAGGTAAAAATGGTCACTAATAGGCATATCCAATCCAACATGAACAGGCTGTGGCAATAACGCTGCATTTGAAACAAGCACATGGTCTAGATTAGAGCAGGAACCAGAATTATGGACATACGTAAAATCCTCATCTTTTGAAACTATAGTAAAAACCGAAAACAAAGGTAAAAGAGCGGAGGAGCGGACATCAGAGATAGCAATGTTGCAGTTAAAATCCCCTCAAATAAGCCACTGGAAATCTGATGGAACTTTCGCCACAAATCGCGATAATTCTAAACATGCAAAATTGAAATCAAAATCCGAATCAATAGTATGATAATTTGTTGGTAAATAGCACGAGAAAACGATAATCCCTGGGATTCGAACAGCAACAAAATAACGATTAACAGCAAACAATGAAACTGGAATATTCTCTCGAATAAAAATGCAAACGCCTCCAGATGGGCGTCCACCTGTATGTGTAGCTGGAGATATAAAACACTTAAACTGCTGCGACAGGCTCGAAAGAAGACTAGTAGAGTGGTCCAGAAGGTGATGCTCTTGCAGAAACAAAATATCCAGATCACGCAGCATAGACTGCAATACATGTTGTTTATCACCAAATGCATTCAAATATATAATCTTTGCACTAATCATTTTTTATTCTTTGCAACTTTTTCGGTTAACTGTTTGCAGCGAAAGCTAAATCCAGTATGCTCATGAGATCCACAATGGAAGCAACAAGGTTCATTCTGGCAAGGGTTGTTCCTAGAATGAGAGTGTCCCCTACCAAGACACTTGAGACAACGTTACACGCTAGAGCAGCCCGACGATATATGCTCTAGCGACCCGCATTTGTAGCACATTCGCGGTAAAAACTTATAATCAGTAAGCCGGAAATGTTCGTAGCCAACGTGAATCCCATGACGCAAATAATGAGACTTAGCCGCCGTCGAACGGAAGTATACACGATATGATTTCGAAACACCGATGCGCTGTATCTCTTCGATACCTTGGTTAGAAGCACACACACTCTCTGGATCGATCGGGAAGTCCACTCGTGATAATAAGCCGACAATTCTCGATTTGCGAACCTCAGTTTTACCGATTTTTTCATTCAAACAGGCTTTCAAGTTTTCGGCGTTTTGTCTTTTCGTATGAATGACCCATTTCGGTTGCTAGGATCCTGATTCCTTAGAAAGTGAAATCCGCACTATTCCATCAGCTTCATCCAAGGATTTCAGAAAAGCTTCACGCTTTAAGGGATCATCACAATTTTGTAGCGGTGAATCTACTACAAGACCCACTGTTTCTGACTCGCTATTCAGCGGAGGCCAGGATTTATCTTTAAGCTTTTCTTTATTTATACAGCTCAAAACCTTGCTCTGTACTCCGTCACAACACTCTTTCACCAAAGCAGGAGTCTCCGCTACCTTACTTGTGACGTAATCAAGTTTATCAATTATGCTAAAAAGATGCCGGTCCCAGGTTTGAATGGCACAGCTAAAGTGAGCATTTTGCTCCGTATCTATCGCAGGTATCGCATCACTTGCAGTCATAACGAATTTCAGATTTGGCAAGCAAGGGGTTGCATCCTCAGAAATAAGGATGTCTAAAATATCCTGTGACAGGCTTTGCTTAGCAGAAGGGCCGCGACATGCAAGGAGTTTATGCGTGGGATTCACTAGAGATGTTAGGAGGCTTCTAGCTTGATCAAGATGATCAGTAGAATAGAAGTTTGCACACGCAGATATACAGGAGGCGGACGAAATTCCTGGAAACAAGAGCTCCCAAAGACCTTCCTGGAACGTAATTTAGGCCCTGAGATCAGTTTCAAAATTTTTAATTTCCAAATTCGACTGTTTCCAAAGACACCAAAAAACCCTCATCTAGAATTTTACCCTTATTTGATTAAATTATTTTACACAAATAGACAAAACATTCTGCAGCAACTACTGGTAATACAATTTTTGAAACTATTACACTTGCCATTCCCACAATATTCATAGATGAATAACAAACATTAGAATAACATAAATCACTGTACTTAAGATGCTTACAAAAAAGGAACACTTTCATCATTACATTCTTGTGCAACAACCTTTACTGCAGCCTTGAAATATGCCAAACTACTCAAATTTCTAATTCAGCTGAAATTATATCCTATAAAAAGGGACAAAATTTCTTAAAAACAAAGGAAGCTCTAGCTGCATCTGCAAATTGGTGTACAAGATTTGATGCTCCTTATGTATATTTACTACAAAGGCAACTAGTAATGGAGCAAAAATTTTCTTTTTAAAGAAGAGGGAAGCAGATTACTCAAATGTTTATATGTGAAAATACAAACTTGATCTTCAGTTTTTTACACATTGAGAAGTTGATTTTTAACATAAAGTTCATTAGTATTATGAAGAGGTAAAACTTCAGGGGGCAGAAATTTAATTAACTCATTTTGGACTCTTCATTTTTGTGTAGCACAACCTACAGTTACTTGCCTCCACAGGATAACTATAGTAAACACATAAGTAGAAACTAGCAAAGTAAAGTAACCAAAAAATTTTATTTGACACAAAACTTTTTACTTGGTAAAGTACTCCAGAGATCTTGAGAATTTGTGCTGTAGAGAATGAAATTATTTTGATAGAGGGATGAAAGCTCCTGTTTCTAAAAACTTTGGTTTCACACCAAGAGAGGGTGGAGAGAGAGAGAGAGGGTGGAGGGAGATACTACAAAAAATCTTTCTTTGGACCTATTCCTAAAAGTTTTGCTCACAATAGAAAATTTTCTAAGCCAGCAAAAAGGATAAATTTTTGTATTCTCAATCAGCATTCTAGCTTAAAATGTGAGCATACACCTTGATTTAAGTTTCAATACTCTTCCCTAATATACCCTACTAATTCCTATCCTCACCAAGTGTGTCTTGAGCCCCTCCATTTGACTCAAAAGCCAATGCTAAGTTGATATTTCACTGTCATCTATTCCAATATATAGCTATGCTAGAACCAAAACTCATAAATTTAACAATGTGTAAGCATTGTCTAATCCACATATATGGCTATACTAGAACCAAAACTCATAAAGTTAACAATGTGTAATCTTTTAATTTTGACATTTTTCAGCATAGTCAGTTGAGTTTGAAGTACAAACAGGAGAAATGAGAGTTGTTTTAGTTTGACAACTCTGAGTCCGATTACACATTCTAAAATTCTTACAAATATAACTATTACTGCTGCTGCAACTACACCCTAGCTGTCTTGTAATATAGCCTTAATATAGCCTTGGGCCAGATATAGCCTTACAATGTATACAAAATTTTGCTGATTTTGTGGTAGTGTTGTAAAATTACCATAAATAAAAACTTGGTAAGTAAAATAGGTAAAATACCAATTTTATGGGGAGTCTATAAAATTATGGTAAAATACATAAAATACCCAAATTTACCAGTTACAGTACTATTTTGTGGGTTTGAATATTTTTTTGCACTTTTATCCTGTCAACAGTTGGTTTATAATGCTTAATAAAGCAAATTTGGAAGAAAAAAAACACTAAGAAAAACAGCAAAATTTTACACAATCCCTATGTACCAAACAAATTGCAGCAAAAGCAAATTTCTTAGTTTTTTCATAGGCAGCACAATAGTGCTGTCTAAGTAAAGTAGGCTCTATGTAGGCTATTCATAAGAAGTCAAGAGTAGCCTGTTTGTGATTTCAGGTACTTTTTTATGAACAAGAAGTTTTTTTTTCCCCAAGGCACTTTATGTGGAAGCAGTTATAATAGAACTTCACAAGAGTCTCATTTGATTGGATACTGAAAGCTCTAGTCCCCCTCTTAAGAGTTAAAAGTGACTGGAGGACAATCAACTCTCCTCTTATGCCCCCTTCCCCCCAAAGACATCCAAAAAAGATTTTGAGATAACTATTTTGTTCAACATAGTTGAAAGGTCCAATAATAATGGCTCTTTGGATGTCAACCCTCACTCTCCCTCCAAAGTCCTTGGGGCAAGGGTTTTAAGTTGTGCAACTTTCCATTGTTCATAATATAGCATTTCTTACCAGAAAAGGGGGGGGGGCATATTTGACCCATGGAGTCTGAAAAGAACAAGGGCATTCAGGTGAAGATTTTCAGAGAATGTCAAGGGGAGTGTTGAACTGAACTAAACAAAATACACTATGTGCATGCAGTTTGTGTCTCATGAATGGTTTAGGGTAATAAGTTGGAATCTTCAGGGAATGATCAATTGACCAAAAGACAATGTGCATGATACTATAATACTTCTACTGTACCTAATACTAAGGCTAAGAGTATTAAGGTGAAAATTTCTGAGTATGTTGAAGGAAAATTGAACTAAACCAAAACATACTATGTGTATAGAGCTTATCAAAAGGGCATACCAGAAATATCATACGAGCAGCTTAAGAGTTTTAGGTGGAAACTGTCAGGCAAGGTGAGGGGTATGTACAGCTGACCAACAGACAATAAGTGTAAAATACCACTGTTACCTCTACTTGAACTTAACACTCTATGCTATTCCTAAGATATTGCTGATGTGCCCCTTTGACAACACATATGCACATAGAGTGTTTTGAATTAGATCAAGTTCCTACTCAATAGTTAAGATTCACTTACTAAAAATAGCTGTCATAGTTACAGCTGACACTGCAACTAAATTATGCTACCCTTTACAACAATATATATATATATATATATATATATATATATATATATATATATATATATATATATATATATATATATATATATATATATACTAAATACAATTAATAGCACTTGTAAAAAAAGGAACAAATGAATTGCTGAAATTATTTGTCCTGCTGTGTACTGGTTCCAGCTTATTCATGTGGCGTGTGTTTCTGTTGATTGTGGCAGCAGGGAGTAGTAGGTATCAGTGCTTATCACTCAAAAGAACAGAGTGCCCAAATTTGCATACCAGCTGATATTTTTATTCTTTAAGTGTTGGGATTTGTAGAGCTGCAAGGGCTGAATCATAAGTAATATATTTGATTCCTAGAATGATTTTTAGGGCTTGTTTTTTGCACTGTCTCAAGTTCATCATTAAAGAGGTCAAGGTTAAGCACTTGAGGCCGCAAAACAGGGCACACCTATTCAAGCAGAGGGTGTATGTAACACGTGTACATGAGCAGCAAATGCTTTATAGAAAACCCCAATCGACACAGTGAGGTTAAGAATCACAGCATGTAGTTGCCCTTTCTCACAAGATTTATGATGTGTGGCCCAGACAAACAATCATCACCACAGATAGGTATGATCAAGGGGACCATTCTTCTGTAGTTTAGAGTAGACACTGCCACACAACATCAATTTCTGATAGAGTATGTGAGTTGGTTGGGTATGACAAGCAGCATCAGCATCCTAGCACAACTCAGTTGTATGTACACATATATCCATCACTATTTATGAGACACCACTGATGAACAGCTCCAGTTGTATCTTGAAGGTTTGGTTTCCCATTCTTTGTTGAGTCTCCTTTTAAAAACTTCAGTTGATGTTGAAGACACTGTCTCCTTGCTTAAACAGTCCTAATCATTAATGATCCTTTGGCTAAAGAAATGTAGTCTGATTCTACTTTTAACTCGGGGCTTATGAAACTTCTTAGAATCACCTCGTGTTTGTCTTTTGTTGGGTAAATGGTTAAAGAACTTATTTTGGGGTTGGTTGATAAATTTATATGTGAGTAGCATGTCACTCCGCTTGCGTTGGAAGGTCAAAGAAGGGAGTTGTAGGTTAGATAGCCTTTCACCATATGGTTTCTCACCAAGTCCAGAGATGCAATTGGTGGCCCTCCTTAGTACATCTTCAATCAACAGTGTATCACCCTTGTAAAAAGGACCAGCAAGGCAGGTTCCAAAATCAAGAACTGGTCTCACAATCGACTTGTAAAGCTTCAAGAAGACTCTGTGTGATCCACTAGTAAGTACTCTTTTAAGTAGTCCAAGACTTGAATTTTCCTTGGAAACAGTTTGCACAGAGTGTTCATGGAACTTAAGAAGATTATCTACTGTGACTCCCTGGTCCCTGCCACTGGTGCAAGTTTGGAGGGGAATGGGGGGTGATGTCTGGATATCATTCATAGTGTATTGGTGCAGAGGATTATTGTTACCAAAATGAATGGTGACACATTTTGATATGTTGAAAGAGAGCCTATCTGCCCATGCCTGAATGTGGTCAAGGTCAGATTGTATTGATGGCTTATCAGGTACACCAAATAGTTTGGAGTCATCAGCATAAAGGGTTAAGTAGTTGTTGACTTCAGTAATCATATCATTTATATAAAGAAGAAATGATGTGGGTCCCAAAACTTTCCCTGGGGAGCACCACTTAGAACATTACAGGGCTGGGAGTAGATACATTTGCTATCTGTTGTGAAGAGCTGTACAGTGTGGGATCTACCAGTCAGGAAGTCCATTAGCCAGTCTACTAATTCATGGTGGATTCCTGCTGCTATTAGCTTAAAACGAAGCCAATTATATGGGACCTTATCAAATGCATTGGCTAGGTCCAAAAGAATAAAATCAACAGGAAGGCCTTTGTCCAGTAGCTGGGTAACCTGTTTGTAGGCATCTAGAAGGTTAGTTTCTACAGATTGTCCTGGGAGAAAGCCGTGCTGCTTGTTGGAGATAATTTCATTAGTAACAAGGTGTAAAAGAAGTGCAGCATTAGCAATCCTCTCAAGTACTTTTGCAGCAGCAGACATGAGGCTGATAGGTCTATAATTTTCAGCTTTGGATTTATCCCCCTTTTTGAAGATAGGTGTAATATAGGCTAGTTTCCATTGGGAGAAGACACACATATGATGAAGAGAAGGTTGAAAAAGTATAGATAGTGCAGGGGCAATTTCAAAAGCATCTTCTTTTAGCAGACGAGGATGAATGTTATCAGGACCAGCACTTTTGTTGATGTCATGGCTATTGAGTTGTTTTTCAACCATAGAAGTAGTAACTGTAATGTGACTCATTTCCTTCTGGATGTTGTACTTTAAGTTGGGAATGGGAACATTATAAGGTTCACTTGTGAAGACTGATGCAAATTCCTCATTTAGAAGATCTGCTATATTTTGGGTACCAATGACTTTGTTTCCATCACTTGTTAAGTGTTTTATGGATCTCTGGTTGTGATCTCTGCTTGATACATAATTCCAGAATTTTTTAGGGTTCAACTTACTTTGGCTAGCAAGTCTTGTCTCAAAATTACCGTACAGTTGTTTGGTGAGACTCCTTAATTTATTTTCCGCTTTGACATATTTTTCATAATGGCATGGCTTATCCTTTTTTCTCCAATGGCATTTCTTTAAGTTTCTTTGTTGTCTTATGCCAGCTGTCATGTATGGTAAGGTCTTTGGTATGGGGATAAAACTTTCTGCTGTGTTCTATTGCCAAGTTTCCATGAGTAGAGCCAAGAATTTCTCCCACTGCTCATTGATCCCACCCTGGAGGGTCAATTCCCAGTTAATTGCCTCAATGTGACCCTAATCACCTCATAGTCTGTAAATATCTTTTTTTTATGTCTATTTCTTGCTTTGCGTCTATGAGTAACTAATTCAATGGCAAGGTGGTGACTTTTACCAATAGGCAGGAGACAATTTATCCTTTAGATCAGTTCACTATTATTAACAAAGACTAGGTCAAGTAATGTTGGTTCCTAGTGGGGGCAAAAACGTGTGGGTTGGTTGATTGCTTGGAAGGCAGAGAGATCATGAATACAATCAATAAAAGGACTGATGGTGGAAAACTACAAGTAAGTGGGGTATACAGAATATCTTTCTTCCACAGATGTTAGGAAAATTGAAGTCACCTCCTATAAGAAAATCACCTTTGAAATTTTCTATGGCTTTCTGGAACATATTTGAGAACACATACTTGGTGTTGATGGAGGAGGGTGCTGAGGGACTATGGTATAAACATCCAATCCTGGTTTGGTGTAGGTCTTGGCCTTGGTCTGTGATATCAAACCAAATGGCCTCTACAGATGGCAGACTAGATTCTATATGAAGTTCCTTCACAATATATGCTGCTTTTATATAAGCTAGGACTCCATGCTTGCATTCTTTTGATGAGAGGTTAGAATTGGATATGTGTATCTTCTAATCTACTCTTGGTGTTCTTAGGGCATACTTCAGTAAGTAGAACCAGGTCATAATCTTTATTGTAAATTATACTTTTTAATTCATTTATTTTGTTAGTAATTTGATCTATGTTGGCTAATAGAAGGCAAAAGTCTGAACTTACTTTTGAGCAGCCATTGATATCTGGTCCTTGTTCCTCATGTTCTGTATGTATAGAATCAGTTGATTGGCAAAGAGAATTGTCATTGATGATGGACTGGCTAACTGAAGTATCTGATGTAGTACATGTTTCAAACAAGGATAGTAAAGTAGAACATGGAGACATATAAACACTTTTATTATCATCATGACTATTAACACTAATTACAACATGTGGCAGCTTTACATTTGCATGGGTGGTGGGGTGTGTATTTCTGCAACACCCAGTGCTCCATTTTTTGGAACTATGTTCCCATTACAAATAGCAAGGTCTTTGTCTCCAGCAGTAACTCTTGCTTTCAGATCTTCAACAAGTGTCTTATGTCTAGTTCTGTCTTCTCTTGACATGTTGCTATAAAACTGGATGTCTGACTTTTGCTGGGAAGACTTTTTAATAATGGTATGCTTAATCAAAATTGTAGGCACTGTGAAAAGTAGAGGGGGAGGTCTTTGAACTGATTCACTGGCAACAGTTTGCTTAGGGAGTAGATGTTAAAGCTGGAGATAGGAATAGATAGTAGGTTGTACTGGGACTCTAGAAAGTTTTGAACATAAGTATTATCATCTGTTGTCACAGGAATGCCATAAGCATCTAGATTTTTTTTTTCTGCTGCTCTCTATTTATTTCATCACATATTAGTGTCTTAGGTCTGTTTGCACCTGGCAGCTGGTGTCTGTTCTTAGAGTATTTGTTTCAGCCTTTACAGTATCAGATGCAATTTCTTTAACTTTGGTGATGTTGCACTTTGATTCTACTGCAAGTTCAATAGTATCAACTCTGGTTTTAATTGCTTCTATGTTGCTGTTCAGTCCTTCAGATAATGTGCTCATTTGCAGGGACAGACTTGTTTGTAAGCATGAAATTGTGTTCATAACAATTTTGGCAACATCATCCACAGTAGCTGCAGCTGAATTAGTTTGGGTTTCAGGTGGATTGACTTTACATTGAATACACAACCATTGGCAACCTATTTTTGATGTAATTTTATTAAGTAGGTTGTATTCTTCAGCACTTAGCTTAAGACAGGTTGCACACAGCCATCTTCTACACTTATCACAATTAATTGCCTCTGCAGCATCATCAAGGCCAATACTACAGGCAGCACGGCTATCTTTATCCTTGCATGGGCTTGCTTGCACTTGTTTATTGCCTTTAGGTGGCATTACAGCTTAATTTCACTAATATTTGGCTTCCAACAAATAAGAATCCAATATTGGCAGAAAAAAAAGAAGCAGCAACAAACATAATGAGCACTGGAAATCCTTCACATTTAGAAAAAGGAAAAGCACTTGATTCAGTGAAACATGGATCAGCTTTACCAATGAAAGAATAATAGATATTTTACTTAGGCTTTCCAGCTTTCCCTTTTGGTTTATGTTACTGATTTTATATATAGCCTATAATTTTTTCAGTTCATATACAATAATTTCAGTGAATTTTTTGTTATTCATATTATTGACTTATGAATAAAGTAAACATACCACTCAATGCCTTTTTTTATGCTATTTCCAAATATAATGATCATTTTTGTTGGAAAGAATTTTACCTCCACCCCTATATATACCAATCCAGGATAGGCCTATCTATTTGCACATTAGGGGGGGGGGGGGTGTTGGGAAAGATTAAACTTACCTCTCATTTACATAAGAAATAAAATTTACCCTCACCCCCTAATCAGCAAATATATAGGTATAGACCCTGAGTATACACCCTGAATTGGTATAGGCTATATAGGCCTAGGGGTGGGGGTCAAATTCATTTCTGACAAAAATGATTATTATATTTGGAAACAGCATAAAAAAGGCATTGAGTGGTAGGTTTACTTTATTTGCACATCAATGATATGAATAACAAAAAATGTAGCCTACCATAATTTCAAGTGCTTGATCTTAAACACTTTTAATAATAACCATACTGATGTATAGCTTAGATTTTTAGCTTTTCTCTGATATATAAAAATTTAACAGTCAATATATACAAAATCATATTATTGAGTTAGGACTAAAGTGAATACACCATTCAATGCCTTTTTTTATGCTGATTACGAATATAATAATCATTCCTATCGGAAATTCAAATTTAAGCCATTTTTGAGCTCTTGAAAATGACAAAAAATAGGGTGTAAAAAGGCTAATATAGGGTGTAAAAATGCTTAAAACATTTGTTTTAAACTTACTGTTTCATAATAAATCCTTATTTTAATCCACAAGCACTGACTTTCCATGAGTAACAAGTATATAAGTTCCAAAAATTTATTTTCCAAATATTATGTATTTTTTTCTTCCTTAACGCTGAATGTTCAAGAATGCATTTTTGACGAAACGTCGAAAATATTAAACCTAACCAAACCTAACCTAACCTAACCTAATCCTTTAATATTTTCAATGGTTTGTCAAAAACGCATTCTTGAACATTCAGCATTAAGGAAGAAAAAAATACATAATATTTGCAAAATGAATTCTTGGAACATATATACTTGTGATTATCCAACTTACTCATGGAAAGTCAGTGCTTATGGATTAAAATAAGTATTTATTATGAAACAGTAAGTTTAAAACAAAGGTTTTAAGCCTTTTTCCACGCTATATTAGCCTTTTTTCACCCTATTTTTTGTCATTTTCAAGAGCTAAAAAATGGCTTAAATTTGAATTTCCGATAGGAATGATTATTATATTCGTAATCAGCATAAAAAAAGGCATCGAATGGTGTATTCACTTTAGTCCTAACTCAATAATATGATTTCGTATATATTGACCAATTTAACAATTCCTCTTTGGTAACAAAATGTGAGGATTTTTGTTTTATGTAATGCTCAATTGGATAGGCCTACTGGTTTTCTACCCTAGCCTATCAGCAAAGATATTGTCAAAACTAGCCTAGTTCAGGCTGACTTACCTTAGACATGTGTTCTGTGAAGCTATCATCTGATTCAATGCTAGGAATGCCTCCAACATCAAAGAATTGGTCTCCAACTATTCCATTTGAACCAACAGTAGCATTCATTTTCTTGAATCTCTTTTTCGTGCCTAAATCAAATGGGATTATGCAC
Source organism: Artemia sinica (assembly GCA_027921565.1). Taxonomy (NCBI): domain Eukaryota; kingdom Metazoa; phylum Arthropoda; class Branchiopoda; order Anostraca; family Artemiidae; genus Artemia; species Artemia sinica. Next base: position 55,308,981 of record CM051267.1, on the reverse strand, counting down.
CTTTCTTTTCTCTGGCTAAATAGAGCCTGGACAATGTTGTCTGTCAAGAATCCTAGACAGCGGGGTTTCCGTGACCATTCCGTGACGAGGAAGGATATGATGAAAATTCAAGAGAATATTTAATCCTCAAGGATAATTAGATCATTTTGGGGAATATGAAGACAGAAGGTAAGGTTTATTTAGTTAATTGATTACAAAAACGTTTTCCACAAAATAAGTTTTTCAAAGAAAAGTAAAGAACTCCATTAAACCAAAAATGAGCAAAAATAAAATCAAATAATCTACCAAGCGTGAAACTACCATAAATCAGCATCGATAAATAAATGAAACCCAAAACGAACAGAAATTACAATAAATAACCGATTCAAACTCAAAATAAGCAGAAATTAACATGGGTAGGGCTGAAAACACCTATGCCTTCCCAAGGCCAGAATATAATTTGCGCTTTACGGAAAAAATATAAATGTTTTTACTTTTATAACTTTAATAAATGAAATAATATTAGAATTTTGATTAATAAATATCAGTATATGTATGTTAAACTGACAATGCACATTCATTTGTATTTTTTCAGAAAAATGCAAATTATCTTCTGGCCTTGGGAAGGCATAAGGGTTTTGAGCCCTACTCATGTTAATTTCTGCTCGTTTTGAGTTTGACTCGGTTATTTATTGGAATTTCTGTTCTTTTTGGGTTTCATCTATTTATCGATGCTGATTTGTGGTAGTTTCACGCTTGGTAGATTTTTTGATTTTATTTTTGCTCATTTTTGGCTTAATGGAGTTCTTTACTTTTCTTTGAAAAACTTATTTTGTGGAAAAAGTTTTTTTAAATTAATTTCTGTTCGTTTTATATTGACATAGTCTTTTCAGGGAAAAAGAAAATAATAGTTTAGATCTTTTCGTGTTTTATAGTTTATAGTTTGGCCTGCTATTTGTATACTGGACAAAAATTTCCAGTAATTTTTAATAACATACACCGTTTTAAAAATCTGGACACAAATAGTAGTGTTTAATTTAGTTTCATACCTCCTCTAGTTGACCTGAAATAGAAAACTTGATACCATTCGCAAAAAAAAATCTGTTTACTTTCTTTGATAGCTTGTATACATTTACGCTGTTTTGATTTGGTTAAATTTTAAGAGCAGAAGTAGCCCCGAAAGTTTGAACATAATACCCTCAGTCGTTCTTGGGATACTGCTTAGATGCCTTATTGAGAATTGACATTAACACTGTTCATTGTGATTTAATCTTAAGGCAACAAATAGTTTTTAAAAATAATGGGCAAATGGGAGGGTGGGCATTGAAGGGGGGTTAGTTACCCTCCAATCACTTTCAACTATTAAAAAGGACACTAGCCCTTTCTATTTTCAATCAAATGAGCCCTTTTCGAAGTTTCTACGAAAACTCTTCCGATACAAAGTGCCCTGGTCTAAAGACAAAAAAAAAATTAAAAAAAAAAAAATTGTACCCACATCGCTCTTTACTATAAAAATTTCAAGCCTTCCAATCACTTTCGACTATTAAAAGGGGCACTAGCCCTTTCAATTTCCAATCGAAAGAGCCCTTTTTGAGTTTCTACGTCAACGCTTTCTATATAGACACCTTATATACCCCCAGGGTATAAATTACAACCCTTGCCCTGAGGACTGTGAGGGGGGTGTCATCCTCAAAGACCTAATTTTCAGAACTTTCAACTACGTTGAACAAAATAGTTATTTAAAAATTTTGATTGGATGTGTTTGCGGAAATTGTGGGCGTGAGAGGGGCGTTAGTTGCTCTAAAATCACTTTCAACTATTAAAAAAGGCACTAGCCCTTTCAGTTTCCAATCGAAAGAGCCCTTTTGAAGTTTCTACGACAACGCTTTCTATAAAAACCTTATATGCTCCCAGGGTATAACTTACAACTCTTGCCCTTGGGGCTGGGGGGGGGGGCTAGCATCCTCAAAGACCTAATTTCCAGAACTTTCGACTACGTTGAACAAAATTGCTATCTCAAAATTTTGATTGTATGTGTTTGGGGAAATTGTGGGCGTGAGAGGGGGGTTAGTTGCCCTCCAATCACTTCTGACTATTAAAAAGGGCGCTAGCCCTTTCAATTTCCAATCGAATGAATTCTTTTTGAAGTTTTACGACAATGCTTTCTATAAAAACCTTATAAGCCCCTAGGGCACAACTTACAACCCTCGTCCTGAGGGCTGTAAGGGGGTTGTCATCCTCAAAGACCTAATTTCCAGAACTTTCAACTACGTTGAACAAAATAGCTATCACAAAATTTTGATTTGTGTCTTTGGGGAAATGGTGGGCGTGAGAGGGGGGTTAGCTGCCCTCCAATCACTTTTGACTATTAAAAACGGCACTAGCCCTTTCAATTTCCAACTGAATGAGCCCTTTTTGAAGTTTCTACGACTGCACTTTATATAGAAACCTTATGTGCACTCAGAACAAAACGTATATTCCTTTCCCTGAGGGCTATGGATGGAGTGTCATCCTCAAAGACATAATTTCTGGACAATTCAACTACCTTGAAAAAACGGCCATCTCAAAATTTTGATAGGATGTGTTTGGGGAAATGGTCAAAAACATAATTTCCGGACTTTTTAACTACTTAGAACAAAATGGCTATCTCAAAATTTTGATTTGATATGTTCGGGAAAATAGTGGATGTGAGAGGGGTGTTAGTTATCCTCCAATCACTTTCGATTATTAAAAAGGGCACAAGCCCTTCGAATTTCCAATCGAATGAGCCTGTTTTGAAGTTTCTACAACAACGCCTTCTATAAAAACCTTATATGCCCCCAGGGCATAACTTAAAACCCTTGCCCTGAGGGTTGTGGGGCAGTGTCCTTTTCAAAAACATATTTTCTATCTGGAAATCAACTACGCTGAACAAAATCCAATCGAATGAGCCCTTTTTGAAGTTTGATACAACATCGCTATCTATAAAAACCTTATATGCCCCCAGGTCATAACTTACAGCCCTTGCCCGGAAGGCTCTGAGGAGGTTACTACTACTGCTACTACTAACAACTCTCTGCAGCACCAATCCGCCTGAGGCCAACAGAGCTACGCACGCTCCTCCTCCATCCCAATCTATTCAAAGCCTCCCTTTTTAACCCTCCCAAGAAGTTCTCATTTCCTTTAAACTTTTCTTTATGACGTCCTTCCACCCCAGACGAGGACGACCTGCTTTCCGTTTAGCCCTAGACAGTTGGCCAAAAAGAACAATCTTAGGCAATCTGTCATCCTGTACCGTGAGTAAAATATGATGTATTTAAAATACAAAAAAATAAAGTTCCTTCTTTCTAAAGATAATTCCGACTTCCTCTAATTAAGTTTAAATCTAGTTTCAAAAAAAGAAAAGTCCTTAATCAGCAAAGAGAAAAATTGTATCTTAGCCTCAGACAAAGAACGGCGCTATCCAGTTTTGAATTTCGCCGAGAAGAGTGGTAATAAAAAAACTACAAAATACAATGTTTTCGCAGGAGGTCTAAGTGATAAGAGTGTGTGAACGTCTAAATCATCAAAAATATTTAAGACAGATTATTGGACGGAGGGTTTGGCCCGCCTCAGGATTTAGGCTAATTGTGAGTCGTCAATTAGAGCGCAGGACAAAAACTAAGTTTTATAAGGTTGTAAAAGTGCTTTTTTGGAGGATTCGTAAATCAGATTCAGGATCATTTAGAGCAGAATTATATTGGCATTCAGTCATTGCGATTCAAATTATTATGCAGTCATTGTAGACTTGGTTATTATTTGCCGTCAATTGAAGCGAGCATTGCTGTACACCTAAATATGTAAGTCATAATAAAACTATTGTCTTTCTATTTGCGTTTATTATATTTTATATGTTTGTATCTAGTCGCACGACAGGTAGCTAGTTCGCATACTTCCAAGGTAATGCTCCCCAGGAATCTGATTTCTACATACTATAACATGTAATTGATTTCGAGATAACCCAAGGAAAGGAGGTTACATTTGTATAATTACAAATGTGCAATTGTCTCAGTCATTTCTTTTATCGCTACAAAAAAAAATTATACTACGATCAGACCATAAAAGCTTGCAGTACCTGCTCACATTTAAAAACCCCACGGGAATTCTAGCTAGATTGATTATGAAAATCCAAGACCTAGATTACGAATTTGAACATTTAAAAGGTAAACAAAACGCAGCTTGCGACTTTTTGAGTAGATACCCAGAAAATATTCCGTCGGAAGCTGAGAAAAATGAAGTTAACACTATCAATGCTAAGAGTAAACATAAATGTAAGAAAAACAAAGTCAAAGACACAGTAAAAGAAAATAAGGTTAACTATTGTACCCTGTCTTTAGAAAATATAAAAAAGCAAAAAAAGGACGAAATGTGTGTAGCACTTATTAATTATTTTGTGAATGACGATGCGTTACCGGATAAATTCAAAACTCTTAGAAAAGAGATAGACAACTTTTACTATGATCTTGATTAAGAAATACTATGTAGAATCGTGACTGCTGAGACAAATAGACACCAAACCTCAATAATACCTGTGTTACCACAAAACTTAATAATACCTGCGTTCGAATATTTTCATTCCGATATAGGTGGACACTTAGGAGTAACGAAAACTTTCCATAAATTAAAACAATATTTTTACGTGCCTTCGGGAATAACAAAACTTAAAGAATTTATAAGTACATGCGAAGCGTGTAACTTAAGAAAAAACCCCCAAGCTTATCCTAATGATCCAATGGGAAGGGTCCCGGTAGCAAAGTACCCCTTCGATATTGTCTCATTTGACTTATATGGAACCAGCGGAGGCTTGCCTGTTTCCAACAGAGGCCATACTTGTATTCTTTCAGTTATAGATCACTTTTCCGGATTTACTTTTGCAAAAGCATTAAAAAATCGAAGCGCTTACGCCACAAGTAAGGCGTTGGCAAAATTATTTTTAAAATTTAGCATTCCAAATAAGGTTTTAAGTGACAACGGAAGCAATTTTGTTTCAAAGGTAACAAAAGATTTAATGAGTTTTCTTAACATAGAGAAAATGGTGACATCTCCGTATCACCCACAAGCTAATGGTAAAATAGAAAATAGGCATAAAATATTTTCGAACGTATTAAGCATTTATACAAAAGACAATAGGAACGATTGGGATCAGTTCTTACCTTATTTAACTAACGTAATCAACACTGCTTATTCAGAAACAACTAGAGACAATCCATTTTATTTACTTTTTGGTCGTTATTTAGAATCCCGTATGATGAGATTATTGAATCTCGGCAATATTATAATAACTCGGAGAATTACAAACAAGAGTTCATAAATAGGATGAGGAAAACTTATAAAATAGTTAGGCAAGAGTTGGAAAAATGTAAAATAAACCAAGAACTAAGAAACCAACCCAATGTCAAGTGAAGCATAGATTTAAAAATAGGAGATTGCGTTTACCTAAAGAACGAGGCAAAAACGGAAGGCAAAAAACTTTCCAACAAATATTCTGGACCGTACAGAATAGTCAAAAAGTACGATAACGATTATACTTTTAAAATGGAGAACCCCGATAGTGGAAGAACTTACAAGGCGCATGTTAGCCGAATAAAAAGAGTAAAATTTCCAGAGAGATGGGTATCACGTCCCTCCTCTACTGATTCGTCAGTTGCAGAAAATGAGCCCCCTAAATCAAGATTGGCAGAGCTAAAACCCTTTAATTTCAAGCAAGACTATTTCGAGGATGAGAGCGATGAGAAAATCTTTGAAGAATTTTTAGCTATGAAAAATTTAGTTATTCCTAAAGGAAAATCTCTACTACCAGAGAGAGTAAAAACGCCAAAAGATTCAAAAAGTTCATCATCAGAGAGCGCGGGAGAATTAGATTATACTATATCGCCAAAAACCCATTTTTTCCCCGATAGAATTTCGACCCCTTGTCCCCCAAAAGATTTCCAGACGATATGGTTTCCCCTGTAACACCAATAGAAAGGCCCCTGTCTTTACAGGAGGAATTAAACAGAGCTGTAGAAACCCCCGGTATTACTGTAAAAAAAACTCCTCCCAAAGATTCAACTAAAACAAATCTGCGAGAAGCTATGGATTTAATAAATTTCCCCATAAAAACGAGTCAAAGTACATTGGCCGAGAATAAAACTCCCAAGGATGACCAGCAAGGACAATATCATGATATAACTGTGTCCAAGGTCAAACCTAAACAGTGGACTTCATGGAGGGAAACACTAGTGCAAAGAATGCCCCATCCCCCTGAAGACATGGCATTTAAACAGTGGAGGAACCCCGCAAAAACGCTTGATTCCTCTCAAAGCTCTCAAGAATATTCAAATCTCCCGAGTGGAAAACTCAAAGCGAGGACTTAGAGAATAAACCTTCTACTTCCAGAGGAGTAGAAATTTACGAAGGAAGGGGAGGCGATACCTCAAAAATGCGAGGTGCAACCTCTAAAGGTTCTAATACAGAATCATCGGAAACCAGTTCCGAAAACTCTGACGGCGAATCAGACCATATAGTAGTTAAAGAAATAGGGAATTCAAAACCGACTTCTTCGGACGCAAACGCAAAAGAAACAGTATTAAAAGGGCAAGAATTTTTGAAAAAACAATACAAAAAATTTGATCTTATATCGCTAGCAAAACCTAAAAAGAAAAAACCACAAGAAACAGAAGAAAAAGTAACGACACAGTCCGGCAGAACGGTTAAAAAACCTGACAGATGGAGATATCCCTAATTAATGTAAAGTCAAATGTTCTTGTCGTGGGGAGATTGTGTCCGCAACCTTCGACTGGTAGTTTCTTTTTATTATTCGTTGAAGGTGGCGGATTTCAAATCCCTTATGAAAATCAACTTGTGATCCACCATAATAAATTTAACACTGTGCAAGTAAAGTTAACCAAGCCAATATCAATGAATAAAAAATAATACAAGTAATGTCAAAACATTGATGATTAGAAAGAAAGGCCTAAAGTAGAAAGCTCGTGATCGACTGAGGACGACAAGTGGTGTTGGACCACGTTTTGTGGGAAGTCTGGATGGAGTTCGCCCTCAAATAGCGTTTGGTTTGTTGAGGTCTTGCTCTACCTCGGATTTTCTATGAAAAAATCAACCCTCTTTCTAATAAAGGCTAATGTAAAAAAAATTATTACCAGTACAGAAGAGTCTAATTGTGGGCTGATCACGTTCATAGTTGTGAATTGCGAACATTTCCACGTTATTCGTGGTTCTAACTGTGAACGTTTTCAGATCATGACAATGGAATCAAAACCTATCCGAAGGGCGATAATTGATACTGAGTTCATTACCATAATGAACACGAAGGAAAACATTATATATTCGGCAGCTATGTTAGTCGTGGACGAACAAGGAAATCAGATACATGCAAAAGAATGGGATTTGACCTACAACCTTAAAGGGTATGCACCCCACACTTATAAGTATGGTTTAGCACTCACGAATACCCCCAAATATCGTCCGGCTAGAGGGGAAGTCAAAACAAAATATAGAAGAAGAAGCGCGAAACAACTTGGCGGTTTACAATTATTGATAAGACGCCTACAAAAGAACCTCAATATCAAGTATTTCTATTCCAGGGGACCCACTCAAACAGACCTTTTACTTCATGATAAATGCAGAGCCCCAAAATTTGCTATAATCTTGAAAAAAATCCCCGGTGTGTCAAATATGAGGGCATACATCAACCTTTAGCGGAAATTCAATATTACAAACAATTTTTATTCGACCCTGAATCTGATGAATACAAATCCCTCGGTAGTAAATTATTTCTGAACCGTATGAAAACTTACCAAAGAAAAAGAGACGCCTATAAAAATAATAACAAGAAAATTAAGAGAGGATTCTAAACTCAAAACTATCTATTAGTAGGTAACTGTGGAATAAGTTAATCTCATATATATATATAAACTATTTTGTCTTTTTGATTATGTCTTACAGATTGAAATAGTTTTAGGCCTACAATAAAAAAAAAGTATATAGGATAACAGTGTAATTATGCGCTGCTTGCTTACTTATTTGTGTTGCTTACTCGAAAAATATAATGCAAAATTAGATTATATAGCGATTATTAACTAAGCTTTAAAGGTATATCTCAACCGGTCATAAAGGCATATAACAACCAAAATAAAGCTTGGAAGTCCCAACTTTACTTCCATAACCCATCTAATCCTAATATATTTATTCTATTTTACGCCTACAAACCAGTTTTATTTTGCCAATGCCACAAAACGGTTATATAATAAAAAAACCTAAGTTAAAAATTAAAGTGCGCTTGAAAAAATATAATAATAACAAGGTAGTAAACAAACGAATTTTGCAAAAAACGGGTAAAATTAATGATAAATTAATTCTAGAAACAAACAATAAGATGAGGCTTAAGAATATCCTCATAATCCTCGTTGTTCACGCAGTGGCCCAAGATATTGTAAAACATGGAGTAATATTCAAGCATGAAAATTCATTGCTAGCTAGCCATGACGCATGGAAGATCTTTATGAAATTGGACCCTAAATCCTTCGAGACCTTGTTTCAACAAGTAACAAGACTAGAAAGAAACACGAATGAACTCAAAGAATCGACATTTCAATTCCTTAGATCGAACGAAGGATTAGAGACCAGTAAAATAATGCATAGTAAAGATAATAAAGAGTTTCCAACTTCAGCTGTCTCCAAACAAAAATCAAAATTCGTAATAAATGATTTTGATAAGAAAATGGCGGAAGTCGACATGGCACTTGGGACGAGCAACAAGGAAGACAGAAGGAAAAGATCAGTGGATAGTATTGAATACTTATCGAGAGACTTTACTAAAATGAAAGCCATGCAAAATCCTAAATTAATGACTACAAGGAAAGGAAAACCTTACGATGGAATTTACGCAATGATAAACGAGCAACCATTACGCAATCTAAATGAGAAAAACGCCCAAAGAGTTTCAACTCATCGAGCCTATTTAATATTATATAGACAAAGACTACAAGCATTATTTGAATTACTCAATACGGAAATACAAAAGTTAAAACATAGTACCACGAAGATTTTTGAAGTATTCTTTCGAAGAAATAAACACCGTAGGTCTACAAGCTTAATTCCCATCATCGGAGAACTCGCCTCCCGCCTTTTTGGTTTGACAACGGAGGAAGACCTAAACAGCCTGAGGGAAGGTGTAAGAAAAATGAATAATGCCATGAATGTAACATTACACGTTCAGGAGATACAAGCCAGTGTAGCAAATTACCAGAGAGATAAAATTGAAATGATATCTAAAAGAATCTCAAAACTATAAACGTAATGAATTATTTAAGGAACGAAGTGAACCGCGTGGTGATAGACGCGAGCTTTACCATGGTATCACTCGATACAATTACCATGTCACTACTAAATTTGGTGACAGATGTTAGCAAATTCGAGTTCGCATTATTTGCCCTCACGGGAGGAACTTTGTCTTACGACCTAGTAGATCCTTCTAACCTAAAAAGTATGTTAGACAAAATAAAAACGCACCTAACGTTTGGTTTACATTTACCCGTAGAGCCAGAAGTATCAAATTTATTCCTTTACTATACTAAATTAAAAGTCCACATCACGGAAATAAATGAAAGGCTATTTGCAGTAGTAACAATTCCATTGATAAACCAACAATCCGTTTACGACCTGTATAAAATTTCAACCTTCCCTGCTAACATAAAGCAAACAAATTCATTTATGACTATCACACCTGAAGCAGAGTATTTGCTTGTTGATCAATATAGACGAAAATACGCCCTAGCCAATCCGCAAGACTTAAAAGAGTGCGTGCTTTTCAAAAACTTAGTATGCCAACTTACGTTACCTATTTATAATGTCAAATCTGGATCTTGTATGTTAGATATATTTTTGAAAGACACCCAACAGGAATAAATACCGAACTCACGCGAAGCCATGATAGGAAGTACTAAGCGAGAAATATTCATACACCTTAGAAATGATCTTTGGTTATTTTCTGTTCCATGAGAAACTGTTGGAACTTTGTCTTGTTACAATAATACAGAAAGAATAGACCCAAGTTACAAAACAGAATTACTGTTACAAGATGTGGGTACGATAACCATAAAACAAGGATGTCGACTTGTAACTAAAGAGTCAACTGTACGAATGCCGTTAATTACCACGAGCACAAAGATAATAAGTCCCAAAATAATCAATTTCAAGGCAATTAACCTGTCGTACACTATTCCCAACATAGAAAATGAGGAAATGAAAACCTCAATATGGTCCAAAATAGAAAAAAATAAAGGGATAGTAAAACTTACAAAAATAAGAGAAGTGTTAGACTCCCAGATCCCCCTATTTACAAATGAAGACCAGAGATTAACGTATGTGGATAATAGATACGGATTGTTCTCAACCAATTTCTGGTGGAACATACTACTGGCCGTATGTTTCGTATTCGCGACTTCCCTGACCATAAGAACCCTATTGACTTTTAATTATGGAAAAATCCTGAGACTAAGAAGGCGAAAACCAAGAGAAGAACACGGGGAAACAGCTGAAATGCAGAAGCTAAACCCGGAACCCCATGAGAACGTCTAAGCCAAAAAAAGGGAAGACATTAGAAAACGAGTGGGTATAGAGGTCTCCACTCGTCCTTGCTATGTCTTGTTCCCTCATTGTAAGGTTGTTTACGTAAAACCGTGTGGATATGACGCTGCAACATGCGTTTCTTAAACAGCACGGATGTGCGTGAACAATGCAGGCATGAAATATGTTGTAAAATTAGACCTCAAACTTAATAATGTAGAGTAACTTATGTTTAAAGGATTGTTTTAAATCTAAGGGAGAATTAAATAAGTATTGAAGAATTAAATAAGCCTTTTATCGTTGTTTCTTTTCTCAAAACAAATTTGAAGACATCTCTGTTTTAGATTTCCCAATGGGAATTGTACGTATATGAAACCAACATGATAATAATGTCGTTTTATGTAGTAATTAAATAAAAAAAACAAGTTTTTTTAACTGAAAGTAAGGAACGACGTTAAAACTTAAAACGAACAGAAATTATTCCGTATATGAAGGGGGCAGTCCCCTCCTCAACGCCTCGCTCTTTACGCTAAAGTTTTTTTATTTTTAAAAAAAATAGAGTTGTGAGAAAGTCAAACTTTAGCGTAAAGAGCGAGGCGTATATGAAGGGGACAGCCCCCTTCATATACGGAATAATTTCTGTTCGTTTTAAGTTTTAACGTCGTTCCTTACTTTCAGTTAAAAAAACTTGTTTTTTTTATTTAATTTTTGAACGTTTTTGAATTAATGCAGGTTTTGATTTTGGCTCACCGTACATGAATAATTAAAACAAAATTTGCATATTATATTTGGTTAAATGGCTTTCTCGAAACTTGTTTAATTTTATTTACGAACGTTTTTATTAGTAATAAATATACGTAACTAAGAATTAACTTACGTAACGAACTTCTATATTCATAAATTTTTAACAAGTATATTAGGGGGTTCGCCCCCTAGTCAATACCCTGCTCTTTAAGCTATAGTTAGAATTTTTTTTCTAGTTCTTTAAAAATGACCTCTTAATCACAATCAGTTGATCAGTTGAAAAACTTGTTTTTTTTTATTTAATTCCTGATCTTTTTCTTTAATAATGCTGGGAAATCCGGCGCCCCCTTCATAGCAATGTCCCTTCCCCCATGAAAACTTCCTTCATGGAAAGATCCTCCCATATAGCCCCCGACCCTCCCCTTCCCCCCATCTACCAGAAAAAATCTCCTCTGAAAAGGTCTGTATACTTCCCAATAACCAATACTATATGTTAACATTGAGTAAAGTTCATAACTTTCAGCCGTCCCCCCGGGGACTTTGGGGGATCAAGTCATCCTAAAAGACATTTTTATCATATTTTCGACCATACTGAACAAAATGGCTATCTCAAAATTTTGATCGGGTGACTTTGGGAAAAAATGAGCGTGGGAGGGGGCCTAGTTGCCCTCCATTTTTTTGGTCACTTAAAAAGGGCACTAGAACTTTTAATTTCCGTTCCAATGAGCCCTCCCACGATATTCTAGGACCACTGGGTCGATACGATCACCCCTGGGGAAAAAAGAACAAAAAAAAACAAATAAACACGCATCCGTGATCTTTCTTCTGGCAAAAAATGGAAAATTCCACATTTTTGTAGATAGGAGCTTGAAACCTCTACAGTAGGGTTCTCTGATACGCTGTATATGATGGTGTGATTTTCATTAAGGTTCTATAACTTTTAGGGGGTCTTTCCCCCTTTTTTCGAAAATCAGCCAAATTTTCTCAGGCACTTAACTTTTGATGGGTAAGATTAAACTTAATGAAACTTATATATTTGAAATCAGAATTAAAATCTGATTCTTTTGATGTATCTATTGGTATCAAAATCCCGTTTTTTAGAGTTTCGGTTACCATTGAGCCGGGTCGCTCCTTACTTACAGTTCGTTACCACGAACTGTTTGATATCAGTGTATCTTTATATTGTCTTGTAGGGTAATCTTCACCCTGAAATGCACCTAGTTGTATTGTTTATTACATATTATGACTATTTGTTTTAAAGAACGTGTGATTCTGCCTCGTTGTTTTTATTACAGGAAGCGGATCGACATATTGGAAATCGATTATTACAATGCATAGTCTAGCGCAGATACAACCTAGTAGCATCTATTTTCATCATACCTCAACCAACGAAGAGTACTCACCATACACCCCAGGCAATTTTCATCCCAGCTTCGTCTACGAAAATAATAGTTACCTTTGATCGCTGTTTCCTCGACCACGAACCATATTACGTATCAGGTAACATTATATTTGAATATCAGTATCCAGTGCATTATCGAACTATATAATCACATAAATCCTGAGAACCCCATCGACCAGTACAAGATATAAGTACCTAAATATCACCCATGATAATCCTTATGGAAACATGAACCATTTGACTGTACAGTTATGATATTTGATGATCCGAAAAATTATTTATATGACGCAGATTCACGCGTCGAATCCCTTTCGACCATCTCTCGGAATCCATCCTATCCCCTCTGTGTGGAACTTTCATATCTCTGTTATCCCATAAATATTACGAGATAATTTCTGAAAAATGGACCTGGAAACCAACCATTGAATTACAGAAACCAAAATTAACCCCAGTGACTAACCCCTCAGTGACAATATACCCCCCCACAAGTTAAAGACAATATGTTGAAGGAGTCACTATAGTTTGATGTCGACCTGTTCCAAATCCAAACTTCAATTCCCCCGTGATTAACCTAGGAATCACCGCAAAGGTTAATAGACACAAGCCATGAACTAACAATTTTATAAGAGAACTGTGATCCCTAAATGCACGAATAAACAATATTATATGAGAATACATTCTCTATGTGCCTTAAAATATCCCAAAAATGAAATGCTGAGAAGAAAATAAACGCACTCCCAGTGTTCGACCCCTTAATGATAAGGCACCCTATGAACTGTCAAAAAGCAGGTGAGAATGAACTCTGATATCATATTCCCACACCTGTAGCTGGAAGCATCATTTCCCAGCTGACAATTAGAGAAAGCTTGTCGTGTGAACACAATCATGCTCGAACTGTTCCATGAAGAAACTATATCGTAAGTGCTCAAAAATTTTTGCCAAGACGAAAAGAGTGAAGGGCAATAATTTATAACCGAAGGATTGAGTACGCTAAAGAGACTCGAAGGTGATGAGATAGGTGTGAATTTACATATGCTACTTCTTAATAACTTTGATAAATCAAAGTTTCCAATATTCTATCATTAATATTACATAGCAAACATCCCCAGTGAAAGTGCTTTAATGTTACCAGTGAACATGGTAAACCCAATATTGTGTGTTTTAAATCGTTCTTATATGTAGTGTTAGATGTCCAGATAGAGTTATGTGTAGCGTTGTCGAGCTATTCATTTAATGTAGCTTAGATAGAAAGCAGTGTGCCATATAGACAGCAAAATAAAAAAAAGCCTTGTAAAAAGTGAATTCCAAAAAAAAATCTTATGTAAAGGTAGAATAGCCCCAACCTTGTTGGAAATGTAAAAGTAATCAGTGTTAGATGTAGAAAAAAAACTCTTTAGTATAGTAGCTAGGCTAGAACCATGAATAATCTTAGTCCGGTAGATGAATTTTAGATAGGAATGTAGAATAAAATAAGAAAAGTAATAGAGAAAATTTTTAGCGCTCCTGGTTAAACCAACACATAAATATGAAATAATTATGTAGAATAAATAGTTAATAAATTGCGAACATTTCAAAAGCCCAAAGGCAAGCAAGTCCTAATGACGGGACGTCATTAAATAATGAGAAGGGTAATATGTACCGTGAGTAAAATATGATATATTTTAAATACAAAAAAATAAAGTTCCTTCTTTCTAAAGATAATTCCGACTTCCTCTGATTAAGTTTAAATCTAGTTTCAAAAAAAGAAAAGTCCTTAATCAGCAAAGAGAAAAATTGCATCTTAGCCTCAGACAAACAACGGCGCTATCCAGTTTTGAATTTCGCCGAGAAGAGTGGTAATAGAAAAACTACAAAATACAATGTTTTCGCAGGAAGTCTAAGTGATAAGAGTGTGTGATCGTTTAAATCATCAAAAATATTTAAGACAGATTATTGGACGGAGGGTTTGGCCCGCCTCAGGACTTAGGCCAATTGTGAGTCGTCAATTAGAGCGCAGGACAAAAACTAAGTTTTATAAGGTGGTAAAAGTGCTTTTTTGGAGGATTCGTAAATCAGATTCAGGATCACTTAGAGCAGAATTATATTGGCATTCAGGCATTGCGATTCAAATTATTATGCAGTCATTGTAGAGATTTGGTTATTATTTGCCGTCAATTGAAGCGAGCATTGCTGTACACCTAAATATGTAAGTCATAATAAAACTACTGTCTTTCTATTTGCATTTATTATATTTTATATGTCTGTATCTAGTCGCACGACAGGTAGCTAGTTCGCATACTTCCAAGGTAATGCTCCCCAGGAATCTGATTTCTACATGCTATAACAGGTAATTGATTTCGAGATAACCCAAGGAAAGGAGGTTACATTTGTATAATTACATACTTTATTTTTCTCTCAATGATTGAGGGTGGCGTGGCCATAAATTTACTTTACTCCCCATTGCTGTGGCGCGATCATAAACTTAATTTTCTCATTATTTTTATAGCTTGCCTAGCCTATTAAGTAGTCTAAGAAAAGTCACCCCGGAAGAACTGGCGCTATCGGTACACTGCTTTAAATCATAATATTACATACGGCACAGCCCTTGGCGCTATAAGTGGCGCTATCGGAGAACTTATAAGGTGTAAGTTCACAGCTTCAAGGTACAATTTTAGACTTGACGCGGTCAATCTTCATTACCGCAATTGTTTCAGTCATTTCTTTTATCGCTACAATCCGTCATCCGCACAACGTGCCCTAGCCATCTCCACCTTTCTTTTATTATAGCCCTAGAGAGCGGTATAGAACCACATTTTTCGTACAACTTATTGTTTGAAATACGTTCAGTCAGCCGGGTACCCAGACAATCCTTAAGCAATTTCTCTGGAAAACATCTAGCAAATCTTCATCCACTTTTAGAAGCACCCATGCTTCAGAGCCATATTTGACCATCGTCATCACTGTAGCTTCTAATATTCTAATCTTGGTTTGCAGACTTATCTTCCTATTCTTCCAAACTTTTGTTAATTGTGAAAAAACACTCTGAGCCTTGGCGATTCTACTTTTAACATCTTCACTTCTCCCACCATCTTTACTAATAATACTACGAAGGTAAGTGAAGCTGCCCAATTGATCAATCTTTTTATTATCGAACGTCACCTTTTCATCTTCACTTATTCCTAGCCTTAGTGACTTAGTCTTCTTAACATTAATTTTCAAACCTATTCTAGCACCCTGAACTCGCAAAACCTCTAAAAATTCATTCATTTTGCTCACACTTTCCTCTAGGATGTTTAAATCATCAGCAAAAGTCAAGGAGACTTTTTCCTCCCCATTTGATTCCGTGGTCTCCTATTGCATTTCCTGTGCTCCTTAATACAAAATCCATCAAAATAATCCACTTAAAGGGAGATAGAACACGACCCTGCTTAACTCCTGATTTAATACAAAACCAGTTGTTAACTTCATTTCCTACTTAACCGCAGCATTGTTATTCTCGTACATAGCACTAATTACTTTAATGTATTTGTCTGGTATACCATAGAAGGATAAAACCTTTGCTAAAGCTCTTCTATCAACAGAATCGAACGCTTGCTCATAATCTATAAAACTAAGGACCAAAGGTGTTTTTTACAACTCAGTACTTCTCTATTATTAACCTAAGAATGAAAATTTGTTCGACGCATTCTCTATCTTTTCTAAAACCGCACTGTTCTTCTCTTAAAACTTTGTCTACGGCATCTCTCAGTCTAAAAAGTATCATATTACTAAATAATTTGCTACCTACAGAGACCAGACTAATTCCTCGATAATTACCACACTTACTTTTATCACCTTTCTTATAAAGTCGATTAATTAAGGTTTTACTAAAATAATTTGGTACTTCCGCTTTTTCAAAAATAATATTCGTAATCTTCAGTAACTTATTTCTAACCTCATATCCACCTTATTTAAGAAACTCATTTACTACCCTATCAGCACCTGGAGCCTTATTATTTTTTAATCCTTTTAGTACTGCTGTTAATTTTTCTTCGCAAAAAAAAAAAAAAATCTTCCTTCACATCCAAGGTATCACACGCTTTTTCATTTTCTCAATATCTTTACCTGCAACTCTATCTCGGTTTAGCAAATTCTCAAAATGTTCTACGACAAAGCTTTGAACAAAAACCTTATATGCCCTCAGGGTACAACTCATAACACCTACCCTGAGGGCTGTGGGAAGAGTGTCATACTTAAAGATATAATTTCCGGAACTTTCAACTACTTTGAACAAAATGACTATCTCAAAATTTTGATTGGATGTGTCTGGATAAATGGTGGGCGTGGAAGGGGTGTTAGTTGCCTTCCAATCACTTTCGACTATTAAAAAGAGCACTAGCCGTTTCAATCTACAATCAAATGAAGCCTTTTTGAAGTTTCTACGACAACGCTTTCTATAAAAAAAAATTATATGACCCCAGGGCATAACTTACAACACTTGCCCTGAGGGCTGTGGGGGGTTGTCATCCTCAAAGACCTAATTTCCAGAACTTTCATCTTTGTTGAACAAAATTTCTATCTCAAAATTTTGAAAGGATGTGTTTGCGGAAAAGGTGGGCGTGAAACGGGGGTTAGTCGCCCTCCAATCACTTTCGACTATTAAAAAGGGCACTAGCCCTTTGAATTTCCAATTGAATGAGCCCTTTTTGAAGTTTCCACGACAAAGCTTTCTATAAAAACCTTATATGCCCCCAGGGCATAACTTATAACCCTTGCCCCGAGGGCTGCGAGGGCAGTGTCCTCCTCAAAAACATAATTTATATCTAGAAATCAACTACGCTGAACCAAATGGTTATCTCAAAATTTTGATTGGATGTGTTTGAGAAAATGGTAGGCGTGGAAGGGATGTTAGTTGCCTTCCAATCATTTTCGACTATTAAAAAGGGCACTAGCCATTCCAATTTTTAATCGAATGAGCCCTTTTCGAAGTTTCTACGACAACTCCTTCGATACGATGTGCCCTAGTATATAAAAAAAAGTAATTCGATAACAAGTCCCCCAACAATGTTTGGGGGAATGGTGGGCGTGAGAGGGGGGTTAGTTGCCTTTCAATTAATTTTAATTGTTAAAAAGGGCACTAGCCCTTTGAATTTCTAATCGAATGAGCCCCTTTTCAAGTTTTTACGACAACACTTTCTATAAGAACCTTGTATGCCCCCCAGGGCATAACTTACAACCCTTGCCCTGAAGACTCTGGGGGAAGTGTCCAGCTCAAAGATATAATTTCCGGACCTTTCAACTGCGTTGAACAAAATGGCTATCTCAAAATTTTGACTGGATGTGTTTGGGGAAATGGCGGGCGCGGAAAGGGTGTTAGTTGCCCTCCAATCACTTTCGACTATTAAAAAAGACACTAGCCATTTCAATTTCCAATCGAATGAGCCCTTTTTGAAGTTTTTACGACAACGTTTTCTTTAAAAACCTTATATGTCCCCAGGGCATAACTTACAATCCTTGCCCTGAGGGGTTTAGGGGGTTGTCATCCTCAAAGACCTAGTTTCCAGAACTTTCAACTACGTGAACGAAATGGCTATCCCAAAATTTTGATTGGATGTGTTTGGGGAAAAGGTGGGCGTGAGAGGGGGGATAGTTGTCCTCCAATCACTTTCGACTATTAAAACGGACACCAGCCCTTTGAATTTCCAATCTAATGAGCCTTTTTTTGTAGTTTCTACGACAATGGTTTCTATTAAAATCTTATATGCTCCCAGGGCATAACTTGCAACCCTTGCCCTGAGGGCTGTGGGGGAGTGTCCTCCTCAAAAACATAATTTCTATCTGGAAATCAAAACCGCTGAACAAAATACCTATCTCAGAATTTTTATTGGATGTGTTTGGAGAAATGGTTGGCATGGAAAAGGTGTTAGTTGCATTCCAATCACTTTCAACTATTAAAAAGAGCACTAGCCATTCTAATTTCCTATCGAATGAGCCCTTTTCGAAGTTTCTACGACAACTCCTTCGATACGAAGTGACCTGGCATGGAAAAAAATAATACATTGTGCCAACATCGTTCTTTACATAGGCAGCGCGATTGCGCTGCCTATGATTAGGCATAGCGGGCCCAACCTAATACAGGCTAGCCTTTTGAATATTTTCGTTAAATCAAGAAGTTAATTTAGTCTGTTAACATTCCTATACTAAAAATAAACATTACTATTCCAAGCATATTGCCTTTCTTGGCAGGCGAATAGTGTTTTTTTTTTTCTTTTTTAATTAAAATTCTTATATATCTAAAATTCTATATATCTCGTATGTCTCATATACTGTTTAAGTGTGTCATTAGTAGTTTTTGGGCTTCAACGGCTGCAATGAATTATTTCTGTGCGAATGTTTTTGTGATTTTCTATTTTCTTGAGCCGTTTGGTGTTAAAAAAAATCATATCAGTTTTAGCCAGGGGCGTGGCCGGTTAGCTAAAAATAATCCGCCAATCTGAAACAAGTTAACATCCTCAGGAACCTAAACCAGTGTGACAATCCTGCGTATCTAGTGTGAAAATATTGTAAGGATCACCAGATACATTTCATGAAGTAATTTTTCTTTTCTCTCATTGAGTATCCATAGATTCCAAATCTAAATTTCAACTTTTTCTTTTATATTTTAGGTTTATTATGCCACATGAAACTAATTTGTAATTAAACTCATTTTCATGGATGGGGGAGCTAAAATGTTTTTTTTTTTTGGGGGGGGGGGTGAGGATAATAACTTTTCACAATTTGCTGGTCAATTTGACCATCTGCTTTAACTTTCTCAATACAAAGTTATATTTATTTATTTTTTTATATTTATTTATATTTATTTTTTATACCGTACATCCATGAAAAGAATTACTTAATGTTCTACTGCAACTGGCATTTTTATAACTAATTCGAAAAGGGTACTTGAGAAGTACTGTATGGGTCATTTTTCCTTAAATACGAACACAGAACCAGTATAACGATGCTTGACAAGTGTTGGATAGTAAACTTTGGATTCTGCCTAAAAAGGCGGTTGAGTTTTAGATAACTGAGCAATTTGCTAATGATGGATCATAATCACAGTTTATAGACAGTAAGCTTATCGCAGATCATTTCTGGTCTTCGTTCTCGGTGCGAACAAAAAGCTCCTCCCACTTATTTCTGCATTAGCGGGATCGATGTTTCCAATTGTTTCCAACAAAGTGCATTATTCGTAATAGCGGGTTTCCACTTGTTTCCGGTTAGATCACAGTCTGACTTGTCTACCCATGAAAAGATCTGACTTCGCTTATGTTTATATCTGCAAAAACGTTCTCCGGAGCACTCGCACCCCGGTCCGGCTTTTTATAATGGGTGAGATAGAGAATGATCATACTGGATAATTCTATAAACTGTGATCATAATAATGGAAATCTAATGAATTATTTCATTAATTGAAGCTAGATTAATAATAATATTAGAAACCGTCTGTGGTTTTAAATCCTCCGCCAGCAGAACTCGGTGTGTTTCTTTTCGCCATGGTTTAACCAGTCTTTTCGTGCTTGTGAGTATTAATTAGATACTTTGTGTTTAGGCCTACTCTTCTTTTTCTTGTATTTTTGCGTACTCCGTCTCTTTTGTTTGCTTTTGACGGGTAATAAAATACTATTATTATTATTACAACAAGATTTATGTGGATACAGGTGCAATTCTAGACTTCAGTTAATAAGAATATCTTGCGTAGCATCATTACTAAAGATGACAAATGCAGTGAAGTTGTGAAAAATAAAATAAAGGCATAGGGTGTTTTTTTTTGTGGTTGAAAATAGTTTGGAAGAATAGGAAGATTACTGCTCGAACTTCAAAGGTTTGAGAAGGAAATACAGTTAATGAAAGTTGGCATGTATTTTCGAAGTCATGATTAACAACCAATTCGACATCCACACTTAATTAGGCAAGAACATTTACTGCAGACATTGCAGATGCTATAAGAAACATGATATCTAATCGAAAGATACAAATCTTATAGAATGAGGCTATCCAGCTTATTTTCATGTCCCAAATAAAATATTATTTAATTGAATAAAATTTGGAAAGCTTAACATATTTCAGGGTGCAAGAATAGATTGAATACTAATATCAGGGGGACTAAAGGAAACTAAAGAGGTGATGTTTTGCAACAAGATATTTGATCAAGTGCATAGCATCACTTACCTGGGTAGCATTATTAGTGAAAATGGTGGATGCACTGAAGGTGTGAAAAGCAGAAAGCAGAAGTTTTTTTTTCAGTTGAGAAAAGTTTCGAAGAATGGGAAGATAAGTCTTTGAATTTGGATTAGAATACTGAAAGTCACTGTAACAACAGCAGTCAAGCATATCAGTGAAATATGGGTGCTTCAAAAGGTTGATAAGGATATAAAAGATGCTCTCCAAAGGAATTGTTTAAGCATATTTTTAGGCACTCATTTGACTGATTAAATATCAAACAATGAGCTGTATTATAAAAGCGCATGATAATAAGCTGCAAAAAGCTACAAAAAGTGCATAAGCACTTTATAATGTATTATAATAAGCTGCAGAAAGTGCATGATAATAATAAGCTGCATGACAAAGCATGATCGATTCCCCTTTTCGGGGCTATAATGAAAGAAAAGTTAAGATGGCTTGGTTACATTTTTCACATGATGCATTGCCACAAAAAACCGCACCTCTAGGTCTTCCACATGGGACAAGACAAAAAGCAGGTCGTTCCTCAATAGGTTGGGAAGATGTAATAAGAAAGGATTCAAAGAAAAATTTGAAGTCCAGAGGAGGCGGCAAAGCGTGAAGCTTAAAACCGATCGGGATGAAGGAGGAGCGTGCGCATTTGCATTGACGTCAGTCGAATATGTGCCGCTATGAGATGTTTGTAATAACATCGCAAGCACTTGAAACTGCCGCAGATTTCAATAGCTAGTGAAATTCCGATGTTAGGCGTCTCCCCCGGTGGATCCCCTCCCATACTTCACCTGGACAGTTTTGGACGTTCATTAGAAGTGAAATTGAAGGTTCAACTCACCTGCTTGAGTCAGTTCATAAAGGTAATGTATAATAAGGTGGAACTTCGAAGAATGTTCAGGGTTATGTTTAAATAAATCAAAAGATGATATGTGCACCTAGTT
The DNA here is from genome assembly GCA_027921565.1 of Artemia sinica. Classification (NCBI taxonomy): domain Eukaryota; kingdom Metazoa; phylum Arthropoda; class Branchiopoda; order Anostraca; family Artemiidae; genus Artemia; species Artemia sinica. The sequence goes on along the minus strand of CM051267.1, from coordinate 55,287,156 downwards.
TTTTCAAAAACAAGTATCTGCAATATCTCGAGAACGGCTGAGGGTATTAAGTTGAAGCTTTCAGGGCATGTTGAGGAGGATGTTAAAACTACTCGGACGGCAATCAGTCTCCCTCCCACGCACTTGTTAGCTGCGATCTCCGCAAAGACACTTGATAAAAAATTTTAAACAGCCATCTTGTTCAAAATAGTGGAAAGCTCAAACAACTATGTATACAGGGATGAAATAAATCACCACAGCCCCTGGGTCAAGCATTGTACGTTATATAAGTTGCCCATTCTTTGCGTATAAGGATGATTATTGGGAAAAGGGGGCAAGTTTGATCCTGAATCGCCAAAAAGGCTAAGGGTATAAAGGTAAAACCTTTAGAAAATGTTGAGGCGAGTGACAAACAAATCAAAACACATTGTATGCAGGACGGCTGTCAAAAGGGTACAATAGCAATATCTAAGGAATGGCTAAGCATATTAAGGTGGAACTTTAAAGTCATGTTGAGAAGGAAGTTGAAAAGGGAACGGAAGGCAGCCAGCCCCCTCTTCTTACCCTTTTAGATGACCCCCTTATACTGATAAAACTCTTAAGAGCCATTTTATTCAAAACGGTTCAAAGGTCTAATAGCTAGCCTCCGGGGATGCAATCCCCCCACAACCCCCGGGGAAAAATATAAAGTATTCAGTTTTTCCATTCTTAACATGCAGGATTTATCAATGGGAAAGGGGGGAATGTTTGATCCTGGGTGTGTCCGAAAAAAACAAAGAGCATTGAGGTAAAATATCAGGGACTGTGGATCGACATGTTGAGCTAAATCAAAAGCCACTATCTGCATCTAAGTTATCAAAAAAGGCGTATCTGCAACATCTTAGGAGCGGCTAAGTGTCCGAATATTCAATCAAATATCTTAGGAACGGCTAATGGCATTTCATTGAAACTTTCAGAGAATGTTGAGGGGGTGTTGAAATAAATCCAAAGCCACTAATTAAACTAGAATGCGATATTTTAATTCTTACCCCGAAGACATGAAAAACGGGAGAAATATTCATTATTTGAACGAAAAAAAAGTTTGGCAATAAAAGAACGAACAGAAATTAGTGTCTAAAAAACACCTCCCCCCAAACGGTTTGAGGTACCCATCCCTCTCCCCACTCAGAAACGACACACCGACACTCCTTCATAATAGCAGATAAGAAATTAAACCTCATTATACACAATTTCATCAAACATAAGCTGAATCAACTTGGTCAATACTACTCCTCCCCTCCCCCTCTGTACCAATAATAAAGGCGTAGACGAAAAATATACATGAGAACCAAGAAGGACTAGGAAACAAGTCCCAAAAACTCATTTTATTTTTATCTGAAGGCTCAACGAGGCTTAGAAAATTAGGCCATTGAAAAGCACTCCTTTAGGTATCTCACCCTCCCCCTTCCCCACCCTCAGTAAAATAAAGCATTAAAATAAATGCCAGAAAATTTTTTGTGCAATATGTAGGGGGGGGGGGGTCCTTGCAGTACCCTTGGGGAAATTGATATATAATCCCTCATGAATTTCGGGAATATATCTGGTCAACATTGCTATTTTGAAAGTAAAGAATAACATTAAACCCCAAAATGAGCAGAATATATTCCGTATAGGAAGGCAGCTGCCCATTCCTCATACCAACCTTCACTTCATGGTCATAGAAACTTCGGAGGATGCTCATTCGATCGAAAACTGAGACTTATAGTCCTTTTTCTTTAAGTTGAAAGTGAGTGGAAATCAAACCTGTTCCAAAACTGGCCCCTGTCCCAAAACTGTTTTTGACATCTGGTCCTTTTGTTACCCCTTAGGACATCTGATCGACATTGTGAGGTACGTACTTTGTAATTTCTCCGGGGCTTTCCATTCCATGTTGGGGAATTATTCAGTAGGAGGGACGCCGGCTCCCTGGAATTTCAATATACACAAAAAGCCCAGAGTTATAGAGGTTGCATCTTAACCTGTCTGGTTTAGCAGCCAGCAGACTAGGCTACAATTAACCGTCATTTTCCCTAAATGAGGACGAATCCGATTTTACGTATGAGGTTGCACCCTTGCCTGTCTGGTTTAGGAGCCAGCCAGACTAGGCTGAAGTGCAATTAACCGTCATTTTCCGTAAAAGAGAACGAAATCGCTTTTAGATATAACAGATTCAACCCTTGGAAGAGCAGGGGGCTGGGATAACAAAAATAAATAAAAGTGCGTTTTTTCGGCCATTTAAGATCACGTTTTACAACTTACAAAAATCAATAGCGGTATCAATCGCAATAAAATCTACGACTGATGAGCAAACAATCTGTCTAATGGTGGTTAAATGACCCTTTCCGGCCAATCCAGAATATTATACATAGTAAATGGGATTAATGTCAATTAAAGGAGCATCAACTGATGGAAATTTAGTCTGAACGAATACGTTTTAATGGATAGCTACATCTGTCTAGTAATTTTCCTGTAGAGTAGTCAATATTTCACATTTTTATTTTTAAAATGAATTTGTGATCTACAAAATCAGAAGGTATTTGCGCATAACACCACTAATACTAACAGCAACTAATTGCAGCACATGCCACGTGAGGTGAATACCTATCCTCGACAATAACTCCTTCTATTTCAAAATTTTGCACGCTGTCCTTGAAATTTCAAGGTCAGGAGGGATTCGGGATAGGGCCCCGGGGCCTAGACCCGAACCCCGAGTGAGCCGAAAACTAGCAAATACTGACCTAGTCTAGGCTATAGGTTATAGGCTAATGAGAAATCTGGAAATGAGTCGTAGTTATATACCTTTTTATTGGGTTAATTCAGGGCTGTAGCCTACTCAGTGAGAAATAGTGAGCAAACAAAAAAGATTAAGGGAAAGATTTTACAATTTACACTAATTATAAAGATGATAAATGACCGGAAAATCACAGCTATATTATAGCTCAATTTCAAATACTTTGGCTACTTACCCCCAAACTTATGGTCAATTTATCGGAAGGTGCAGCTTTTAATGGTAAACTCCAATATTTCGAAGTTTCAAAGCACAAAAAAGTTATGCAGAAAAAACTAGCACGTTTTAAGCCTCTCGAAATCCAAGTTTCGTCTTAGACACTATATTTTTTGTTTATTGTTTCCATTTCCTCGTAAGAAAGAGCATTCATTTGGAATTTTTTCCCGCATTCTGCCGGTTTATGCATTTTCTTATTGATAGTCTCTAAAAAGAGACAAAAATGTGAAGTCTGTATCTTCTGAATTATTGGCTTTTTTTAACATCGATGATATTGGCTCTTGGTGGCCGAAATTGGATTCTCTTCAATGTAGCTCTAATTCTAATGTCCGATATGAAGCGGGGCATTACTTTTGGATAGGACTGAACTGGCAAAAACAAACCAAATCTGACTACTGGTTATTTTTTTTCTTTTTTACAGACGGGAAGAATGGCTCAGAGCTGTGAAACGTGAGGATTTACTGGAAAATCCGAAAGTGGCAAAAGACTTCATATGCACGAGGCATTTCAAGGAAGAGCATTTTATGGCAGCAGATATTACCAAGCTAAACAAAGTCTTGAAGCCAAACGCCATCCCGTTTATTTTAGTCGGTGACTAAAATATTTTTTATTCCGTGATTAACCATATTTATTTGTTCTTATATTGTTTGAATTTGCTAAAAACGTTTTTGGATTGTTCTAAAAAGAATTTTTCTAAAGCAATGGTACTTCTTGCGATTCTCGATTCTCTTAAAACTATTTTACAGAAATGAAAAATATTTTATGGAATGATTGCCAATTATGATTTTGGAATGGAAAATTATTCAGCGAATTAATAAGTTGGGATTATTTATTTTCTTCTTTTTTTATTCTGTTGCAATTAAAAAAAGAAAAAATTGGAAGAACTATTAATACAGCGGTCATGTACCATTAAACCACATCTGCAAACCCATATCTGATCAAGATTATCATTATCCTAACTGTTCTTGAAACTCATTCCAACATTTCGGGGTAGTATTTTTCACAAGAAAGTCATATGTTTGTTTTTATCAATCAATAGTAATTCCCCTTCGTTTTTTTGCTTTTTCTTTGATCCACAAGTAGCGATGATGTTCCACGAGAAAATCCGTAAACGCTTCGAAGGAGAAGTGAAAGAACTCTAGAGAATAGCATACTGATTTTTAAACGAAATTGTTTTACAACAAACTACATCGTTTTCATTTTTCTTTCCATTATTTTATGAGCTTCTATCAAAGCAACAATTACTGCTTGGAACTACGGATAGATTTCCAGTCTGGAAATTGGAATTTCTTTATGGTTTGAAGGTCTACTTGAAGTAACCATCGCAAATTATTTCGGTATGTAAGGAGAGGAAATCATTGTCTTTACGTTGATGATCTACTTTCATTCCAAATAAAGCACACTTTTATTCGTCTGTTTCGTATTACTCGTATATAGGACTAATCTGGTAATCTGGTGACGTAGCATTCTGTAGAATCCAATTTAATCATAAGAATTCCTACCTAACCTAGAATGGTTATTTGTGTTCAATGCATCTTACAAAAGAAATGTGCGTTTGCATCTTTGACATCGAATCCGGACCTTACGTTTATATTTAGTTTTCTGTTGCTAACATACTCGTATAGTTCTTTATTTATCCGAATATTTCAGCCTATCTGAGCATTTAGAGCACGGCTCAGTGCTGCACTGCGCCTACCTGCATATTCAGTCGAGCTTTTATGCAATATAACTTCTACACCCCTCACCATTCCCCATTTCTCCCTCTCTTCGTACATCGTTTTTTCTTTTCTTCTTTTTTATAAAAGTAGATTAGAGTAGATAAGATATGTTGTAGTAATAACAATAAGTTTTTTCCACTGTTACAGGTGACATTGCCTTCACTGACATCGGTAGCAGCTCAAACAACGTGAATTCCGTTGAACTTGTTAATCTTAGTGGTAAGTCTTGTTTAGTAAATTATTTGAAAAAAACTACGTTTTCTAAAGAATTAAAGAGGCTGAGTTACAAGGTCGAACCTTAAAACGTACAGGGATTAGGAGGTACAGTAGGGGGGCTGCCGCCCCCCAAACCCCCGCTTTCGCAGCCTTTAAATAAAAAAAAAAGTTTTTTAAACTGAAAGTAAGGAGCGACATTAAATCTTAAAACGAACAGAAATTGTTCCTTATATGAAAGGGGCTGTCCCCTCCTTAACGCCTCGCTCTTTACGCTAAAGTTTTTAGTTGTTTAAAAAAAGAAAGCTGTGAGAAAGTCAAACTTTAGCGTAAAGAGCGAGGCATCGAGGAGGGCACAGCCCCTTTCATATACGGCATAATTTCTGTTCGTTTTAAGATTTAATGTCGCTCCTTACTTTCAGTTTAAAAAACTTTTTTTTTTATTTAAAGGCTGCGAAAGCGGGGGGTTTGGGGGGCGGCAGCCCCCAACTGTGCCTCCTAATCCCTGTACGTTTTAAGGTTCGACCTTGTAACTCAGCCTCTTTAACTCTTTAGAAAACGTAGTTTTTTTCAAATAATTTCTGCACGTTTTTGTACAGTTTATTACTTATTATTGCTTGACTAACTGTTAGATGATTGTGTATTATTCTTTTCTTTCTCGACAGGGTGTTTTAAGGGTCGACCTTGTAACTCAGCCTCTTTAACTCTTTAGAAAACGTAATTTTTTTCAAATAATTTAAAAAAGAAACTGAGTTTCTTTTTTAAACTTTAAATTCAGTATATAAAAAATTTCCTCTGACGGGGAATCGAACCCGGGTCTTCCGCCTGACAGTCAGGAGTATCGACCGCTGTTCTAAAGAGACACAATTGTAATTGTTTTTTAGTAAGTGGAATCTATTTTTGACGCAAGCAAATCCCCACAAAACTTGATATTTGGTTTTTGGAAAACAGGGAAGGGGTGATCAGATTGAGCTGAAATTTCGAGGATAAGCTCCCAGGCCCCAGGAAAGCTTATCCTCTAAATTTCAGCCCGATCAGACAACGTTATAGGGGGGCTGTGGTGGGAAAAATTAACATGGGCTCTTATAGGAAAACGAGGTTTTTCGTAAATGTAAATTCGGGGGATAATTTTTTCGGTCTGAAAATATCAAAAGGCCCTAATAGGTCGAATTCTGCTTCGAATGAGTCCTCATTCACCCGGATCAGTTGCCAACTGTGGCCTGTAGGCGTGGATAACAAAAAAAAAAAATTGAACTTATTTGGTTTTTGGAAAACAGGGAAGGAGTGATCGGATTGAGCTGAAATTTCGAGGATAAGCTCCCGGGCCCTAGGAAAGCTTAACCTCTAAATTTCAACCCAATCGGACAACGTTAAAGGGGGGCTGTGGTCGGAGGGTCGAAACTTCCGGCCCACTTTTACCCATGAAGATAAAGTCGGAGGGGGGTGAAATTTTGCACGTTTCTTAGTTTGAGCTTGGGCTACAAAATGCGATTACCGCTGTCTCTCTGCGACCGCTAGGACCGGAAATCGCTTAACATTGTGGTGGGTCGCCTCTTTATAGAGGCACAAGTGTGCCTCCTTGATTAGTTAATAAATCTAATAGTGCTCGTTATTGCTCATGCTCATTTACAGCCAGTTATTTCCTCTTTCTCCCTACTTTATGAAAAAGACATAATTAACACTTAGAAACAAAAAACAAGCTATTTTGAATATAATCGCTCATGATTTGCCATTATTTTTTTCTGTGATTTGATGAAGGGAAAGTCCCTGGATTCTATATGCATCGAAGGAGTAATTAAAGCTTCCTTGGAAAGAAAATAAGTTAATGGTTATAGTTTTTTTTGGCTTTTGCTGTTTTGATTGGGGAATGAGCTTGTCCACATAAGCTATAGTTTTGAACATTATTGAGATTTTTGCCTATATTGTATACTCATTTTTAAAAGAATAGTGAACAAATTCGCGCGCGTCTTTGCTACGCACTATGAAAAGAACAGTTTTCGACCTTCCCCTCGTTTTGTTTCTCCGTCACTGGAGTACGATAATTAGCAATGACCAATTGTAATTTTTTAAGCAGGACGCTGGCTGAGCCTTAACCTTGAATGCAAACTTGTCAATACTCAGGATGATATTCCAATATTTCATTTTTATTTGCAAGGTGATGCTGTATTTGAATTGGAAGACTGGGTGAGCATGACCACTGATCTAATAAAGCTCTTGCCAATCTTGACCCCCCAAGTGTTATCTCGTGTTCGGTTCTTGACATCTGAACTTACAGCTGCTATCGATTCTGACAACGAACATGGTAAGATTAAGGCCCGTAAATTGTTGTTATATTTGTACCCCCCCCCCTTATTTACCCCCTGGTTTCATAGAGAATTCCTTTTTGTCTTGTTCATGTACCCAAATGTGTTCCCTTTCCCAATTTGCTTACAGAAATACCCTAGTGTTAGGTGTTTTCTCTGACTATTCACCACAGTTTATAGACAGTAAGCTTATCGCAGATAATTTCTGGTCTTTGGTCTCGGTGCGAACAAAAAGCTCCTCCTACTTGTTTCTGCCTTAGCGGATTAGTCTGTTATCGTCAATCACTGAGAAATGGTTACCAAGTGCATTATTCGTAATTGCGAAAGCAGAAAAAAACTTGGTGAGCCAGCCAAGTGGTTTGCAAGCGTCCCATCTCACAGGTATGAATTAATTTATATACAAATTGTGGCTTAATCTATTATTCACGTGGACTCAACTGATCGGCCTATGTAGGATTTTCTAAAAAAGGGGGCGGGGGGGGGGGTTGATGAAATTTGTGAAAATAAGGAATTTTTTCTTCTTCTAATAACTGGTGGGGTAGGTGTGATGGTTTCAGGGGAGGATCCAGGATTTTTTTAGGGGGGGGGCGCAAAAAAGGTTGATCCGACAAACATAATCAATCGAATATGGCTTGAGTGCAAAGACCTAAATTGGGAAACTGGCTGCGAGGACTTCCCCTTTGAACAGTTTATAAGATTTTTTTTTGCGCACACGTGCATATTACGAAGTAAAATTTAAGAATCGAGAAATCGAGAGACGTACCTATCAAGGAAAATAAACTAGCAAGTAATTATTTTAGTTTTAGTAGTTTAAATATTTGATTATCTCTTTTTTTGAACAAAGGGGTAAATTTTTTTAAAATTTATTTAAAATAAAACTTTTAAAACTGATATATCAATGCGAAGCACCAAACATCATAATCAAATGTCATCGCTTTATGGTATTGTTCAAATAAAACTTATTTTTTACTTTATTATCGTCGTAAATTTATTCCTTGTCTTTCTTTCCATTCTTAAACCAATGTTATATTTACCTTTTGCATTATTACAGCCCACTATATATACATTCATATAAATTTATATGCAGTGTTACCGCCATACCAATTATTCTCCTTTCCTTTTTTATTCTTTAATAATAATTTCTGGTCGTTTTGAGTTTGAATTATTGAAGGCTTCTATTTCTACTGATCTTAAGTTTAATATGGCCTTTACTATTCTTTAAAAAAAAACTTTCTTTTTCGTAAAGTTTTCGTAGTATATATATATATATATATATATATATATATATATATATATATATATATATATATATATATATATATATATATATATATATATATATATATATATATTTATATTTATATCGGCGCGTACAAACAACTCCTCTCATTTGATCTGCCATTAGCGGTCCAATTACCCTGGAACACGTATTTTGACAGAAACTTTCTCAAAATGCCTTTGAAACCAACTTGAGACTTCGAAACCTATTTTTAATTCCTAAAAACATCTAATAATAACATTACACTACTAACTACCGATTTTCATGTATGTATTGGAATAAATCAATTTAAAATTAGTTTGTTCAAAATTAGTGTTCCAACGTTGAAGCCAAGTTTCGCGTCCAAGAGAAATCTGACTTGTCTACAAGCGAAAAGATCTGATAACGCCTATGTTTCTATCTGCAAAAACGTTCTCCGGAGCACTCGCACCCCTGTCCGGGTTTTATAATGGGAGAGATAGAGGATGATCATACTGCTAATTCTATAAACTGTGCTATTCACTCACTAATTTAGAGCTAAGTCCCTTCTATCAGTCTTAGTTTTTAGATTTCATTTTTTAGCCGCAATAGTATTGCAGCGATCCTACAATATCCATACATCTCTTATATATATATATATATATATATATATATATATATATATATATATATATATATATATATATATATATATATATATATATATATATAATATATATATATATATATATATATATATATATATATATATATAATATATATATATATATATATATATATATATATATATATATATATATATATATATATATATATATATATATATATATATATATATATATATATATATATATATATATATATATATATATATATATATATATATATATATATATATATATATATATATATATATATATATATATACATATATATATATATATATATATATATATATATATATATATATATATATATATATATATATATATATATATATATATATTTATATATATATATATATCTAATATCTAATATATATATATATCTAATATATATCTAATATCGTAAATATCTTTGCTTATCCTGCATTTGTTCTATATTTTAATAAGTAGTTCTGCGTTCTCTGCGCTTGATAGGAGGATAGGAGATAGGAAATAGTGCAGAAAGTGAGACAGGTATAAAATATAATGTCTTTGAGGCACTGTGATTTATTCTGATATTTTGTGAGTCAGTAATGCTCTGTTAATTAATATTGCCTATGGCTTTGTTAGTTTTCGTGTGTTAAAAATTTTGATAGGGGACTTGAAATTGAAAGTAAAGAGGATATTTCGATAAGTGTTTGTACATTTCTCTTTGCTCAACCCAGTTTTTTTTTTTTTTTTTTTAGGTAGATCAGCTCCCGAATCCCAAGCCTCGTCCCAAGCTGAGATAGGTACGCCAAAAACTAGTCGCAAAATAAACGGACCAACATTAAGCACGCCCAGAAATGCAAGAAATGCAAAAATTGATATGACCGACCATGCAATATTTTCATCTCCAACGTCAAACAATACAAATCAGTCAACCAACGGGAGTAAATATACCCCACGAAAGCTGGCATTAAGTCGGACAATAAAACGCCAAGAGAAGAAAATAAAACGATGCAAAAGGTCACTTATCGCGCTCAAAAGTACAATAAAAAATGCGGAGACAGGTTTTGAATCCGAACAAGAAGCGTTACATTATGTTGAGAGTCACCTATCCAGAATCGCGCTTTCTATATTTAAGTGCCAAATTAGAAGATCCATGATAAAAAGACGATTTACTGAGGAAGAAAAAACAACGGGCTTGGTGTTTTTTTTCCTATCTCCGAACGGGTACAAAAAGTTGCTTCGTGAGAAAATTTTCTACCTTCCATTGGTGCGTACTCTACAGAAGTAGCTTTCGAGTGTTGAAGTGGTAGAAGGTTTTAACGAAAGTGTTTTTGATATGCTGAAGCTAAAAACTGCAGGAATGGAGGAAACAGAAATAGTTTGCACCATCGCCGTTGACGATATGTCTCTAAAACCTAGACTGCAGTATGATAGTAGCCGTGATAGGGTAGAAGGACTTGGTCCGTTAGGACCCTTCAAATACGCTACAGTGGTCATGTTGCAGGGACTAAAAACGCACTGGAAACAACCACTTGCGTATTTTTATAGTGTTTCAGGCCTCAAAGGTGATAAACTAAGAAATTTTATTTTGAGGCGATAGATGGGCGTAAACAGGTAGGGATTACCGTAAAGGCAATAGTTTCAGACCAGGGTGGAAACTACCGAGGATTAAAAAAGGATCTCGGCGTCACGAAAAAAATTCCTTTTTTTCTTAGAAATGGTGAAAAAGTGTATTTCATTTACGATCCCCCTCTCTTGTTGAAAAGTGTCCGAAACAATCTCTTAAAGTATGATATCATTTTAAATAAGCAGTGGCAGGCGTCTTGGAGAGACACTGTGTGTTTTTTCAAGGTGGATCAACGTCATCGATTTAGGACAGCACCGAAACTTCAAAAGCGTAATATATGTCCAGCAAATCTCGACAAAATGAGGGTTAAAGTCGCTACTCAGTCGCTTTTCAGCCACTCAGTGTATGCTGGGATCAATTTTTACGTGAGTAAAGGTTTGTTACATCCGAAGGCCGCAGGAACAGCAAAGGTTGTAAATTTCTTTGATAAGCTGTTCGACTGCGTTAATTCTTTTGGATTTCTAGAAAAAAAAATGTATAGACGCCCAATTTGTAGGGAAAGCGCATCATTCCAGTTTTTGAAGTCGGCCAGTTCATTTTTAGGCGATTTAAAATTTGTTAATAGTGTTGGGAAAAGAATCTATTGCATAGAGGGATGGCAGCGACTATTTCTGCCATCCTCGGTCTATCAGAAGATTTGATGAAACATGGGTTTAAATATGCTTGTACGAGGAGACTTAACCAGGATAGCCTAGAGTATTTCTACGACTTACTACGACGCTCTGGGGGTTTAAACGATAAGCCTACAACGTCGCAATTCTCCTGCCTTTACAAACAAGCAACGTTTAGAAGCTTTTCGGTTTTTCCAAATTCGACGGGGAATTGTGAAGCACTTTCTTTCCATCAATCTCTTTTATCCGAAGTTTTTTCATCAGTTAACCCTCATGCAAAAAGAATTGTGCAAGCCGGACGTGATAGCAGCGATATCCATGAGCCTCACGAGTTTGATTTTGATGAGAATGTTGAGGTTTTCACCTTAACAGAGGAATCAAATTTTGCATACGCAATGGGGTATTCTGCAAAAAAGATTCTGGAAAAGCATTCGTGTGATAAGTGTAGAACTGGGTTATTTGAATCAGGTATTTCTCTTTGTGATTCAGTGTTTGATTTCATGCGGATGAAAGCTTATGAAGAAGCCAATTCAGACTTCTCAAACCTTTTTGTTCCTGCAATCTCCTTGATTGAGTATTGCAAAAAACTAGAGTACATCATCCAGACTGGAATGACGCACTGCTGGAACGAGGGAATCGTACGGCGAGCATGGGAAAGAGCGTCCCAACTGTTAATCCCAATTTCGTGTGACCTATTTCCTCAAGAGTGTTTTGTACAGTATTTTTTTCGAATGCGTATCTTCTATATCACTAAATTTGAAAACCATAAGATGGAAAGAAGTGCTCTATGCGGAAAAAATAAAAGCAGTTAAGTTAAAAGGATTTACTTTAAAATATTTTTTATTCCGTGATTAACCATATTTATTTGTTCTTATATTGTTTGAATTTGCTAAAAACGTTTTTGGATTGTTCTAAAAAGAATTTTTCTAAAGCAATGGTACTTCTAGCGATTCTCGATTCTCTTAAAACTATTTTACAGAAATGAAAAATATTTTATGGAATGATTGCCAATTATGATTTTGGAATGGAAAATTATTCAGCGAATTAATAAGTTGGGATTATTTATTTTCTTGTTTTTTTATTCTGTTGCAATTAAAAAAAGAAAAAATTGGAAGAACTATAAATACAGCGGTCATGTACCATTAAACCACATCTGCAAACCCATTTCTGATCAAGATTATCATTATCCTAACTGTTCTTGAAACTCATTCCAACGTTTCGGGGTAGTATTTTTCACAAGAAAGTCATATGTTTGTTTTTATCAATCAATAGTAATTCCCCCTCGTTTTTTGGCCTTTTCTTTGATCCGCAAGTAGCGATGATGTTCCACGAGAAAATCCGTAAACGCTTCGAAGGAGAAGTGAAAGAACTCTAGAGAATAGCATACTGATTTTTAAACGAAATTGTTTTACAACAAACTACATCGTTTTCATTTTTCTTTCCATTATTTTATGAGCTTCTATCAAAGCAACAATTACTGCTTGGAACTACGGATAGATTTCCAGTCTGGAAATTGGAATTTCTTTATGGTTTGAAGGTCTACTTGAAGTAACCATCACAAATTATTTCGGTATGTAAGGAGAGGAAATCATTGTCTTTACGTTGATGATCTACTTTCATTCCAAATAAAGCACACTTTTATTCGTCTGTTTCGTATTACTCGTATATAGGACTAATCTGGTTTCAAATAAGCTCTGAAAAAGCGAGCTAAATTTGTGCGAAACGGAAAAAAAATCTGAATCAGTTGACGAGTGCTCCGTACTATAATTAATTTTGCAGCACACAACAATAAAAATACATGTAAAAGCTGCTCATGAAACAAAGCATCCCATATGTGTGTGCTTTTTTTGCTTTCCTTCCGAAGAATATAGTGGGCCTATATCAGCATATCCCGGCCTCCAATCAAGGAGCATAGGGGACACACAAGAAGTAAATTTCGTACGGTTCTGAACCAAATTAAATAAAAGTAGATTCTATCAAATACTATCAATACAATTTACGCGGTTAATTTCTTTAATCCAGTTGCCATGCAATGACAGGAAAAATAAATACTTTCGAAATAAATTATCATATTTTCAAGTTTTTAGGTCAATAACATTGAGAAAAAGGGATAGATTAGAGGAAGATGAAAACAATTACAATAATCAAAGCAATTTTCCATTCGATATATGAGTATTTACGCGTAGCACTCTCAAATCGTAAATATAGGCGTGATAAATGTGTGTCGGTAAACATCACGTAAAATCTAATAGGGTAAGGTGAAACTATTTCAAAATAGAAGGCATTAATTTAAATATGCTCCGCAATAAAGCACCCTCATTTTTTCATTGTCCTAATTCTAATCACAAGCTTTATATCAGGATCCGTCTCTTTAATTCAGAACACATCTGATCAAAGCATAATCACCTACGGAACCGGTTTCGTAGGTGATCATCAAAGTATAATCACCTATGGAACAAGTATAATCACCTACAGAACTTGAAAAATTTAGGCCCCAGGTTCGCATAGGTATGGAATCGTCTCCGGAGACGCGGACAAAGGGTCACTTTTTTTTTGTGTGGAGAGGATAGGTTTTGTCAGTACTTGTTGTATGTGTTCATACTTTGGAAAATAGGGATGTTTTGGATAAGGTTCAGGCGGGTTTTAGAGAAGGCTTTGGGACTACTGATCATATATTTAGTCTGCAGGCTTTAAGTAATAAATATACTAGTGCTAAAAAGGAAGGTTTTACATGACATTTATATATATTAAAGGAGCTTTTGATAACGTCTGTAGGTTTCTATTAATGGAATGTTTGTTAGCGATAGGTTTCCCGATCCCATTTGTGTTAGTTTTAGTTCAAATGTGTAGGTTTACTAGAGCAGTCGTGAGAGTTGGTAGGCAAGTTTCAAGGGTAGTAAGAGTAGATAGTACGTATTGAATTTGCTTGAAGCTATAGGAATTCCTATGTTATTTGCGTACGGCACGTTCCATGGTAGCTTTCCAAGGCATAGTCTACAGCCAGCGGTTATTTGGCAGTGTATAATGTGGTCAAACAGGTTTTTTCTGTTTTTGTTGTCAATTGCACAATGAATGTACGTCATGGATTCACGTGTACATTCTTAAAAAAAAACAAAAAAAAAAAAAAACTGGTGTGATATAAAGAACCCACATTTTTTAATTGTTTGATTGACGTGTTTGGGGAGATTATGTTCCTTGGCACCTTTACAGAGCATGTACTTATGGATACCTTTCCAAGCAAGATGGTTAAACATGTTTTTACAATCGGAAATGTTTGATTAACATTTGCAAAAAAAAGGGGTAATGGGATTTGCGAATTGGAGGAGATGGGGTGATTGTGTACTGTATAATACACAAGTGATTTTTTGGAGAGTATTGTCAATTTAAAATAGTTTAGAAATAAAAAAAATTTAACAAGAAATGGCTGAAAAGTGTTTTGAGGAAGATGGGTTGCATGGAGGGTTGAGTTGCACGAGGGTTCAGTTAAAGGGGGTGCAGTTACACGGGGGTTTAGTTAAATGCGGTCGAGTTGCACGACGGTTCAGTAGCACGGAGGTTCAGTTGTACGGGGTTTCGGTTATACAGGGGTTCAGTTACATGGGAGGTTCAGTTGCACGGGGGTTTTTCTGTTTTTAGAGTTATGGTTACTTTCGGACGAGCTGCACTTTACTTTCACCTTGTTTCCCAAAAACTGTTTAAAATTAGGGTTTTGTTTTTGTAGTTGTTTTCGTTTTTGCTTTATTGTTCGACTTGATAGGAATTCTGAAACCGGATGCTCGTTGAAATTTCTTAATAACTAAAGATTTTGTTTTTCTTCTAAAGGGCTTAATATTCTCAAGGTTTTAGCTTTTGACGGATAACATTAAACCTAAGGAAATTTATGTATTTGGAATCAGCGTATAAAGCCAATCATTTTCATGTATCTATAATTATTAAAATTCTGTTTTTAGAGTTATGGTTACTTTCGGACGAGTTGCACTTTACTTTCACCTTGTTTCCCAAAAACTAGTTAAAATTAGGGTTTTTTTTGTACTTGTTTTCGTTTTTACTTTATTGTTCGACTTGATAGGAATTCTGAAACTGGATGGTCGTTGAAACTTCTTAATAACTAAAGATTTTGTTTTTCTTCTAAAGGGGTTAATATTCTCAAGGTTTTAGCTTTTGGCGGATAACATTAAACCCAAGGAAATTTATGTATTTGGAATCAGCGTATAAAGCCAATCATTTTCATGTATCTATAATTATTAAAATTCTGTTTTTAGAGTTATGGTTACTTACGGACGAGTTGCACTTTACTTTCACCTTGTTTCCCAAAAACTATTTAAAATTAGGGTTTTTTTGTAGTTGTTTTCGTTTTTGCTTTATTGTTCGACTTGATAGGAATTCTGAAACTGGATGGTCGTTGAAATTTCTTAATAACTAAAGATTTTGTTTTTCTTCTAAATGGCTTAATATTCTCAAGGTTTTAGCTTTTGACGGATAACATTAAACCTAAGGAAATTTATGTATTTAGAATCAGCGTATAAAGCCAATCATTTTCATGTATCTATAATTATTAAAATTCTGTTTTTAGAGTTATGGTTACTTTTGGACGAGTTGCACTTTACTTTCACCTTGTTTCCCAAAAACTGTTTAAAATTAGGGTTTTTTTTGTAGTTGTTTTCGTTTTTGCTTTATTGTTCGACTTGATAGGAATCCAAAAACTGTTTAAAATTAGGTTTTTTTGTAGCTGCTTTCGTTTTTGCTTTATTGTTCGACTTGATAGGAATTCTGAAACAGGATGGTCGTTGAAATTTCTTAATGACTAAAGATTTTGTTTTTCTTCTAAAAGGCTTAATATTCTCAAGGTTTTAGCTTTTGACGGATAACATTAAACCTAAGGAAATTTATGTATTTGGAATCAGCGTATAAAGCCAATCATTTTCATGTATCTATAATTATTAAAATTCTGTTTTTAGAGTTGTGGTTACTTTCGGACGAGTTGCACTTTACTTTCACCTTGTTTCCCAAAAACTGTTTAAAATTAGGGTTGTTTTTTTGTAGTTGTTTTCGTTTTTTTGCTTTATTGTTCGACTTGATAGGAATTCTGAAATAGGATGGTCGTTGAAATTTCTTAATGACTAAAGATTTTGTTTTTCTTCTAAAAGGCTTAATATTCTCAAGGTTTTAGCTTTTGACGGATAACATTAAACCTAAGGAAATTTATGTATTTGGAATCAGCGTATAAAGCCAATCATTTTCATGTATCTATAATTATTAAAATTCTGTTTTTAGAGTTATGGTTACTTTCGGACGAGTTGCACTTTACTTTCACCTTGTTTCCCAAAAACTGTTTAAAATTAGGGTTTTTTTTGTAGTTGTTTTCGTTTTTGCTTTATTGTTTGACTTGATAGGAATTCTGAAACAGGATGGTCGTTGAAATTTCTTAATAACTAAAGATTTTGTTTTTCTTCTAAAGGGCTTAATATTCTCAAGGTTTTAGCTTTTGGCGGATAACATTAAACCCAAGGAAATTTATGTATTTGGAATCAGAGTATAAAGCCAATCATTTTCATGTATCTATAATTATTAAAATTCTGTTTTTAGAGTTATGGTTACTTTCGAATGAGTTGCACTTTACTTTCACCTTGTTTCCCAAAAACTGTTTAAAATTAGGGTTTTTTTTGTAGCTGTTTTCGTTTTTGCTTTATTGTTCGACTTGATAGAAATTCTGAAACAGGATGATCGTTGAAATTTCTTAATGACTAAAGATTTTGTTTTTCTTCTAAAAGGCTTAATATTCTCAAGGTTTTAGCTTTTGACGGATAACATTAAACCTAAGGAAATTTATGTATTTGGAATCAGCGTATAAAGCCAATCATTTTCATGTATCTATAATTATTAAAATTCTGTTTTTAGAGTTGTGGTTACTTTCGGACGAGTTGCACTTTACTTTCACCTTGTTTCCCAAAAACTGTTTAAAATTAGGGTTTTTTTGTAGTTGTTTTCGTTTTTGCTTTATTGTTCGACTTGATAGGAATTCTGAAATAGGATGGTCGTTGAAATTTCTTAATGACTAAAGATTTTGTTTTTCTTCTAAAAGGCTTAATATTCTCAAGGTTTTAGCTTTTGACGGATAACATTAAACCTAAGGAAATTTATGTATTTGGAATCAGCGTATAAAGCCAATCATTTTCAAGTATCTATAATTATTAAAATTCTGTTTTTAGAGTTATGGTTACTTTAAGACGAGTTGCACTTTACTTTCACCTTGTTTCCCAAAAACTGTTTAAAATTAGGGTTTTTTTTGTAGTTGTTTTCGTTTTTGCTTTATTGTTCGACTTGATAGGAATTCTGAAATAGGATGGTCGTTGAAATTTCTTAATGACTAAAGATTTTGTTTTTCTTCTAAAAGGCTTAATATTCTCAAGGTTTTAGCTTTTGACGGATAACATTAAACCTAAGGAAATTTATGTATTTGAAATCAGCGTATAAAGCCAATCATTTTCATGTATCCATAATTATTAAAATTCTGTTTTTAGAGTTATGGTTACTTTCGGACGAGTTGCATTTTACTTTCACCTTGTTTCCCAAAAACTATTTAAAATTAGGTTTTTTTGTAGTTGTTTTCGTTTTTGCTTTATTGTTCGACTTGATAGGAATTCTGAACCTGGATGGTCGTTGAAATTTCTTAATAACTAAAGATTTTGTTTTTCTTCTAAAGGGCTTAATATTCTCAAGGTTTTAGCTTTTGACGGATAACATTAAACCTAAGGAAATTTATGTATTTGGAATCAGCGTATAAAGCCAATCATTTTCATGTATCTATAATTATTAAAATTCTGTTTTTAGAGTTATGGTTACTTTCGGACGAGTTGCACTTTACTTTCACCTTGTTTCCCAAAAACTGTTTAAAATTAGGTTTTTTTTGTACTTGTTTTCGTTTTTACTTTATTGTTCAACTTGATAGGAATTCTGAAACTGGATGGTCGTTGAAACTTCTTAATAACTAAAGATTTTGTTTTTCTTCTAAAGGGGTTAATATTCTCAAGGTTTTAGCTTTTGGCGGATAACATTAAACCCAAGGAAATTTATGTATTTGGAATCAGCGTATAAAGCCAATCATTTTTGAAATTTCTTAATAACTAAAGATTTTGTTTTTCTTCTAAAGGGCTTAATATTCTCAAGGTTTTAGCTTTTGGCGGATAACATTAAACCCAAGGAAATTTATGAATTTGGAATCAGGGTATAAAGCCAATCATTTTCATGTATCTATAATTATTAAAATTCTGTTTTAGAGTTATGGTTACTTTCGGACGAGTTGTACTTTACTTTCACCTTGTTTCCCAAAAACTGTTTAAAATTAGGGTTTTTTTGTAGCTGTTTTCGTTTTTGCTTTATTGTTCGACTTGATAGGAATTCTGAAACAGGATGGTCGTTGAAATTTCTTAATGACTAAAGATTTTGTTTTTCTTCTAAAAGGCTTAATATTCACAAGGTTTTAGCTTTTGGCGGATAACATTAAACCCAAGGAAATTTACGTATTTGGAATCAGGGTATAAAGCCAATCATTTTCATGTATCTATAATTATTAAAATTCTGTTTTTAGAGTTATGGTTACTTTCGGACGAGTTGTACTTTACTTTCACCTTGTTTCCCAAAAACGAGGATTTCTGTTAAATAAATAATTCTTATACATTTTAAAATAGCTTTTTTTTTAAATCACAACAACTGAAGGTCAGTAAATGATTCCTTTGTTTTTTTTTTGTTAAACACGATTGGCTGAAATAAAAGCGGAACTTTTAAAATCACAACAACTAAAGGTTAGTAAATGATTCCTTTGTTTTTTTTTTGTTAAACACGATTGGTTGAAACAAAAGCAGAACTTTTAAAATCACAACAACTGAAGGTCAGTAAATAATTCCGTTGTTTTTTTTTGTTAAAAACGATTGGCTGAAATAAAAGCGGAACTTTTAAAATCACAACAACTGAAGGTCAGTAAATTTTTTGTTAAACACGATTGGTTGAAATAAAAGCGGAACTTTTAAAATCACAACAACTGAAGGTCAGTAAATAATTTTTTTGTTTTTTTTAAAACAAGACTGGCTGAAACAAAAGCAGAACTTTTAAAATAACAACTGAAGGTCAGTAAATAATTCCTTTGTTTTTTGTTAAACACGATTGACTGAAATAAAAGCGGAACTTTTAAAATCACAACAACTCAAGGTCAGTAAATGATTCCTTTGTTTTTTTTTGTTAAACACGATTGGCTGAAATAAAAGCGGAACTTTTAAAATTACAACAACTAAAGGTCGGTAAATGATTCCTTTGTTTTTTTTTTGTTAAACACGATTGGTTGAAACAAAAGCAGAACTTTTAAAATCACAACAACTAAAGGTCAGTAAATAATTCCATTGTTTTTTTTTTGTTAAACACGATTGGTTGAAATAAAAGCGGAACTTTTAAAATCACAACAACTGAAGGTCAGCAAAAAATTCCTTTTGTTTTTTGTTAAACACGTTTGGCTGAAATAAAAGCGGAACTTTTAAAATCACAACAACTGAAGGTCAGTAAATAATTCCTTTGTTTTTTTTATACACGACTGGCTGAAACAAAAGCAGAATTTTTAAAATCACAACAACTAAAGGTCAGTAAATAATTCCATTGTTTTTTTTTGTTAAACACGATTGGTTGAAACAAAAGCAGAACTTTTAAAATCACAACAACTGAAGGTCAGTAAATAATTCCGTTGTTTTTTTTGTTAAAAATGATTGGCTGAAATAAAAGCGGAACTTTTAAAATCACAACAACTCAAGGTCAGTAAATGATTCCTTTTTTTTTGTTAAACACGATTGGCTGAAATAGAAGCGGAACTTTTAAAATCACAACAACTAAAGGTCGGTAAATGATTCCTTTATTTTTTTTGTTAAACACGATTGGTTGAAACAAAAGCAGAACTTTTAAAATCACAACAACTAAAGGTCAGTAAATAATTCCATTTTTTTTGTTAAACACGATTGGTTGAAATAAAAGCGGAACTTTTAAAATCACAACCACTGAAGGTCAGCAAATAATTCCTTTGTTTTTTTTGTTAAACACGTTTGACTGAAATAAAAGCGGAACTTTTAAAATCACAACAACTGAAGGTCAGTAAATAATTCCTTTGTTTTTTTTTGTTAAACACGATTGGCTGAAATAAAAGCGAAACTCTTAAAATCACAACTCAAGGTCAGTAAATAATTCCTTTTTTTGTTAAACACAATTGGCTGAAATAAAAGCGGAACTTTTAAAATCACAACAACTAAAGGTCAGTAAATAATTCCTTTTGTTTTTTTGGTTAATCACGATTGGCTGAAATAAAAGCGGAACTTTTAAAATCACAACAACTGAAGGTCAGTAAATAATTCCATTGTTTTTTTTTGTTAAACACGATTGGCTGAAATAAAAGCGGAACTTTTAAAATCACAACAACTGAAGGTCAGTAAATGATTCCTTTGTTTTTTTTTTTGTTAAACACGATTGGCTGAAATAAAAGCAGAACTGTCAAAATCACAACAACTGAAGGTCAGTAAATAATTCTATTTTTTTTGTTAAACACGATTGGCTGAAATAAAAGCGGAACTTTTAAAATCACAACAACTCAAGGTCAGTAAATGATTCCTTTGTTTTTTTTTTTTAAACACGATTGACTGAAATAAAAGCGGAACTTTTAAAATCACAACAACTAAAGATCAGTAAATGATTCCTTTGTTTTTTTTTTGTTAAACACAATTGGTTGAAACAAAAGCAGAACTTTTAAAATCACAACAACTGAAGGTCAGTAAATAATTCCATTGTTTTTTTTTTGTTAAACACGATTGGTTGAAATAAAAGAGGAACTTTTAAAATCACAACAACTGAGGGTCAGTAAATAATTTTTTTGTTTTTTTTAAAACAAGACTGGCTGAAACAAAAGCAGAACTTTTAAAATAACAACTGAAGGTCAGTAAATAATTCCTTTGTTTTTTGTTAAACACGATTGACAGAAATAAAAGCGGAACTTTTAAAATCACAACAACTCAAGGTCAGTAAATGATTCCTTTGTTTTTTTTTGTTAAACACGATTGGCTGAAATAAAAGCGGAACTTTTAAAATTACAACAACTAAAGGTCGGTAAATGATTCCTTTGTTTTTTTTTTGTTAAACACGATTGGTTGAAACAAAAGCAGAACTTTTAAAATCACAACAACTAAAGGTCAGTAAATAATTCCATTGTTTTTTTTTTTGTTAAACACGATTGGTTGAAATAAAAGCGGAACTTTTAAAATCACAACAACTGAAGGTCAGCAAAAAATTCCTTTTGTTTTTTGTTAAACACGTTTGGCTGAAATAAAAGCGGAACTTTTAAAATCACAACAACTGAAGGTCAGTAAATAATTCCTTTGTTTTTTTTATACACGACTGGCTGAAACAAAAGCAGAATTTTTAAAATCACAACAACTAAAGGTCAGTAAATAATTCCATTGTTTTTTTTTGTTAAACACGATTGGTTGAAACAAAAGCAGAACTTTTAAAATCACAACAACTGAAGGTCAGTAAATAATTCCGTTGTTTTTTTTTGTTAAAAATGATTGGCTGAAATAAAAGTGGAACTTTTAAAATCACAACAACTCAAGGTCAGTAAATGATTCCTTTTTTTTTGTTAAACACGATTGGCTGAAATAGAAGCGGAACTTTTAAAATCACAACAACTAAAGGTCGGTAAATGATTCCTTTATTTTTTTTTGTTAAACACGATTGGTTGAAACAAAAGCAGAACTTTTAAAATCACAACAACTAAAGGTCAGTAAATAATTCCATTTTTTTTGTTAAACACGATTGGTTGAAATAAAAGCGGAACTTTTAAAATCACAACCACTGAAGGTCAGCAAATAATTCCTTTGTTTTTTTTGTTAAACACGTTTGACTGAAATAAAAGCGGAACTTTTAAAATCACAACAACTGAAGGTCAGTAAATAATTCCTTTGTTTTTTTTTTTGTTAAACACGATTGGCTGAAATAAAAGCGAAACTCTTAAAATCACAACTCAAGGTCAGTAAATAATTCCTTTTTTTTGTTAAACACAATTGGCTGAAATAAAAGCGGAACTTTTAAAATCACAACAACTAAAGGTCAGTAAATAATTCCTTTTGTTTTTTTGGTTAATCACGATTGGCTGAAATAAAAGCGGAACTTTTAAAATCACAACAACTGACGGTCAGTAAATAATTCCATTGTTTTTTTTTTTGTTAAAAATGATTGGCTGAAATAAAAGTGGAACTTTTAAAATCACAACAACTCAAGGTCAGTAAATGATTCCTTTTTTTTTGTTAAACACGATTGGCTGAAATAAAAGCGGAACTTTTAAAATCACAACAACTAAAGATCAGTAAATGATTCCTTTGTTTTTTTTTGTTAAACACAATTGGTTGAAACAAAAGCAGAACTTTTAAAATCACAACAACTGAAGGTCAGTAAATAATTCCATTGTTTTTTTTTTGTTAAACACGATTGGCTGAAATAAAAGCGGAATTTTTAAAATCACAACAACTGAAGGTCAGTAAATGATTCCTTTGTTTTTTTTTTGTTAAACACGATTGGCTGAAATAAAAGCAGAACTGTCAAAATCACAACAACTGAAGGTCAGTAAATAATTCTATTTTTTTTTGTTAAACACGATTGGCTGAAATAAAAGCGGAACTTTTAAAATCACAACAACTCAAGGTCAGTAAATGATTCCTTTGTTTTTTTTTGTTAAACACGATTGACTGAAATAAAAGCGGAACTTTTAAAATCACAACAACTAAAGATCAGTAAATGATTCCTTTGTTTTTTTTTTGTTAAAAATGATTGGCTGAAATAAAAGTGGAACTTTTAAAATCACAACAACTCAAGGTCAGTAAATGATTCCTTTTTTTTGTTAAACACGATTGGCTGAAATAGAAGCGGAACTTTTAAAATCACAACAACTAAAGGTCGGTAAATGATTCCTTTATTTTTTTTTGTTAAACACGATTGGTTGAAACAAAAGCAGAACTTTTAAAATCACAACAACTAAAGGTCAGTAAATAATTCCATTTTTTTTTGTTAAACACGATTGGTTGAAATAAAAGCGGAACTTTTAAAATCACAACCACTGAAGGTCAGCAAATAATTCCTTTGTTTTTTTTGTTAAACACGTTTGACTGAAATAAAAGCGGAACTTTTAAAATCACAACAACTGAAGGTCAGTAAATAATTCCTTTGTTTTTTTTTGTTAAACACGATTGGCTGAAATAAAAGCGAAACTCTTAAAATCACAACTCAAGGTCAGTAAATAATTCCTTTTTTTTGTTAAACACAATTGGCTGAAATAAAAGCGGAACTTTTAAAATCACAACAACTAAAGGTCAGTAAATAATTCCTTTTGTTTTTTGGTTAATCACGATTGGCTGAAATAAAAGCGGAACTTTTAAAATCACAACAACTGAAGGTCAGTAAATAATTCCATTGTTTTTTTTTTGTTAAACACGATTGGCTGAAATAAAAGCGGAACTTTTAAAATCACAACAACTGAAGGTCAGTAAATGATTCCTTTGTTTTTTTTTGTTAAACACGATTGGCTGAAATAAAAGCAGAACTGTCAAAATCACAACAACTGAAGGTCAGTAAATAATTCTATTTTTTTTTGTTAAACACGATTGGCTGAAATAAAAGCGGAACTTTTAAAATCACAACAACTCAAGGTCAGTAAATGATTCCTTTGTTTTTTTTTGTTAAACACGATTGACTGAAATAAAAGCGGAACTTTTAAAATCACAACAACTAAAGATCAGTAAATGATTCCTTTGTTTTTTTTTTGTTAAACACAATTGGTTGAAACAAAAGCAGAACTTTTAAAATCACAACAACTGAAGGTCAGTAAATAATTCCATTGTTTTTTTTTGTTAAACACGATTGGTTGAAATAAAAGAGGAAC
The DNA here is from genome assembly GCA_027921565.1 of Artemia sinica. NCBI lineage: Eukaryota > Metazoa > Arthropoda > Branchiopoda > Anostraca > Artemiidae > Artemia > Artemia sinica. Next base: position 55,262,835 of record CM051267.1, on the reverse strand, counting down.
TTTTAAAATCACAACAACTGAAGGTCAGTAAATAAAAAAAACCTAAAATAATGTCATGAAATCAACATGCAAAGTCGACATGGCTTTATTTCATTTTGTAAGGTTCATTTAGACGAGGTTACGTGCGCGCACGTAACCTCGTCTAAATGAGCCTTAAAAAATGAAATAAAGCTATGTCGACTTTGCATGTTGATTTCATGACATTATTTTAGGTTTTTTTTATTTACTGACCTTCATTTGTTGGGATTTTAAAAGTTCCTCTTTTATTTCAACCAATCGTGTTTAACAAAAAAAAAAACAATGGAATTATTTACTGACCTTCAGTTGTTGTGATTTTAAAAGTTCTGCTCTTGTTTCAACCAATTGTGTTTAACAAAAAAAACAAAGGAATCATTTACTAATCTTTAGTTGTTGTGATTTTAAAAGTTCCGCTTTTATTTCAGTCAATCGTGTTTAACCAAAAAAAAACAAAGGAATCATTTACTGACCTTGAGTTGTTGTGATTTTAAAAGTTCCGCTTTTATTTCAGCCAATCGTGTTTAACAAAAAAAAATATAATTATTTACTGACCTTCAGTTATTGTGATTTTAACAGTTCTGCTTTTATTTCAGCCAATCGTGCTTAACAAAAAAAAAAACAAAGGAATCATTTACTGACCTTCAGTTGTTGTGATTTTAAAAGTTCCGCTTTTATTTCAGCCAATCGTGTTTAACAAAAAAAAAACAATGGAATTATTTACTGACCTTCAGTTGTTGTGATTTTAAAAGTTCCGCTTTTATTTCAGCCAATCGTGATTAACAAGAAAAACAAAAGGAATTATTTACTGACCTTTAGTTGTTGTGATTCTAAAAGTTCCGCTTTTATTTCAGCCAATTGTTTTTAACAAAAAAAGGAATTACTTACTGACCTTGAGTTGTGATTTTAAGAGTTTCGCTTTTATTTCAGCCAATCGTGTTTAACAAAAAAAAACAAAGGAATTATTTACTGACCTTCAGTTGTTGTGATTTTAAAAATTCTGCTTTTGTTTCAGCCAGTCGTGTTTAAAAAAAAAACAAAGGAATTATTTACTGACCTTCAGTTGTTGTGATTTTAAAAGTTCCGCTTTTATTTCTGTCAAACGTGTTTAACAAAAAAAACAATGGAATTATTTACTGACCTTTAGTTGTTGTGATTTTAAAAGTTCTGCTTTTGTTTCAACCAATCGTGTTTAACAAAAAAAAAAACAAAGGAATCATTTACCGAACTTTAGTTGTTGTGATTTTAAAAGTTCCGCTTTTATTTCAGCCAATCGTGTTTAACAAAAAAAAACAAAGGAATCATTTACTGACCTTGAGTTGTTGTGATTTTAAAAGTTCCGCTTTTATTTTAGCCAATCGTTTTTAACAAAAAAAAACAACGGGATTATTTACTGACCTTCAGTTGTTGTGATTTTAAAAGTTCTGCTTTTGTTTCAACCAATCGTGTTTAACAAAAAAAACAATGGAATTATTTACTGACCTTTAGTTGTTGTGATTTTAAAAATTCTGCTTTTGTTTCAGCCAGTCGTGTGTAAAAAAAAAACAAAGGAATTATTTACTGACCTTCAGTTGTTGTGATTTTAAAAGTTCCGCTTTTATTTCAGCCAAACGTGTTTAACAAAAAAAACAAAAGGAATTATTTGCTGACCTTCAGTTGTTGTGATTTTAAAAGTTCCGCTTTTATTTCAACCAATTGTGTTTAACAAAAAAAAACAATGGAATTATTTACTGACCTTTAGTTGTTGTGATTTTAAAAGTTCTGCTTTTGTTTCAACCAATCGTGTTTAACAAAAAAAAACAAAGGAATCATTTACCGACCTTTAGTTGTTGTGATTTTAAAAGTTCCGCCTTTATTTCAGCCAATCCTGTTTAACAAAAAAAACAACAAAGGAATCATTTACTAACCTTGAGTTGTTGTGATTTTAAAAGTTCCGCTTTTATTTCAGTCAATCGTGTTTAACAAAAAACAAAGGAATTATTTACTGACCTTCAGTTGTTATTTTAAACGTTCTGCTGTTGTTTCAGCCAGTCGTGTTTAAAAAAAACAAAGAAATTATTTACTGACCTTCAGTTGTTGTGATTTTAAAAGTTCCGCTTTTATTTCAACCAATCGTGTTTAACAAAAAATTTACTGACCTTCAGTTGTTGTGATTTCAAAAGTTCCGCTTTTATTTCAGCCAATCGTTTTTAACAAAAAAAAAACAACGGAATTATTTACTGACCTTCAGTTGTTGTGATTTTAAAAGTTCTGCTTTTGTTTCAACCAATCGTGTTTAACAAAAAAAAACAAAGGAATCATTTACTAACCTTTAGTTGTTGTGATTTTAAAAGTTCCGCTTTTATTTCAGCCAATCGTGTTTAACAAAAAAAAAAACAAAGGAATCATTTACTGACCTTCAGTTGTTGTGATTTAAAAAAAAGCTATTTTAAAATGTATAAGAATTATTTATTTAAAAGAAATCCTCGTTTTTGGGAAACAAGGAGAAAGTAAAGTACAACTCGTCCGAAAGTAACCATAACTCTAAAAACAGAATTTTAATAATTATAGATACATGAAAATGATTGGCTTTATACGCTGATTCCAAATACATAAATTTCCTTAGGTTTAATGTTATCCGTCAAAAGCTAAAATCTTGAGAATATTAAGCCTTTTAGAAGAAAAACAAAATCTTTAGTCATTAAGAAATTTCAACGACCATCCAGTTTCAGAATTCCTATCAAGTTGAACAATAAAGCAAAAACGAAAACAGCTACAAAAAAAACCCTAATTTTAAACAGTTTTTGGGAAACAAGGTGAAAGTAAAGTACAACTCGTCCGAAAGTAACCATAACTCTAAAAACAGAATTTTAATAATTATAGATACATGAAAATGATTGGCTTTATACGCTGATTCCAAATACATAAATTTCCTTGGGTTTAATGTTATCCGCCAAAAGCTAAAACCTTGAGAATATTAAGCCATTTAGAAGAAAAACAAAATCTTTAGTTATTAAAAAATTTCAAAAATGATTGGCTTTATACGCTGATTCCAAATACAAAAATTTCCTTGGGTTTAATGTTATCCGCCAAAAGCTAAAACCTTGAGAATATTAAGCCTTTTAGAAGAAAAACAAAATCTTTAGTTATTAAGAAATTTCAACGACCATCCAGTTTCACAATTCCTATCAAGTCGGACAATAAAGCAAAAACGAAAACAAGTACAAAAAACCCTAATTTTAAACAGTTTTTGGGAAACAAGGTAAAAGTAAAGTGCAACTCGTCCGAAAGTAACCATAACTCTAAAAACAGAATTTTAATAATTATAGATACATGAAAATGATTGGCTTTATACGCTGATTTCAAATACATAAATTTCCTTAGGTTTAATGTTATCCGTCATAAGCTAAAACCTTGAGAATATTAAGCCCTTTAGAAGAAAAACAAAATCTTTAGTTATTAAGAAATTTCAACGACCATCCAGGTTCAGAATTCCTATCAAGTCGAACAATAAAGCAAAAACGAAAACAACTACAAAAAAAACCCTAATTTTAAATAGTTTTTGGGAAACAAGGTGAAAGTAAAGTGTAACTCGTCTGAAAGTAACCATAACTCTAAAAACAGAATTTTAATAATTATAGATACATGAAAATGATTGGCTTTATACGCTGATTTCAAATACATAAATTTCCTTAGGTTTAATGTTATCCGTCATAAGCTAAAACCTTGAGAATATTAAGCCTTTTAGAAGAAAAACGAAATCTTTAGTCATTAAGAAATTTCAACGACCATCCTGTTTCAGAATTCCTATCAAGTCAAACAATAAAGCAAAAACGAAAACAACTACAAAAAAACCCTAATTTTAAACAGTTTTTGGGAAACAAGGTGAAAGTAAAGTGTAACTCGTCTGAAAGTAACCATAACTCTAAAAACAGAATTTTAATAATTATAGATACATGAAAATGATTGGCTTTATACGCTGATTCCAAATACATAAATTTTCTTAGGTTTAATGTTATCCGTCAAAAGCTAAAACCTTGAGAATATTAAGCCTTTTAGAAGAAAAACAAAATCTTTAGTCATTAAGAAATTTCAACGACCATCCTATTTCAGAATTCCTATCAAGTCGAACAATAAAGCAAAAACGAAAACAACTAAAAAAAAACAACCCTAATTTTAAACAGTTTTTGGGAAACAAGGTGAAAGTAAAGTGCAACTCGTCCGAAAGTAACCACAACTCTAAAAACAGAATTTTAATAATTGTAGATACATGAAAATGATTGGCTTTATACGCTGATTCCAAATACATAAATTTCCTTAGGTTTAATGTTATCCGTCAAAAGCTAAAACCTTGAGAATATTAAGCCTTTTAGAAGAAAAACAAAATCTTTAGTCATTAAGAAATTTCAACGACCATCCAGTTTCAGAATTCCTATCAAGTCGAACAATAAAGCAACAACGAAAACAACTACAAAAAAAACCCCTAATTTTACACAGTTTTTGGGAAACAAGGTGAAAGTAAAGTGCAACTCGTCTGAAAGTAACCATAACTCTAAAACCAGAATTTTAATAATTATAGATACATGAAAATGATTGGCTTTATACGCTGATTCCAAATACATAAATTTCCTTAGGTTTAATGTTATCCGTCAAAAGCTAAAACCTTGAGAATATTAAGCCTTTTAGAAGAAAAACAAAATCTTTAGTCATTAAGAAATTTCAACGACCATCCTATTTCAGAATTCCTATCAAGTCGAACAATAAAGCAAAAAAACGAAAACAACTACAAAAAAAACAACCCTAATTTTAAACAGTTTTTGGGAAACAAGGTGAAAGTAAAGTGCAACTCGTCCGAAAGTAACCACAACTCTAAAAACAGAATTTTAATAATTATAGATACATGAAAATGATTGGCTTTATACGCTGATTCCAAATACATAAATTTCCTTAGGTTTAATGTTATCCGTCAAAAGCTAAAACCTTGAGAATATTAAGCCTTTTAGAAGAAAAACAAAATCTTTAGTCATTAAGAAATTTCAACGACCATCCTGTTTCAGAATTCCTATCAAGTCGAACAATAAAGCAAAAACGAAAACAGCTACAAAAACAAAACCCTAATTTTAAACAGTTTTTGGGAAACAAGGTGAAAGTAAAGTGCAGCTCGTCCGAAAGTAACCATAACTCTAAAAACAGAAAAACCCCCGTGCAACTGAACCTCCCATGTAACTGAACCCCTGTATAACCGAAACCCCGTACAACTGAACCTCCGTGCTACTGAACCCTCGTGCAACTCGACCCCATTTAACTAAACCCCCGTGTAACTGCACCCCCTTTAACTGAACCCTCGTGCAACTCAACCCTCCATGCAACCCATCTTCCTCAAAACACTTTTCAGCCATTTCTTGTTAAATTTTTTTTATTTCTAAACTATTTTAAATTGGCAATGCTCTCCAAAACATCACTTGTGTATTATACAGTACACAATCACCCCATCTCCTCCAATTCGCAAATCCCATTACCCCTTTTTTTTGCAAATGTTAATCAAACATTTCCGATTGTAAAAGCATGTTTAACCATCTTGCTTGGAAAGGTATCCATAAGTACATGCTCTGTAAAGGTGCCAACATAATCATAATCTTTCCAAACACGTCAATCAAACAATTAAAAAATGTGGGTTCTTTATATCACACCAGTTTTTTTTTTTAAGAATGTACACGTGAATTCATGACGTACATTCATTGTGCAATTGACAACAAAACAGAAAAAAAAACTGTTTGACCACATTATACACTGCCAAATAACCGCTGGCTGTAGACTATGCCTTGGAAAGCTACCATGGAACGTGCCGTACGCAAATAACATAGGAATTCCTATAGCTTCAAGCAAATTCAATACGTACTATCTACTAGTAAGAGGATATAAAAGTGTTAAACAGGGTTACACATTGTCTCCTAAATTATTCCCCCTGTTTATAAAGTCTATAGTGGCGTTTGTGGAAAAGAAGGAGGCCCCGATGGTGAGTTTAGATATTGCTTACATTTGCATGATGTTGTTCACAGATGATATTGTTTTGGTTACCGATTCACAAAGGAACCTTCAGAAATTACTTGATATTTTAGGTGATTATTTGGGTAGGAAAAAGTTAAAACTTAATGTGGATAAAACCGTAGTGTTAGTATTCCGTAAATGTGGTAGCCTTGAGGAGGATTTTAAACTTAGTTTTAAGAATAGAAGGGTTAGATTAGTGGAAAATGGTCATATTTAGGTGTTAAGTTTAAGGCGAAAGGAAATTTTTTTAGTAGCCATATAAAAGTAGGATCGAAAAAGGTAAGGCATGTTGTAATATGGTATTAAGAAGTCAGCTTAGGGGTATTAAAAAGATCCAAGTAGTTACAGAGGTTTTCAGGGCTAAAATTGTATGTGTAATGCACTATGGTTCTGAGGTTTGGGGGAATGTGAAGGGAGATTCTGAGGTTGGGGGTATGTGAAGGGGAGGCTAGAAACAGTGCAATTAGGATATTATAAGAAATGGCTAGGGATAAGTAAGCACACAAAATAGTTTAGTAGTTAGAGGTGACTTAGGTTTGTTTTCTTTAAGAAGTCGTAGGCCAATTAACATGATTAGGCTTTGGGAAATAATTTTAGTAATGCCTAGGGTGCGGGTGATGAAGGCAGCTTATTTAGAAATGTTGAAGGGCAGCTCAGGTAGGGGGTGGCCATACCAAATTAAGAGTGTATTAGATCAGTGTGGACTAAGCCATATGTGGGTGGATGGTTTAGGGCTCAAGGAAAGGGGGGGCCAAGTAAGTAGATTACTTGAAAGGAACTTAGAGAACCAAGAAATATAGGCATGGCAGGCACAGCGTTCACTTTCGAATTTATTGGGTCTTCATTGTCGGTCGAAGGAGATTTGGGGTGAAGTTTTATTTTAAGTTGGGTTTGAATAAAAATTAAGTAAAGTCATTAATTGAAATGAGGGCTGATAGTTTGCCACTGGGCCAAAGAAGAAAGTTTATCGGGAGGGAAAGGTCAAAGACAGGTCCATATTTTTGTCCTATGTGTGGAGGTTTAGATGAGAGCGTTTATCACTTGATGTGGGAATGTGAGGAGCTGAGTGAATGGAGACTTGAAGTGTTTGGTAGGGGGGATTATGAATTTGAGTGGTTGGTGAGAGTGTGTGCGGATGAGTGTTTATGGGTATCAGAAGCTTGGCATGATTCCTTTGTCTCGCGATGAATCATAGAAGTCGATTTCTGTAAGATTTGTGCAATATCTTTGTAATGGTTCTTGTTTATATTTTTTGCCGTGGCCTATGGGGTTTTAGCGCAAATAAATTCTATTGTATCTCAGCAACGGCTAAGGGCTTGAAGTTGAAACCTTAAGAGAGTGTTGAGAGTCGAGTTTAACTAAATCAAAGAAGACTATGTGCAACAGGTTGTCAAAAGGGCACATCCGAAATATTTCATGTACAGCTAAAGATAATAAGTTGAAACTGTCTGAGAATGTTAAACTAAACCAAAAGACACAATCTAAAGCTAAGGTTATAAACTAACAGCTCAAGGGACCCAGCTGAAACTTTGAGGGAATACTGGATGGGGGAATTATGCAAATTTAAAATTTTGACTTGGGGGATCAAGAGGAGCTTGTCAAGGACAATAAATATTTGATAAGATAGGAGTTATTCATAATTTGTTAGTCGTACAGAGAATATATGATACTGGATCCCCCAAGACTCCTAGGCCTCTAAAGGTCTGTAGGGAGATACGGTTGAATTATGCACTATATAAAAAGAAAAAGTCACAGGAAATAAAACATCACTAACCGAAAAATATAATACACTCGTACAATAAATAAATTTACAAATACAGTAAATAGACTATAAATATTTAAAATTTATTTAAACACTAACTCACAAACAGTAAATAAAAAAATCATAGAGAATACACACACAAAAAGCGAAAAAACAAAGAGAGAGAGAGAGAGAAAGGAAGAGGGATAACTCTAAGTCAATCATAAATGTAAATACAAATATGTACAAATATACACAAAATAAATACAAATAAATGCAAATACAAATATCATAAATACAAAAATACAAATGCAGTAAATAGATTGTAAATATTAAAAATTTATTTAAACACTAACTCACAAACAGTAAATAAAGAAATCAGAGAAAACACACACAAAAAGCAAAGAAAAAACAAAGAGAGAGAGAGAGAGAGGAAGAGGGATAAATTTAAGCTAATCACAAATACAAATATGTACAAACATATACAAAATAAATGCAAATACAAATATCATAAATACAAAAATACAAATACAGTAAATAGATTGTAAATATTAAAAATTTATTTAAACACTAACTCACAAACAGCAAATAAAAAAATCATAGAGAAAACACACACAAAAAGCAAAAAGAGAGAGAGAGAGAGAGAGAGAGAGAGAGAGAGAGAGAGAGAGAGAGAGAGAGAGAGAAGGGAAGAGGGATAAATTTAAGCAGCAACAAGAATTTATCACTCAGCAAAATTTAGATTGGCAAACGATAGCCAAAATTAAAAACTAAAAAAAATTGTAAGCCTTTTGAAGGTGATAAGATGATAATTAGACCAATCAGATACAAAGGATGAAGTAAAACTAAGGAACCTAAGAAGATCATCATGGGGCTGAAGAAACATGAAAGATGTACTGGAAAGATTATAAAGCTTTTCAACATCCAGCAACGGTTTAGCTGCTGAATTATTTGTTCTTGAATTTGGATTTATGGCTTTATTATAAGTGTAAGAAAGCGGTTTAAGAAAATAAAAAAAAAGTAAACACCCATTTAATGGGCAATATGTGGGCATATAAAATATAACTGGGCATGTAACTAGGCAAATTAAAGTGTGAAAGAGGATTGTCGGGACTAGCCAACGAAAAATATGTTAGAGCTTTCTTAAAATACGAAGGCTTCTGAATATTTTCATTTTAATCAAACCAATATGATGCTTCATAGATAAATTTTCATCAAGAAGGATGCCTGTAAGAAACGCACCTGGCCATGTTTTGTTCTATTAATAGTGCCTTCGGACAGATGAATTTCAGATGGTTGAGAATAAATATTTAGGACAAAGAAGTTTGCATCAAGCCCAAGTAAAGCTGTCTCAGAGTAAGGCTTTGTTCAAACCTCAGTCTCTGTTCTCCTTGAAGTAACAAGGTCCATTGCAAAAACGACAAGAGGATTCAAAAGGCCAACAAAGATTATGAGAACGGAAAATGTAAGACGACACAGACAACAACAATACAAAGAATTTTCATTTCTAGCTGCGAAAATCAGGTCACTTCCATAAATTAAAAACAATACTTGCCTCAAAATTGACCCCTGAGGGACACCTTGGTCAACTTTTGAGGGTGAAAGACGAGAAAAAATGTGTACATTAATTCTTAGTCTCAATTTTTTTAATGTTAATCTACTAAGAACTTCATACGATTAAAATGCCTCAATTAAAGCTTCAGAACAAAGAGAGCCTTGGCCAGAAACAATTCAGGTTGCACTGATTCTTGACGTCTTATTATTTCATACTTTGTTTCATCCACAGTTTATATAATATACCAGTAAGTTTACCGCAGATGATTTCTGGCTCTTCATTGTCGATGCGAACAAAAAGCTCCTCCCACTTGTTTCTGCACATATTGTCCACTTATTGGTTGAGCCGGCCAAGTGGTTTTGTCAGTACTTGTTCTGTAGGTGATTATTCTTTGTCTACCCGTGAAAAAATCTAATGCCGCTTATTTTTATATCTGCAAAAACGTTCTCTGGAGCACTCGCACCTCGGTCCGGGTTTTTATAATGGGTGAGATAGGGAAAGATCATACTGGATAATTATATAAACTGTGGTTTCATCATACAAGCAGTTAAAACAAAATATACCACAATAATATGCTTATATAATAAAACATCGATCACCATTCATTTATATTTAAGGTTTTAACGTGATGGGGATCAATATGATTTCAGCCCCATAGAAGGCAAAAAATGATGATGATTTTCAACTCATTTATTTAAATAATGTTTCCCCAGCCCTCCAGAGTTTTATAGTGCAACTATTATTAGAACTTGTTACAAAAGTTTGTCCAAAATACAAATAGCAATCAAAAACCCCAATTCTTATGCAGAAAAACCTAGCAAACTTCATGAATATTCCTTTTATTAATCACTAAAAAACAAATGTCAATTAAAAACGAACGAAATCAGTTTCAGAGAACTTTTTCAAAGAAAGTAAGACAACTGAATTAAATCAAAGACGAGCAGAAAAAATAATAATTCAAACTGAAAACGAAAAGATATCACTTTCAATGAATAATTGAGACCCAAAACAAACAGAGTAAAGAAAATCATATTCTGTATAAACTGTGCATCTTATGAATCTGCTCTCAAGTCGCTAAAAATGCCCTCTCTCCATAAGCACAGATAGGAACTTATCCTCAAGCTTGGACACTCACTACTCGCGAGTCAGAAGCATCGTTCGTTGTTGCCACCTCATTGCACAATTCGTCTGCCTACCAAAAGCCATGTGCGGCCCTTACTCGAGTATGCATGTCCGTTCCGGGGCCCTCAAGTGGACAATCCAGAATATCTCAGTAGTGACATTGAAACTGTGCAGAAAAACGTGCTGCAAGAATCATACTCGGTATAAACTGTGCATCTTATGAATCTGCTCTCAAGTCGCTAAAAATGCCCTCTCTCCATAAGCACAGATAGGAACTTATCCTCAAGTTTGGACACTCACTGCTCGCGAGTCAGATGCATCGTTCGTTGTTGCCACCTCCTTGGAAAAGCGTCTGCCTACCCAAAGCAGGAAGAAAAACGAGCCACTGAGATACCACATCTATCGTTTTACAAACTCTTTTGTTACTTTTTTTGTTAGTGCATTTGACCATTTGCGATTTATCCGCCTTCTAAATTATTGATGATGTAAAAAAAAAAAAATAGTGCAATTTAGCTGCAGCCTATGCCAAAATTATGAAAGCTGTTTTTATTCAAATTAATCTTGAAATAGCAATGAATACTCATGTGAAACTTAAAATGTGCATAAATTCCCACAAACAGGAGTAGTGCTAAAGCCCACTAAGCCTTTCAAAGACCAGAGGGTCATTTACGATTAGCCAAATTAAATTTCGAACGTCTTTTCTTTTATAACACAAACAAATCCAGAATTGTTCAGACTTCCAGATATGGACATCATTATATATTAAACATTCAGTCTACTTTCATTAGTTCTTTTCAGTAATCTTGGTTATTGTGGCGAGTTTGTTACTTGTTTTGTTGATGTTATGAAAAATAAAAACGCTGCTCGAAATAGAGATTGTTTTCAGTGAAGCACAAATGACACCCCGTCTTTAGAAGGCTGAAGGGGCGTTAGCTCTAGTACCTTTTGTGGTAATTCCAGTTCATTCTAAGTTTTACTTGATTCTTTGGTGTAATTTTCTGTTTGTTTTTAGTGTTAGCTATTCATTGATAATGGGGGTTGTGGTGGCCACATTCTTGTGGTGCCCCTGAGTGTACCAGACTTTTAGTATGTGCTAGGGGGAGGGCGTCCTGGTCTTGGGGTGTGCGTGGGCTGGGATTGGTGACGGAGTCCCAGAGCCTTCTAGGTGAAACCTTCAGCCCGGAGCCAGGGATGGAGAAGGGTGACGGAAACGATCCTAAGCCCGGAGCCAGAAATGGTGGAGGGCGACAGAGAGCCGGAGATGGAGAGCAGAGATATCAGTAACGTGGGGGTAGTACGCGTTTTAGAAGAATGTCAGACGCTCCCTCCTGCATCTTTGGACCAGCGTCATCCCCTGGGGCCAGTCCCACCCTCATAGCCTCGTATGAGGGCTTGATACAACCAAGTTAAGCCACCCCAGATTTGGGTTCTTCTTGACCCTTTGTTGGCCATTGAGGTGGTGAGTGAGGATCACTGCTGAGGGATGGAATGATGGAGGTGGACATAACTCATGAAGGGACCTAAATCGTAATGAACTTCCGGAGGTGGATTAAGGGAAAGGGTAGAGGGGACAAAACTTGGTTTTTCCGTGTCCGAGGCCGCCGTTTAGAGAGGGACCCAGGCCTACGGGCCGTGCCTTGAACTTGCCACTCCGGCGGCTGCCCCGTCGGACGGTGAATAATCTTGCGGGCACCCAATAAGCACTGGATGGCAAACCAGAGGGGATGGCTGACGGTGTGTGTGGGGGGCTCCCCGAGGCCGCGCCCTGATCCGAGTCCGGTAATGCTTTGTTGCGACTAAGGGCCCTGCATTGGCCGTCAGAAACAAAAGTCAAGAGGAAAATTTTTTTAAATGATGGAAAATAATGAATTTAAAGTTAAAATCACGGATGAAGAATCCCATCCGCGGAGGCCATGAGCGTGGACGAGCAGTTGCTGAAAAGTGACTGTGAATCCTTATCGACAATCATGGGCTCCCAGAGCCCTGATCCAGAAATGGCAGAGGGCTCAAAGAATTCTGAGGCTGAGACAAGCGCGGACAACATAAGTTGCCGCTCTCACCCAGAACAGACCAAGCCTGAATTGGGGGCAAACTCAATTAAAAATCAAAACGATGAGCGCCACAAAAAGCCTCGGCGCAGAAAGAAACCCAACGGGAAGGACGTAAGAAGGCTTTGGGCAGGTGGTCTGCAGGAGACATCTCCCCACAACAGGACGCATCAAGGGGGAGCCTGGAGTCGAGTGCGGTCGGACATACATCCCTGGCCGGCGACTCACCTCAAAAGAAGGGTAAGAAGAGAGATAGGGCCAACCTGTCTCAAAATACGACCCCGGAGGGTGCTCCAGTAAAACGGCGTCCAGTAAAACTGCTGAAGTAGCCAAATTGATACCCGTAAGGGTAAGCAAGAGCGACTGGCAACCACTCCAAGGAAAGGAAGTCGTCCTATTGATGTAAGCCGTTGAGGCCAAAATCATGGGAGGCAATCTAGACATTGGTCCTGATGTCGCCTCCACGAGATCGGAGGAGGGCATTACAAAAGTGAGGTGCCAGGATGAGAGGACGGCATCATGGATTAAGGAGGTTGTGAACGGGATGGAGCAGGCTTATATAGTCCTTGCTCCAGGAGACACACCTCCGAGGAGAAATTTCTCTATTGAGGACCTACCTCCACGTGGCAATTGACGCAGACTTGGTCCCTGAAGTGGAGAAGCAGAAATTCCGACTCCCCATTGGAATAAGGGGAAACACGCTCAAGCCCCTCAACAAGAAGCCCGAGGAGTCCACCCCAACAGAGAACGGAGCGGACCTTCCAGCTAAATTGAAGTGATGCCAGCATATGAGCCGCGGGGGATAATGCTGGCAGATCAATCTGCACCACTGCCAAGCCGCCTCTTATAATCTTGTGAGGGAGCTCACAAAAATGCAGATATTCTTAGCGATGGTCCAGGAGCCATGGGAGCACCACTCCTAGAGCGTGTATTTATCATTCAAAAAAATTGGATACTTGGAAGTTGTCTAAATATTGTTCTAAAGATGTAGTAGCTGTTATGGTCAAAATTCTGATTGGCCATGAACGTGTGGTATTTAGTTCAATTTACATGCCACACGATGAGAAACCACCACCAAAGAAAGTAATGGAACTGGTGGAACGCTGTAAAGTTAAGAAGATTTCCCTAATTCTTTCATGTGATGCAAACGCGCATCACATATTATGGGGAAGCAGCGATACAAGTGGAAGGGGACATGTGCTTCTCGATTAACTGGCAGTGGACAATAATCTCTTCACAACATGAGAGACTGGTAAAGCATTGACATGTCAGCGATTTTCCGTCATTCGCTAACCATCGAATAATAAGTTTCAAAATAGATGAATCCCAACGACAAAAGGAATTTCTTAGGGATATAAGGAAAACAAATTGGAACATCTAAAACCAAGTTTTAGCCAAAAAACTTGCCAATTTGCCTCCCAAACCTGGAATAACAAAAGGGGATTTAGACCAGGAGGCAGAAAGACTAACAGAAAGCATGAACAGTGCGTTTAAACAAGCAACTCCTCCAACACTTGTAGAAGAGGGGGACCAAGCCAATAACTGGTGGACTTTGGAGGTGGATTAAGTCAAAGAAGAAAACTGACCCGAAGGATGCTAAGAAATGCTATCCAAAAAAATAATTCCAAAGACTGGGACAGTTACTCGGAAGGTTTAAAACTCCTGAAAAGGAGATAAGTAGAGCAAAGAGAACGTCATGGAGGACTTTCTGTGAAAGTATACAGTCAGATGAAGCTAGTAACAGACTACTAAAGGCTCTAAAGAAAGATCACTGGGCACACTCTCGATCACAGTGTGTCGAGAGTAGATGGTACTCTCACAGCAAACCCGGAAGAAACCCTGAACCGCATACTCGAAATAAATGTAAAATACCCTGAAGAAAATAGTCCCAAGCCAGCTTATTTATAAACCCAAATATGGGGGAGGAGCTGGCGTCCCGAATTGTAAGGGTGGATTGGGTTAAAAAATCTGTGGATGATTTTCAACCTTATAAAGCCCCTGGAGCAGATAGGATGTACTATATAATGCTCCAGAAAGGATTGGAGAAAATACAAACCTATTATATTGGTATTGCAAAGAGAAGCCTTGCTTTGGGCTACGTCCTCTGTACATGGCTCAATACAAAGGGACGTTTTCACACCTAAACCAGGGAAAGAGGAGTACTTAAACCCCCGGCCTTATAGAATTACTCCGTTAACCTCTTTTCAATTGAAAGCCATGCAACGATTGATTGAATGGTTTCTGATAAGTAATCCGGGGACCAAGAACATGATATCCGAAAAGCAAATGGGATTAAGATAGGAGGCTCTACAGACGCTGCGGTTCACCAATTGATGTGGCAGGCAGAGCAAGCCTTAGAACGTAAAGAATATGCCATACACATATTCCTTGACATAGAAGGAGCATTTGATAATGCTACTTTCAAATTCATAGAAATGGCGATGGAGGAAGCAAGACCAGATAGATCAATTTAGAAATGGAATTATCATAGCCTACTCAAGAATCGACACATAGTCGTTGAGCTAAAGGGAATACAAAAAAATAAAAGACTGTTCAGACAGGATGCCTGCGGGGGGGGGGGGGGTAATCTCATATATGTGGAACCTGGTCATGAACAGCCTGCTGAATTTAATAAAACAGCAACCCGAATACAGCCAGGCATATGCGGATGACCTACTATCCTTACTGAGAGGAAAATGTTTAAGGACACAGTTTGAATTAGGACAGCACATGCTTCACAAAATCCAAATATGGTCACATAATCATAAACTATGCTCAACACCTGAAAAGAGTGAAGAAGTAGTATTCACAAAAAAAAATGACAAGCTCCCTTTGCTCTAAAAATACATGATCATCCAGTATCCATGAAAAAACAGGCAAAATACCTAGGGAAATATTGGAAATCGAAGTTGAAAAGCCATTTTTAAGAGTCAAATTTATCGGAGGGCAGCTAAGCCCCCCACGTCGTATTTTTTCCCAATGCATCCGATAGAAATTTTAAGATATCCATTTGCTCAAAAATAGTCCAAAGATCTCATAACACGGCCTTTGGGGTTGACACAACCCCCCCCCCTCCCAAAGTATGGGGATAAGGGTTTTAAGTTATGCCCGGGGGGATGTAAGGTTTTTATGAAGAAGTGGTCTTGTGAACTTTAGAGGAGGCTCATTTGATTGGAAATGCATAGTGCTAGTTCCATTTTAAGAGTCAGACATGATGGAGAGAAAATAGCCCCCCCCCCTCTCTCTCTCTCTCTGATATTCTCTTTTCCCCAAACACATTCAATTGGAATTGTGAGACAGCCATTTTGTAGCCAATAGTCCAAAGAGAATATAACATGTCTTCAGTAATCAAATGTAAGAAATATTTAGGCAGACATTGAACTAAACCAAAACAAACTATGAGCATGTAAACTTTCAAAAAGGTGACAAAGCAATATCTCAAGAACATCTTATATTATTGAGTTAGATCTTTAAGAGTAAGTTGTGGTGGATTTTGAACAAGCCAGAAAGCACTATGTGTATACTTTTAGTACTACAGCTATAGTTACTGTAACTAATGACGCTAAGAGTATTAAGATGAAACTTATAGGAAGTGTTTAGGGGGCGTTCCAAGTAAACCAAAAAAAGTGTATACATGTAGATTTTCAAAAACACATATAATATCATAGGCAGCACTACTCAATTATAGCTAGAAATAACATTGAAACATTTAAAGAAGCTAATTCGACTCAAAATTAAAAGTTCTAGGGTCCTTTCTAAGAGTAAAAAGAGATTGGAGGGCAATCAGCCTGTCTCCAAGCCGATTTATTTCCCAAACAAATCTAGTCAAAATTTTGAGACAACTATTTTTCTCAACATAGTAGAACGGTCCAGCAACTATGTCTAGGGATATTGGGCATGTCAAACCCCCACGATTATGTCAAACTATGGATTCTTATAGAAAAAAAACGAAGATATAAAATATTATTTTTTTCATGAAAATGACTTGTCAATAAAATTGAACAGAAATTCATCTAAAAAAACTTTCCACAAAACTAGCTTTTCAGAGAAAAGTAAAGAGCTCCATTAAGCAAAAAATGGGCCACAAATCACTATCAATAAATAAATGAAACTCAAAATGAACAGAAATTGGAATAAACAGCCCAGTCAAACTCGAAACGAGCAAAAATTAACATTAGTAGGGCTGATAACCCCCATTCCTTCTTAAGACCAGAACATAATTTGCGCTTTACTGAAAACAAAATATGTTTAAATGTTTTCACTTTTTCTTTAAATAAGTAAAAACTTTTTTTACTCACTTTTTAACCCATTTTATTTTAAGGAATAAATATCAGTATAGGTATATTAAACTGACAATCCACAGCCATTTTTCTTTCAGTAAAGCCTAAGTTATGTTCTGGTCTTGAGAAGGCATTGGGGTAGTTAGCCCTAGTAATGTTAATTTTTGCTCGTTTTGAGTTTGACTCGACTATTTATTATAATTTCAGTTCATTTTGAGTTTCGTTTAATTGTTGATATTGATTTGTGGTAGTTTTACGCTTGGAAGAACAGGGTATTTGACTTTATTTCTGCCCGTTTTTGATTAATAGAGCTCTTTACTTCTTTGAAAACTTATTCTGAGGAAAGTTTTTTAAATTAATACAAATATATGAAACCATAATTCAGCCGGGAGGGCTGCCCCCCCCCTTATGGGCGCCCATGGGTCCATCCCTCCTAATAATACTAGTAATAATTCATTGACAATTATTTCTGTTCATTTTAGGTTTGAAAATTTATTTCACTTTATTTCTGCTCATCTTTGGTTTAATGCAGCTTTTTACTTCTCTTTGAATGTTTTTTTTCTATCAATTATTAGAAAAGATGGTGGATGCATTGAAGATTTAAAAATAGAATAGTCGAGGTGTAAGGTGTTTTTTAGACCAATGTTTTCATTTGTGAGATTTGTCTATGTTTTCCCACATTTATTTTCAATTTCCCTGTTTTGTTAAAAAAAAAAATGGTTTGACAAATCTTTAAGAAACCTATGATCTCAACAAAAATGCTTGCCAAGTTGGGGCTAGTTTCACCAATATATGCACAAAACAAGATATTGAGTCCTATCAAGTGAGAAATGATGCAATATTTCAATAATAAGAGTCCACTGAATATTCAAAGAGCAGAATACAGAATAAAGCAAATTATTCTGTATTCTAACTAAACAATAACCTACATAAATTTAAATCATGTAATAATTTACTTATGTTAGTACTTAGGCTAATACAACTTGGGTTAAATTGGTACAGAAGCAACACTAAACAGCAAAATTAAAAACAAAAATTGGAAAATTATGTTTGATTATGGGAAAAACCCATAAGCGATCATTATCATCAGCAGTGCAATATCAATGCCTAAGTAAAGTCAATGTTGGCACAATGTATTATTTATTTCTTTGTTTTAGACCAGGGCACTTTGTATCAAAGGAGTTGTCAAAGAAACTTCGAAAAGGGCTCATTCAATTGGAAATTGGAAGGACTTGTGCCCTTTTTAATAGCTAAAGCGATTGGAGGGCAACTAACACCCCTTCCACACACACCATTACTTCAAAGATGTCCAATCAAAATTTTGAGATAGCAATTTTGGTCAATGTAGTTGAAAGATCTGGAAACTATGTCTTTGAGGAGGACACTCCCCCCACAGCCCTCAGGGCAAGGGTTGTAAGGTCTTTATATAAAGCATTGTCATAGAAACTTTAAAAAGGGCTCATTCGATTGGAAATTGAAAAGGCTAGTATCCTTTTTAATAGTTGAGTGATTGGAGGGCAACTACCGCCCTCTCACAACCACCATTTCCCCAAACATAACCAATCAAATTTTGAGATAGCCATTTTTTTCAACGTAGTTGAAAGTTCCGGAAATTAGGTCTTTCAGGATGACAACCCCCCCCCCCCCCCCAACAACCCCCTGGGGAAGGGTCGCAAGATATGCCCTGGGGGTATATAAGGTTTTTATACAAAGCACTGTAGTAGAAACTTCAAAAAGGGATCATTCCATTGGAAATTGAAAGGGCTTCTGCCCTTTTTAATAGTCAAAAGTGATTGGATGGCAACTAAACCACCTCTCATGTACATCATTTCCCAAAAACATCCAATCCAAATTTTGAGATAGCTATTTTGTTCAACGTAGTTGAAAATTCCAGAAATTATGTCTTTGAGGATGACATTCCATCCACAGCCCTCAGGGCAAGGGTTATAAGTTATGCCCTGGGGGCATATAAGGTCTTTATAGAAAGCATTGTCATAAAAACTTAAAAAAGGGCTCATTCCATTGGAAATTGAAAGGGCTTCTGCCTTTTTTAATAGTCAAAAGTGATTGGAGGGCAACTAACCCACCTCTCACATCCAACATTTCCCAAAAACATCCAATCCAAATTTTGAGATAGCTATTTTGTTCAATATAGTTTAAAAGTCCAGAAAGTATGTCTTTGAGGATAACACTTCCCCCACAGCTCTCAGAGCAAGGATTGTAAGTTATTCCCTGGGGGCATATAAGGTTTTCATAAAGTGTTGTTGTAGAAACTTCAAAAAAGGGCTCATTTGATTGAAAATTGAAAGGGATAGTGCCCTTTTTCATATTTGAACGTGATTGTAGGGCAACTAACTTCCCTCTCATGCCCACCATTTCCCCAAACACATCCAATCAAAATTTTCAAATAGGTACTTTACTGAAAAAAATTCTTTTAAATGTTTTCATTTTCATAACTATAAGAAATAAAAAATTAATTAAGATTTTAAGGAATAAATATCAGCATATGTATATTAAATTGACAGTGCACATTTTTTTCAGTAAATTTATTTGAATTTTTTTCAGTAAAGTACAAATTATATTCTGGCTTTTAGAAAGCATAGGGGTTTAGAATCCTACTCATATTAATTTCTGCTTGTTTTGAGTTTGACTCTGTTATTTATTTTAATTTATGTTTGTTTTGGGTTTCATTTATTTATTAATACTGATTTGTGGTAGTTTTATGCTTGGTAGATTATATGATTCTATTTTTGTTCATTTTTGGTTTAATGGAGTTCTTTACTTTATGTGAAAAACTTATTTTGTGTAAAAAGTTTTTTTAATTAATGTTTAAAAAAGAATGGTGTGTAGATTTCTCAGTCAGAGACAACATTGGGGATTACGGTTATACCAGTTACACTTCCAACCTAAAAATAAAACACAAAATCTACAAATTTCTACAAGAGGTGACATAAACCTTCAAAATAAATTTAAAACCATACAACTGGAAATTCTGCATGTAAGGTAAAAGTTATAAATTCTGTAAATAAAGAGTTTAAACTAAGCAGCATGAACAATCAAACAAACAACCTTATAAGACAAAACACTACTGGAGAGAAGAATAAATCCCAAGGATTAAGAACCCTACTTTTGGATCCAACACCACTAAATTTATGAGGAAAACAAGGCCTATTGGCCCAACTTTCCACCTAGAAGTCAGGACCACTAGGTACATCACAGGCAAAATCTAGAGGGGATCCAATGGGTATGAAGATTTAAAACAGCTGTAACATGGAGTCCATTCCTGACAAATACAATAGAAGAAGGATATTTAAAAAGAATCCTTCCTCTAGAGTACCTGAGAGGACAAGACCCAAATAACTTGAGAATATTGAAGGGTGTTCTGTAGCTACTCTGCCAGCCTTTCGTTGAGGCACAGAAAAACGCTGGGTCTTTATTGACAAACCAACATTTAGGTGTACCTGAGCAAATGGCTTTTTGGTTGAACATGCTGTCTTTTTATTAGTCACTACCCTTAATTGACACTTAACAATTGTGTTATTTTCTGGCATTCATAATAGTAGAAATAAAACACAAGTCAGAAAAAGCAAGTGAGTTAGCATTTATTTTGACCAAGATTGATACAAGGCAGGCAAATTTGTTTACTAACAATAATATTACAAGAATTTTAGACATAATTCTCAAAACAATTATAAATCTAAATGTCTTTTTCTTCTCCAAAATCATCACCAATGATTTGGGGCAGGGCTGCTATCTTGACATTGCTGTTATAACAAAACGATATTCACTTTAAATCCATACAAACTAAATCTAGAAAAACGAGAAAATTCTATCTTAAAAATAATTTTTAATTGTTATTTTCATTTCCAGTAGTGGTATATCTCTTTAATTTAATTTTTTTTAATGTAAACACATTGATAGCATAGAAAGGTCTGAAATCCTGCTGCTGCTCCTGTTTAGATTCTTATTATTTATTAAACTTGTGAACTCTATAAATATTGAAATAGCTCTCAAACCCACTGGTGATCCTGGTAAGAATCTGTTCTTAATGATCTGAGTATGTTTTAGGGGCATATTTGAGTAAATGTAATTATTGGTTAATTTTCCAATTAACTTGCTAATAAGAAACTATGAAATATACCTATTATAACAGCAAGTTCATCCTGAATCTAAATACCACATTCTTTTCTATTGGAATTTAGCTCCCCCCCCCCCAAATGTGCAAATAGAAACCCAGAGTTGTATATATGCACTGAATTCTTTGTAAGTCATACTCATCTTCAATTTGTCAAAATAATGGGAAATTCATTAAAAGAGCCAGAAATTAATTCTTAAGAGAGACTGAAACTCTCAAAAATGATATCACAACAATACTGACATTAATTTTTAGGGGTTTCTAGCTCTTTTAAAAAATTTATGCAAATTTGTTTTGAAAATAACATTTTACTTCTAAGACTAAGGGAAATAATAATTACCATTCCTAAATCACCTACAAATGAATTTTTTTTTCTCATTAGACAGTTTTTTAGAAACACGTGCTTAAACTTTTGGTTACTATAAAGTGTCTTGAGTCCTTTTAGGGCTGAAAATATAGTTTGATTATTGAACTATGAAAGAACATAAAAAATGTATCAAGTTATATATTCACTTTCATCCTAGCAAAATTACATTTAAAACTGCAAATTTACCCCCCCCCCCCTTTAATGTGCAAACATATATCCTGAATTGTATATATGTAATGAATTTTGGTAAAATTCTAGTTTAGCTACTTTTTGCTATCTTGCAAAGGGGTTAGGTTAAGAAAATGAAACTCTCAGGGATGGGTGTACAGACTTAAGTATGGCTTGGGAAGGTAATATGAAGTACCTACCTCCATTCCTTCCTCCTCTAGAGAGCAGTGACCTTTGATGTCCTTTAAAATTTTTGTGTTATGAACATGAAATCTTGAAAACAGATCTTCTGCTCAAATAAAGTACAAGAAAACTGTTTTCAGCTTCACAACATAGCTTAATCTTAATTTACAAAGTTTCAAAAATCTGAAAATACATTTCCTAAATTTAGAAAAACCTATTGATATGGCTTAAAATTCTACTCAAATAAGAGGAACTGTATTTTCAGAACTAAAACCAGAAAAAACATACTGTTAATGGAAAATTAAAGTAAAATGTTGTTTTGTCAAAACCTATTTCTAAGACTTAGAAATCACAAGAGGGTTAACATGGAAGCCTGGAGGTGCCTTCCCAGAGTATGTTTTTAGCCCTGGATTCATTGTTGAAAGTTTGAATTTCCTAACCTAACCCATTGGTAAATTTTTTACAGTTCATATTATTGACTTATGAATAAAGTGAACACACTACTTGATGCCTTCTTTTATGTTCTTTACAAATATTATAATTGCTTCTATCACAAATTCAAATTACCCACCCCTACCCCCCTAATGTGCAAATATATACCATGAACTGTCAACTGCAAAGTTTTGAATAGAAAAATTTAGTGCTATTTCTGTTGATGGCATTCAAAAAACTTGAAATAGCCTAATAGGAAAACACTTTATATTTGATTTGGCTAATAAATGAGGCTTGGATTTTTATTAAGAAGTATTTTTGGAATATGTTATCCATGAACAACTTATTTATAAACTAGTGATATGTTTTTGGTCAATATATAGCAAATCATATTATTGAGTTAGGACTAAAGTGAATACACCATTCGATGCCTTTTTTTATGCTGATTATGAATATAATAAGCATTTCTATCGGAAATGAATTTCAGCCCCCCCCCCTTATATGTGCCAATTCAGGGTTAGGTTAGGTATAGCCTGTATAGGGGGGGGGGTGGCTGAAATTCATTTCCAATAGAAATGCTTATTATATTCGTAATCAGCATAAAAAAGGCATCAAATGGTGTATTCACTTTAGTCCTAACTCAATAATATGATTTGGTATATATTGACCATGTTTTTAACCACTTTTCAATAACTTAACTGGTGTTGATAATTTCTTTTTGTGGTTATAATTCAGGGTATATATTTGTACATTAGGGGTTGGGGGTTGGTAAATTTGAATTTGCAATAGAAGCAATTATTATATTTGTAAAGAGCATAAAAAAGGCATCAAGTGGTATGTTTACTTTATTTTTAGGCTAGGTCAATAATATGAACTGTGGAAAATTTACCAGCCCATTTTCAAGATAGCAAAAATTGGCTAAACCAGAATTTACCCATATTTACAGCTCAGGCTAGGCTATGTAGGCTAGCCTAGCCTATTTGCAGATTAGGGGTGCAATACAAAGTTCTTTTCCAACAGAAATGAATATTATTTTTGGATTAGGATAAAATTCTGATCCTAACATGTATATTTATAACTATCTCATTAGTGAGTTAATTGGCAAAATTACAGGATACCACCAGATGGCTAATTTGACAGTGTCTATATATACAAATCTTTAAATTAGCCAACCAGCCAACCAGTATTTTAAGCCTAGGAGCCCAGCTGGACATAAGGATACATATTAAGAAAACAATTCTTACTCCATAATGTGTACAATAATCCTAGTAAACACATTTTGCAGGGGAAGAACTTTTATCTTCACTTCTTTTCCTAAGAAATTCATGAATTTCTTGGAACTTATATATTTACAGAGTATATACTCCCACCCCTCTAACGTGCAAATATATACCCAAAACTGCATCCTCAATCTAAATATAACATCCATTTACATAACAAATGAACTTTACTCCCATATTAGCCATGTGTGGATGTCCAACCAATAGGCCTAGGCTAATTAGTCATTTACATTTTGAACTTTTTTCTTTCAATGTTTATAGAGATGGCAATTATACCCAGGAGATTTGAATGAATCTTCGGGTTGCGTTCTATCGCGTTCTGTGAATTTTTTTTTATTGACTTTGTCCTAAGGAGAGCAGCAAAGACAATGGGAGAACACGGAATCAAACGGGAGAGTAAAACCCTCCTAGAAATATAATATGCATGCATCTGGTGATTTAATCTGATGATTTAAGCATCTCAGATGAATTTGATAGGAACATAAATGAACTTTTAAGAGTTTTGCAAGTTCAGGGTGCAAGAATAGGACTGAAAATTAATGTCAAGAAGACTAAGTCGCTAAGTCTAGGAATGAGCGAAGATGAAAAGAAGATGTTGGGTAACGATAAGATCAATCCAGTGGACAGCTTCACTTACCTAGGTAGTTTCATTAGTAAATACGGTGGGTGCATAGGGGATGTTAAAAGCACAATAGCCTAGGCCCAGGTGTTTTTTTCACCGTTGAAAAAGTTTGATTTAATAAGAAGATAAATCACTGAAAAAAGAGTTGAATATTGGAAGCCAACGTGAGGGCAATGGGTCAAGTATGGTTCTGAAAGTGATACTTCTCATCCATCTGAAACGTCAGCTGATACTTCTAATCCAAATCTGCATTATCCAAATCAGCTGAAGGAGAAACACTGGGCGATGTAGGGGATTTTAATGCATGTATAGCATCAACAATTGCTAGCTGAAAACCGACTTTTAACATTTTGATTTCATTGTCCTTGAAAAGATCACTTTTCTGAAGTTCGTAAAGATCAGATAAACTATCATGAAGAAATTCAAGATTAGTAATCCGTTTCCTGAGATTGACGATTTCCGCGTCTTCAAGTTGCGTAAAAACTGTAAAACCCTTTGAACCTGAAAACGTCACCATGGGTGTAGGGAGGGGGGGGGGGCTGCCCCGCATAGACCTTCAAATTTACATTAGATATGGCTGAAAAGCAGATGGTTGGAAAAGCAGTTGATCGACTGACCCCCCACCCCCTATACAATATGCTGCCTACGCCTATGAACGTAACTATATGTAATCAAGCAAGTGCTAGTGAACTTCCCTCGTCAGAATTTTTTCAAGGGATTAAAAATGCTACGCAAACTATTCCTTCCGACCTTGTTTTAACTGAAGATAATTTATTCTTGAAATCCAGTGGTAATGACACATCTTTAAAAATTGACAATGATGTCGAACTTGCAAGCGGAAATTCTCACCCAATGCAATCATATATTCAAAAAAATGAGTTCTGTGATCTTAAGTATAATCAACCTAATGTGTGCTTTAGATTTTTAGACAGTAGATGTATGTCTAGTAATTGTAAATATCTACACATTTGTAAGTTTCATGTTTTTAGCCGTTGTATAAATAATCTGTGCAAATACCCCCATGTTGATATCTGTAAACAATTTTCAAGTGGAAGATCCTTTGGCTATGCAAAACATCATATCAAATTGCCCGTTTAAGAGTCGTAGTAGGTTCCACAAAACTGGGCTACCCAGAGGTCACCTAAATTCTGCTAATCCTACTAAATATCTTTTAGACCATCGCTCACGCACAAGAAAGCCCACGAGCCATCCAGTCCTTACCAATCGAGTACCTATCCAAAGGATACCCTCGTCTCCATATCCACGTCCTTACCCCCTTCCTTCTTTTTCAAAGATAAACCCACCCACCCCTCCGGCTGCTTTCCAATATTTTCCTACCCTTCCATCTATCATTCCCCACCACCTTGTGTACCCACTCAACGTGGAATCTTCGTACCATTCCCCTGCAAAAATAACCTCATCTCTATTGATTCCTCCAGTTCACCCCAAACTCAACCGCTACTTAGTTACCGCTGTTTAGAGTCTCCGCTAGTACCTGCTCAATTAAATGCAATTGTATTTGAAAAACATGGATTTGATCCCCCTGTCCCTTGTTCTCACTATCCAAGTTTAGCCCCCGTCAAGAATTCCACTAGACCCCATCTGTGATATAAAAAAGGTAAAGTGTAAAAACGGTGCCTTCACAAGTCGCTTTCGATTCCCCACACTTTTGTTGAGCAACGCTGAAAGCCTTAACTTTGAAAAACTTAATGAATAAGACACCCTTTCTAAAATATATAGATTAGATGTAATTGCTATTACTGAAGTTCAAGCTTCAAATTTGCACATGTTAAAGATTAACAATTTTTCTCAATTTATTAAACTCAGACCAGAAAACCACCCTCTGGGTAAGAAAGGTGGTGGAATTCTGTTCTTTGTCCGTAATGACTTGCACCCAAGTGAAATCTCAATTCCGTGTCTTGCTCCCTTTGATGAGATTATATGGGTGTGTTCGACCTTGCCGCGTCCTTTCAATTTAATCGTTCTGTGTTGTTTTATTACTCCCCTAATCAGAGATCCGCTACCAAGATAAATTTTATCGAAAAATTACATGCAAGTGCTGACTTTGTACTATCAAAATACCCAAATGCAGGATTTTTCCTGATGAGTGACGCAAACGATATAAGACTTGATTCTACATGTAATGCTTTTAATTTAAAACAGGTCGTTAATGTCCCAACTACAAAAGGCAATACTACTCTTGATTTAATTTGCACTAATCTTTCGAAGTTTTACAAACCCGTCTCCACTCTGCCTCCTCTAGGGGGTAGTTACCACTTCAGGCTTTTCCTAGCTCCGCTGGCTAAAGTTAAACAGTCGTTTTCTATAACTGAAACCGCTCATAGACCTCTCACTGACTCAGGACTTTTCAATTTTGGCTCCTGGATTACTACTGAAAATTGGTCCACTGTTTATCAAACAAATGACATAGACTGCATGGCTTTGTCCCTCCAAAATTTATTGAGGAGTAATTATGAATCCCACGTCCCCGAGAAAAAATTTAAAACGTGTTCTACGGATAAGCCTTATGTTACTGAGTCTTTTAAAAAACTTATAAGAAAAAAAATCAATTTTTTCAAAGCAGGTCGTATTACTGAAGCTAATGGTCTAAGGAAGTTCATAAAGAAAAAATTAAGAAAAGCAGCTTCTAATTATTATAATAGTAAAGTCAAAGATCTATGTTCTAACAAGCCCAAGCAATGGTGCAGGAAAATTAAAGAAATGTGCGGAAAAAGTCCTTCCGAAGTTGATTTTCATCTCCCTGAACCCCCTAATAAGACTGCCAACGATTTAAACTTGTACCTTGCTTCCATCGTGCAAAGTCTCCCCCCTTTCACTGGCTCAAGTCCAACTATTCCTCCCAATACTTTCTTCCCCTTTATTTCTCCCTCTGATGTTATAAATAAAATTCTAAAGTTTAGAAAATCAAGTATTTGTCCCCTGGACATCCCAGTTGACTTAATTAAAGCCTTTTCAGACAAAATTGCTGACCCTTGATCAAATGTTTTCAACCACATCACAAAATTTGGTAAATTACATTCGCCCCATTACACTCACTTCAGTTTTTTCCAATATTTATGAAAGTTTCCTCTGTGACTGGCTTAGGGATATAATTTGTCCGCGTATTGACACCCGGCAGTTTGGTAACTTAAGGAAAACTTCCACCACCCATTACCTTGTGCACTTAATGCATACCATCGTAAGTAACCTTGATAAACCAAATGTTTGGCTGAACCTTGTCTTAGTTGATTTCCAAAAAACTTTTGACCTGGTTGACCACACTATCCTAATTCGTTCACTACTGGTTAACTTTGAACTTGATCCTCTGTTAGTAAATATTGTTATATCGTTTCTTTCGAATAGATCTCAAGTTGTTAAATACAAAAATATTTTCTCTAACCCCCTCCCTATATATTGTGGAATTCCTCAAGGAACCTTATTGGGGCCACTTTTATTTCTAGTCATGATTAACGATATTGGTAGGGATTTTCCCCAAAGGTGGAAATACGTGGATGACTTGTCGATCCTTGAAGTATGTCACAGGACTACTAAAAGTGACCCCCTCGGAATCCTTACCCACATTTCAGATGAAGCTAAGAACCTAAATATGAAAGTAAATTCCACCAAATCAAATATAATGACGATAAATTTTTTGAAATCCACTCCCGCTTTCCTTAACCCTATCCTACCCGAAATGCTTGTGAAACATGTTAAACTCCTTGGTGTCACAATTTCAAATAATCTTAAATGGGACATGCATGTTTCTAATATTGTTAAACAAGCAAACGTTTCGTTATCTATGTTAAAAATTTTAAACAGATTTAATTGCCCCAACATGCAGTCCCTCCGTGTTTATTTATCATTTATGAGGCCGCTATTAGAATATGCATGTCCGGTCTGGCATTCGCATCTTTCAAGCGAGCTTAGTGACAAAATTGAGTCGGTCCAAAAGCGTTCGCTCAGGATCATCTACAAAGAGAGCAAAATTCCATACTCCTTCCTCCTTAAATCCGCAGGTATTACCACGTTAAAAAAAAGGAGAGTACAACTTTGTTTGCGTTTTGCTAAATCCGCAATATCTAATCCTCGTACTTAGGACATCTTTCCTGATTTACATGACCCCATTAGACCCCGTCTCCCCCGCTTAGCTTCCTTGGCAATTCCAACATATTCGCCTATCCATACCGTTACTGAGAGGTTCCAGAAAGTTTTATCCCCTTTATTTTGGCTCACCTAAATAATCCCTGAACTATGCTCTGTATCAAAATTAACTCCTCCGTTCCTTATTTTAGTTTTTGTCTATGTTCACAATAATCATGCGTCATTTTTTTTCTCTTTATCTTTGTCACTTTTATTTTCCCTTTTGTTGATACTTATTTATGTTAAATTTCTTTTCTGACCTTTAATTTTATTTTTTTTTCCTTTAATTGTATTCCTTTCTTAAATTGTAAATATTTCTTTTGACAACTAATTTGGCTTGATTTTAAGTGTTTTTTTTTTAATTTTACGTATTTGACCTTGAAGACGATTTTGGCAATGTTTTTCTTCTTGACTGTGATTTTCTTTTATCCCCCACCCCTTCTTCTTCTGTTTTTCTGTTTCTATTCTAGCTATTTGTTAAATTCTTATCGAACATTTTTATGCTTGATTGGTGTTTCTTTTCTTGCTGTATTATTTGTTTCTTCGTTTTGCTTTGTCTATTTCTTTTTGACATATGAAGCGAATTCGGCTCTATTAGAGCTTGTGATATCCTTTGGAAAATAAGTATTATCTTATCTTACCTTATCTCACATCCAACAATCACCAAACCGGGCTAGGTCATGACCCGTTTACCTACCCCTCAAAATGTTGGTCCGATTCGTAAAAATATAACAAAAACGCATATAAACAAAACTTTTATGAGTTTCTTAGTTTTTTTTTTATCAATAAACTATAATTCATCAAAAAAATATAATTGTGTAATACAGATGGAAATATTAGCAATATTATTATGTCCGACAACTAAATAGCGAGAGACAAATATTTGTGCTCGTATAGTCGTATACAGAAAAGCACATGGGTGAAGATTTATGCAGCCCAATTTTTAAATTTCTAACACTAAAGTTTTCAGCGATTGATACTAACCTGGCTTTATCGACCACTGAAATGTTATTGGGGCAGAAAGAACAAATCCAGCCCCATAGCCCGCTACTGAAAAAATGTACTATGAAATAATGACAATCCGTTTATTGGCTAGACTAGAACTACTGATTTTCAAAAAATGTGAAAAATCGTGCAAAAAACTAACCTCACACAATCTGAAAAATCCACCGTGTTCACTTACAAATTACTTAAGCTTTAAGAAACATTTCCAAATTTTAAACCTACACTACCATAGGGCACGTCTCAGAAGTGACTTATAGCTTAATATTGAAAAAAAAAAAAAAAAATGGAGGAGGCTATTTTGGAGCTGTTAAGTTTTTGAAGAAAAAATACAGAAAAAAAAAATTCTTAACACATCAAATAGAGAAAATGAAATATCGAAGAATCAAGATATCCCCCATCAGCTTACACATGACAAAAAAAAATCTGAAACATCTGCTTTTGTCAAGTTGCTTTTTTAAAAGCGCGATTTTACTTGCATTATATTCCAAAAACTTCAAAATTTCAGATATTTTTATATGACGTTCGTCAATTGCTCTTTTTTAATTTTTAATACAACTTCTACCAGAGTTGAGGGAACAAGAGTAATTTGCCATAAGGTGCGTCCCAAGTTCGACGAAAAGTTACTAAAAACCAATTTTTCTTTTCAGATGGCACTGTCGTAATAACAGGAAAGACATGTAGCTAACTTTGAATATATTTTTGTAGTAGCCTTTACGAAAAATAGCTAACGGGCGTCTTCAATGAAGCAAATCTGAATCATTATCATCAATTGGAATTACTATCATACTGAAAATATTATTAGAGTGACAGAGAGATGGATACAATTGAAACTTATAAAGAATAGCCATTATAAGACCTTAGTTATTTCACAGCTATTCCTGGTGGGTGTCAAATTTAAGTAGCTTCTGTCGTTAATGAAAGGTTACTAGGGCATACAGCTTGGAATGTACCCACAGGCTTGCTCGTAATTACCTCAAACAGGAAAATTGTAGCTAAGAAAAGTTTAATCAGCTGAAACCTGAAATGAGATTCAAGTCTCAGTGGGAGTGTAGCAACAATAATTCTTTTTCCTACTAATTTACTCAACACGTTCAAGTAGTCTCAATTCTAATTGGGAGTTTTTCAGAGATTTGCTTTGAGGGGCTTGGAGATAAAATAAAAGAATAAAATTTTTGGTACATTTTCGATGCAAGGAATAGTAGAGCCTCAGGGAATATTAGAGATTCAAGAGAAAAAAATTTGTTTAATCCAAAAAGATACTGCGATAGATTTTTTGATTGGCTATTCATCAGAGGAGTATGAAATTGCCAAAAACGATGTTTGAAGCCTAATGTAAATTAGATGTAATTTATAGAACTTTCCCGAAGTTACTTTTCGGCTAATATTTGCTTTAAAACAAGGCCACATGCTGTTTAATAGAGAAAAAAAAAATTCAAAAGTCTCCGTAAGGGAGATGGATGTATCTCGTACATGTTGAGACTAGCATACGGACAAATGGAAGCTATTCATCACAGGAGTATGAAATTGCCAAAAACGATGTTTGAAGCCTAGTGTAAATTAAGGCGTAATTTATAGAACTTTCCCGAAGTTGCTTTTCGGCCAATATTTGCTTCAAAACAAGGCCACGTGCTGTTTAATAGAGAACAAAAAAATATTCAAAAGTCTCCGTAAGGGTGATGGACGTATCTCGTACATCATGAGACTAGCATACGGACAAATGGTAGCTATTGTTCCTAGCATAACAAGCCACTTCCAAAATAAGATAATGTTTATGATACATCTTAGAAGGAACAACTTTGTAACTAACAGTACTGTCGTGAAGGTGTGAAGAACAAAAAGTTACTCTTTAAAAAATAGTCTATTTTCAATACCCTAGTCAGGCGAGGGGGGTTCGAAATCTCAAAACGAGGTTTTATGCCAAATGCAAATTTATGCCAAGACATTGCGGTTTAGCGCGTAACTATTAAATTATATTTGCGCTAGTCTTTGCTTTTGAAAAGGCCATGGATGGATTAAAAAAACGCCTGATTAATAAAGCAACAATATCAAAGTTCAAAAGCGTCTACAGGAAGATTGGATATTCCTCGTGTTTAGTGAGGGATTCCAGGTATGGTATCTTCAACTAACAATGGTATAGTGTCATAATACAATTACAGGGATTAATTCTTTATAACCTCAATCAGAATCAATCCTTTACTTACAATGACCAATCCTAATCAGTACAATCATGGGAGGTATATCTTAAGTAAATTAAGGAATCCCTAATTAAAGATTAAATATCTTGAAGAACCCAAATATTTCTTTATTAGTTTGTATTCTTCCCTATTTGAATCACATGCTCAAGTTAGTAAACTGTTTCGAATCCCATGCAAACACCCGTTTCCCAGAACTGGGCGGATCAGATCTTTTCAAAAACTACAGAAATAAAAAATCTTCAGTTTAATATATGAATGCCAAAGACAAAAGGGCTGTCTCAATATATCTAGGGTTATAACCAAATAGCACCCCAGTAATTAATCGCATTAAGATCAGGGGGGAGGGGTATGATAGTAAAGGCTGGAAAGCTCACTCTCCAAAATAGAAGAGGATTTCCATCCAGTTTCATTTAGTTTTTGTCAGAGAGATAATTTTTTTATTTTCTTACCTTAGATATTATTTTAGATATTTTTTTTTTATATTAGATATTACCTTAGATAATTTTTTTTATATTAGATATTACCTTAGGTATTTTTTTTTTATATTAGATATTACCTTAGATATTTTATGCCTAAGTTTGCCAAGTCTACTTTGTTTTATCTCATGGCTGAGTGATTGAGCTAGTAGTTTCAGTAAAAGCATTTTTTAGGCAGGGGGGGGGGGGTAAAACAGAAGAGCATATGATACATTATTTTCCTTGAAATCCTAAACGTATTTACACTTGCTCCCTTTTAACTCCAAGACTATAATACACGAAAACAAGATTTCAGATCAAAAACGAGATTATTTGACAAATTATCCTTGTTTTTTGGGGGAGGGGGGGAGGAGAGGGTATCAAACAAATTCGCTGATTAAGTGAAAAAGTAAGGTCAAAATGTATTTTCAGACTATCTTTAGTTATTAGCTACTTTTAAGACTATTCTGATTCTCTTTTCTACTTTTAGAGTATTCTGTTACGGTATATTTATTGTTGATGAAGAAACTTTTTCTTTCTTTCTTAAAAAAATCTCTCCCTACAAGATCAAACCACACGAGCAATAAGCTCGTGTATAGTGTATATGGCCCTGTATAAAGGCTTTTGAATACACGATTATTATTATTATTATTATGTGTGTGACATTGTGTGTGATTATGTGAGTTAGTTTTATAGTATTATGTGTGCTTTTGTGCTGCAATTGTTATGTTATTTTATTTTTATTTGCTATGGGCTATGTTTAGTTATTGTTATATATGTTATTATCATGTGTTTTGACTATATATGCAACTGTGTTTGTTTTTGCCATGGCCCAAAGAGGCTTTTGTTTTGCAATATCTATCTATCTATCTATCTAAGCTCTTTCAAAGAAGTACGATATATTACCCCCTCTCCAACCCTTCTTCACTTTATTCTGGTATTTCCTGCCATCTTCTGTCACAAAGAAAATATTGGCTCTACAATGACTAAACAACCCGGGCAAAAATTACTAGAAAGCCAATTTTAAGTTTAGTACTCTTGCATACCAAGCTAAAAAGCTATGGATAATAATATCACATGATATGTCATATATACCTCAAATGATTGATAACAGATTCCTAAACTCTTATCAATGAATCTCAACCCTACTTTCAACTTGTCACAAATTAAAGCCACCGATAATTATCCTCGTCATCTCCATGATGTAAAGCTTCTACCTTGGCCACCCCCCCCCCACTCCCCCAAACAAAAATTCGTAAATTTTCTTTAGAGCATAATATATAGCTCAATTTTTGAACACCTACAGTGTATCTAAGGATTGATAGACTCGAATGTTGATCAGTTAACCGTTTTGGAACTAAAGTAATTGAAAGGTCAGTCAAAGCAAAAAAATAATTAACAATAATAAGAAAAGCAAAATAAAGAATAAACACATCACCTTAGTCACCTTCTATGGGGAGGGGGTGGCCTTTGGAACCGTTTCTAGCCTCTCCCTTAAAATGTCAGGATTTTAACGACATTTTTCTCATAATTTGCCTTTTTTGGCACTTTTTTAGGCAAAGTTCACCCCAGTCCCCTGATAAACAAATGCATAGAAGCGCACCCGTTGTGCTCAGATCTCTTTTTAAATCAGGCGGCATCGGTTATGGATTGAATCTAGTTAATTATATTCCGGAGGCAAAATATTTAATATTAAAAAAAAAACTGTTTTGTCAAACAGGCTAGAGAAATCTAATTTACGTATGGTCAAATTACAACATATATATATAGGACTTTGATCTCTTCCAACCTCCCCCCCCCCCTTCTATACCACACCAAAAATATTATTATTTACGACTAACTGTAAGAATCTAACTAATTATTTTCAAGTAAAAATTTTCAGTTAAAAATACAAAGGACACAAAAGTTGGATTTCTTGGATTTAGTTGGATTTCAAAGGCAAAAATCAAGGCATTTTTTCTCGTACCCATTGACAAGTGAGCGATACGAAATAAAAACAAGAAAAAAATTCAATACAAAATAAAAATTAGACTAATCAAAACAAACTATGAGTCACGTCTAAGGGTGTGTGTAAAACACAAAAAGCTTAGCCACTTTCAAGCGAGACTTTCGCCAATTCTGGTTTGAAAAGACGATATAAAATAGGAAGGGCCACACTGGACAACTACACGCACGACTTTTTATATTTTTCCAAGACTGCCACAACAGCATTGATATCAGCCTTCATATTTATTTTGACAAACGTCTTTGCCTGAAGTTGATGGATGGTCAGCCATTTAAGAGACACCTTCTCCAACAGCTTAATGTGTTCTTCAGCGGATGCTGTAATAATAAATTACGAATTATTCATACACATAAAATCCCTGTTTCTGATGATAACAATAGAGGCTGGAGAAAAATAAATTATTTTTTGCTAATTAATTTTTAATAATAGCTTTGAGTAGGTGTGCCGCATGATTACGATATTTACGATGAAGCAAAATATAGGCTAGGGATAAAATTACGACTAGAAAACTTTCTACTACCAGATAAATACATTATGGGACTAATATTCGTCTGAAGATATGTGTGCTACTTTTTGATTCTCTTCAGTTGCGTATTTATTTACGTTATTAATTATTTATTATACACATGTTTTTTGTTATAATGTTTTTTTCGTACTATAATATTTTTTAATTATATAAAATATTTTTTTACATTATCTTTAATAAGTATTTTTCTATATTATATACAAGACAAGAAGAAAGAATGGTATAGAAGAGATTATCTATTCTATTTTATTATTTATCCTATACAGTTTTCAGTATTTATTTTCAGTTACGTATTACTTACATGCGTATTCATTTATTAAGTTAACACACCGAGCTCTTCTCTCCAATGGCTACAGCTGAAATTTTGTCGTAATCGCTAGTGTTTATAAAGATTTACATAATAAATTATACTACCAATAAGCACTAATAAAAATGTTAATATATTAGTATATATATTAAGTGATTTTTATAAGCTTTAAGTTATTAATAACTCATTAATAAATAATTCAATGAAAATATTAACTCAATTTATTAATAGAATAAGAACAAGTACTAAAAACAAAATAAGTAGAATAAAATAGAATAGTATTAATATAATAAAAATAGATTAGTGGCACTATAAGTATCTTCAATAATAACTTTGAGTAGCTTTTTCGGAAGAGTCTTTCATGAATTAATACATAAGTAAGTTTTTTTTTTTTTTTTTTTTTTTTTTTTTTTTTTTTTTTTTTTTTTTTTTTTTTTTTTTTAAATAACAATACTGAGCAGTTTTTCAGACTGCTCTGAGTAGTTAAAGAAATACATCGGGCAGGTAATTTAAAATGAGTATTACAACGTAATTGTCACTCATACTCAGAGTCGCTGATAACGATTAACTGATTAATACAATTTTAACGAAAACATTAAGTAATTTTTCGGAACTGTTTAGAGAGAAAAAGAAATACATAGGTTAGGTTAGAAAAAACAACACGCCAATAAATTGTCATTTTCTTTCTTAATGATGAAGGATTCAAGAGGTCTTCTCCAAGCTAATCCACAAGAGATGCTATTTTGCCTAGAGTCGACGAAAACGCCCTGTTCAGTGTTCCTGTCTACTTGCAAGAATGGTGAGATACACTGATTATGAGTATATTTTGCTTTATTTCATCTGATTTAATTCTTTGTTTTTGCAGAAGGATTTCTTTTCTTACTAGAACAATTTACTAGCCTGGACGGGCTATTGCATTTGTATGACATTGTATTGTATGAACTTTGTTGTTTTTGTATTACGTTGCATTTGTATGTTGTTACTTTGGATGAAAAAAAAAAAAAAAAAAAAAAAAAAAAAAAAAAAAAAAAAAAAAAAAAAAAAAAAAAAAAAAAAAAAAAAAAAAAAAAAAAAAAAAAAAAAAAAAAAAAAAAAAAACAGAATTTTGATCGCATAAATAAGCCAATAAAATTGTCACTTATGTCTCTCCTTACCGGGAGTGAAGAAATCAAAAGGACTCGTCCAAAGCAATCCACAAGAGACTTGATACTGACTAGATGCAGTTTTTTTTCTGAGAATGGTCAAGGAATGACAGTGACTTATCAAAACTAATTCGCAAGCCGGGTTGATCTGATTTAAAGGTTACATTGACAATGTAAAAATTTGATAGAAACAAGAAGCAATAAGACAAATGTGGTTCGATCCCACTTTCTAGGGCTATAGGACAAATGTGGTTCATGCCCACTTTCTAGGGCTATAGGACAAATGTAGTTCGATCCAACTTTCTAGGCTATAGGACAAATGTGGTTCGATCCCACATTCTAGGGCTAGAACAAAAGAAATACCAAGACGATTGGGTTTGTTTTACAGACGATAGGTATGGTAGCCAAAAATCAGGTTTTAAGCCAAAAGTAGCCAAGTCAATAAGCTAAAGGGGGTAAGGAAGAGGCTCAATTGTCCTCTAGTCAGGTTGGCCCTTAAAAAGGGCAGTAGAACTTTCAGTTTCTAATTGAATAACCCTCCCAAGTTGCTACGACCACTCTTTCTACACACGAGTACAGAAAATAAAAGGAATAAAAAAGAGATAGAAGGCAAGTGGCTGTTTACTAAGGCAATGGTGGAGCATTGCCTCACATGTAAACTCCTTTTAAACCACCTATGCAAAAGGTTTATGGTTAAATACCATTTCTATACCAAATACTCAGAATACCCTAAAGATCATCCAAGTTTAGAATAGGATATTAGAGTGGTTTACCCAATCCTCTATTAAGATAAAATGCGGGTAGGAACTTCAGATTTTACACAAGGGTGAGGGGCTAAATGTAGTCTATTCATCTTGGATAGCCAAAGAAAAGTACCTATGAACCTAGAAAGATTTTAAAATGAATGACAATTTCTGAAATTCCCCTCTGGGAAGGGAAGAGCTCTTGCGTATAGGACGATGCCAGTTCAATAGCAAGAAACCCATCAAATGGCAAGAAAATGAGTGATTTTATTGAATATCCTTTTTCTTTTTTTGTCTTTCTTTTTACTCTTTCCAGAATTTGTTTTTTGTAATCTTTTTTAAGAAATAATTGTTTTTGTTTCAGAATTTCTTTTTATTTGTTTTTTTTTATTTCCCTAAATTCCTTTTTACCTTATTGTTTTTTTTCCCATTTTTTCAGAAGAAAATTAGTAAGTTTTAATAAAGAATCTGCTTACAGTGATTTTGAATAAGTTTGGATCCTTCCACAATGCGCTTACAAAGGACATCTTTGATAAGAGCTGGCTTTTGTCAGTGACAAAAATATGATAAATTACGCGAGCCAACTCGGGCAATCGGCTGGCCATTTGACTGGCTTTCATTTCTTCAGGATTTTGAGTCATGGCTATCTTGATTTTTTCTGCCTCTCGGGCTCGGATCTAAAAAAGGAGAGAAAGACGTCAGATCTTAAAAAAAAGAAGTAAATCTGATGGACTTTTTTTTTTCAGAATTTATGTCTATTTTTTACCTATCTGACAGCTTGATTGTGTTCTACCTTTTGAGCTTTAATCTTTGAAGAAGCAGAAGCAGAAGAAGAAGAAGAAGCGTAAGAAGAAGAAGAAAAAGCAAAAGAAGAAAAGCGGAAGAAGAAAGAGCAGAAGAAGAAGAAGAAACGGAAGAAGACGAAGCGGAAGAAAAAAAAAGAAGGAAAAAATAAAGAAAGGCATTTTCAAAGACCTTGCGTCTATCCTTATGCCTATCTGACTGCTTGATTTTGTTCTGTCTTTTGAGCTTCAATCTGTGAAGAAGAAGCAGAAGAAGAAGAGGAAGAAGAAAAAGAAAAAAAGAAGGAGAAGAAAAAAAGGGAAGGCCATTCCAAAAATCTTGGGAAGAAGGTATCATAAAACATGAAGGCTTTTATTTCGGTATGTGACTTCTTTACTCCAGTTCTTCAAAAGGCAACAAAGAGTAAAACATAAGCTTTTAGTAGAATAAAGGAATTACAGTAGTTGGGATGGTAAAATGACCATATTTTTTCAGTAATCAACGATTGGCTTTGAAGGAACGGTAAGAGCAACTTTGATATCTGCGGGTACGTTTCATACTATTCATGTTTGAATCTTCTGCAAGTTACAAGAAGATATCAACTGCAACATGTGTATTTCTCCTCCTCCTTATGACTGCATGCCTTAACACCACCTCACCAGGCCTTTGATACAAAATTATTCAAAAAAGGATTAGCTCATTTACCCCCATTATTTACTTTGAAGTTTGTGTTCTCTTTTTCATATTCTAGTTTCGTCGTTATTTCCTTTTTTCCTATTCTAGTTTTGTCGAAACCTACCTCCAAATTAGTTTCAGTTCTTTTTTTATGTTTATTTTACTTAAAATGAAAATTCATTTTGATAGTTTTGTGCTTTAAGTTACATTTCCCTCGTATTCACTACTCATGTTACCTTATATTGATTTTATAAAACTGAACAAAAGGTCCCACTTCGAGGGGTTTTTGATGGCCGTTGCTTCGCTATGGCAAGATCGTAAGCAGCTCAAAATCTTTGGACCTCGCTAATGGCCTTGACGAATGAGTAAATTTGTATATCGCAAATAGATTATGACATTTTGATGGGATTTTACAAGAATTTCCTTTTTACTTTGTTTACAAAAAAAGAAGAAAAAAATCACCCCATCTTTCTCATGGTGTTAATTACAGCACTACAATAAATTCATAATGTTTAGTTTAGGGGTGACATCATTTTAACAGAAATTTAAAGGTCTGCAATTACGTGAGTTTTTTGCCCTCTTGACCCATTATAGGGGGATTCTTTTCTTGTTGCTTAAAATGCTTTAATGGAGTCCAGTGTTGCCATGTTGAATCATTAAACTAAATAAGCTAAACTTGTTAGTTGAATATGATAATACTTGTATCCGTAGAAGTTCGAGCATTTGCAATTTTAGATTCCTAAAGACAACTACACCTTCAAAAGAATGTTACATAGCTATTTTTTTAGCCTATATATATATATATATATATATATATATATATATATATATATATATATATATATATATATATATATATATATATATATATATATTTATATATATATATACATATAATTTTATATAATATTCCTCACATGAACTAAATGGCGCCACAAGTTTTTGGCTTAATTTCTTCTCTTATTTTTCACTCATGTTTCTTTTCGCCGGCTACTATCAAAACCTGTATAACTGTATATAGATGCATATTTTTTTTTTTCATTAGAACTTGGACTCCCAATTTTTCTTACATTTTTTTTTAGATATGTACGGTTGTGGAGTTAACACTTAACCGAATCAGACTATCAGATTTAATTTTTATTATCCTTGGTACTTTAAGCAAATAGTCTCAAGTTGTGAAGGTACTTCACGGTTGTGAAGTTTACACTTGACCGTTTCAAACTATCAGATTTCATTTTTACTATCCTTGATACTTTAAGCAAAACAGAGTCTCAAGTTGTGAAGGTACTTCACGGTTCTGAAGTTTACACTTTACCGACTCAAACTATCAGTTTTCATTTTTACTATCCTTGGTACTTTAAGCAAGTCTCAAGTTGTGAAGGTACTTCACGATAGTGAAGTTTACACCTAAGCGATTCAATCTATCAGATTTCATTTTCACTATCCTTGGTACTTGAAGCAAAATAAAGTGTCAAGTTGTGGTTATGTCACGGTTATGAAGTTTACACTTAACCGATTCAAATCATCAGATTTCATATTCACTATCCTTGGTATTTTAAGCAAAAGAGAGTCTCAAGTTGCGAAGGTACTTCAGTGTTGTGAAGTTTAAACTTAACCCATTCAAACCATCAGATTAAATTTTCCCTATCCTTTGTATTTCAAGCAAAACAGAGTCTTAAATTGCGGCTCTTAAACATGGTAACGAGACAATGAACCAAGTAGATAGCTTCACTTAACAAGGTAGTATTGCTAGTAAGAATGGTGGATTTAGTGAAATGCTGAAAATAGAATAGCAAAGGCACAGGGTCCTTTTTTCGCATTTGAAAACGCTTAGAAAAATACGAAGAAAAGACTTTGAATTAACGATACTGGAAGCCATAACAATAACTGTGGTCATTGTTTGAAGCAGAAGAAGGTATAGAAAAAGGATTTGAATCTCATCTACGTCTCCTTCTAGTAAAACAATAATAGAAAGAGAAGACAGCTCTTCATCAGAATTGTTCAGATTGAAATCAGAATTGTTTCACAATTCCTAAATTTGTCAATTGTTTCCAATTAACCTTCCAGGGAAGGTTAATTGGAAATTATTTTATTTTTAAAATAACTTTATTTTAATTTTAATAAAATTGTTAAAAAAAAATTGAAATGCGTTATAGTTTTAAAATGCGGGCACTTCGAAAAGTTGAGGAAGATATGCCAGATATCCTTCTACTATTATCCCAGTTCGAAAAGGGATTCGTCAAGGAACCATCTCTTCGCCATCTCTTTTCAATAATAGAATAATTGAGGCTCAACACGTGGTTAAGCCGAGCTTTTTGTATCTTGGTCAAGATCTCTCTTTATTGAATTATGCAGAAGATATTTTGTATTTAAGTCGTTCTTTCCCCCGTTTTGAAGAGAGTTTTATGGCGTTGAAAAGCTCATAAGAGAAAATCGGTTTGTCTTTTAACGAGACTAAAACAGAATTTATCGTCTTTAATTGTAAAGGAAATGTTCCTGACCCGAAAGTAAAACTTTGTGACAAGATAAATCTTCTTCAAGTATAGTGCATCTTGATCTACATAAGAGTTGTAATGTCAATTTGACTCATCTTTTGTTAATAGATGATTTTACTAGTAAAGTCCCAAAAGCTTAGGGTACGACTGTAACCCGTACATGGTTGTTCAGAGAAAAATAGAGAACGGAAAATGAAATGAATGATGCTTTGCAATAATAGTGTCCATTTGCTGTTCTGTTTGTATATATTTGAGTATTTTTTTATTTGATGCGTTTTTTGTCGCTATCTTTCCTTTTATTACTCCACTAGTGACATTATGTTTTTTTTAGTGGGAAATAAAGTTCATTTATTCATTTATATTTAATAGTGGAATTGCTCAAGGTTAGTTTAAGGGCTCCTTTGAATGACCGTATGTCAATCTACAAAAAATGTGGTTTGATTCCACGTTCTAGGACTACAATGAAAGAAAGGTTACAATAATTAGCACAAGTTCTATGAACGATGGATGGTAGGTAGCCCAAAATTTTGCTTTCAGGTCATTACGTTCAAGGTTTCAAGGTTCAAGATTTTATTATTAATACCATATTTGCATATATTATTATTTATATTTATTATAATACCATATTATTAATAGCCCAAAATTCTGCTTTTTGGTCATTAGGTTCAAGGTTTCAAGGTTCAAGGTTTTATTATTCATACCATATTTATATATATTATTGTTTATATTTATTACAATACCATATTGTTAATAGCCCAAAATTCTGCTTTTCGGTCATTAGGTTCAAGGTTCAAGGTTTTATTATTCATACCATATTTATATATATTATTATTTATATTTATTATAATACCATATCATTAATAGCCCAAAATTCTGCTTTTTGGTCATTAGGTTCAAGGTTTCAAGGTTCAAGGTTTTATTATTAATACCATATTTATATATATTATTGTTTATATTTATTATAATACCATATCATTAATAGCCCAAAATTCTGCTTTTTGGTCATTAGGTTCAAGGTTTCAAGGTTCAAGGTTTTATTATTCATACCATATTTATATATATTATTATTTATATTTATTATAATACCATATCATTAATAGCCCAAAATTCTGCATTTGGTCATTAGGTTCAAGGTTTCAAGGTTCAAGGTTTTATTATTCATACCATATTTATATATATTATTGTTTATATTTATTATAATACCATATCATTAATAGCCCAAAATTCTGCTTTTTGGTCATTAGGTTCAAGGTTTCAAGGTTCAAGGTTTTATTATTAATACCATATTTATATATATATTATTATTTATATTTATTATAATACCATATCATTAATAGCCCAAAATTCTGCTTTTCGGTCATTAGGTTCAAGGTTTTATTATTCATACCATATTTATATATATTATTATTTATATTTATTACAATACCATATTATTAATAGCCCAAAATTCTGCTTTTCGGTCATTAGGTTCAAGGTTTTATTATTCATACCATATTTATATATATTATTATTTATATTTATTATAATACCAGATCATTAATAGCCCAAAATTCTGCTTTTTGGTCATTAGGTTCAAGGTTTCAAGGTTCAAGGTTTATTATTAATACCATATTTATATATATTATTATTTATATTTATTATAATACCAGATCATTAATAGCCCAAAATTCTGCTTTTGGTCATTAGGTTCAAGGTTTCAAGGTTCAAGGTTTTATTATTCATACCATATTTATATATATTATTATTTATATTTATTATAATACCATATCATTAATAGCCCAAAATTCTGCTTTTTGGTCATTAGGTTCAAGGTTTCAAGGTTCAAGGTTTTATTATTCATACCATATTTATATATATTATTATTTATATTTATTATAATACCATATCATTAATAGCCCAAAATTCTGCTTTTTGGTCATTAGGTTCAAGGTTTCAAGGTTCAAGGTTTATTATTAATACCATATTTATATATATTATTATTTATATTTATTATAATACCATATCATTAATAGCCCAAAATTCTGCTTTTCGGTCATTAGGTTCAAGGTTTTATTATTCATACCATATTTATATATATTATTATTTATATTTATTATAATATCATATCATTAATAGCCCAAAATTCTGCTTTTCGGTCATTAGGTTCAAGGTTCAAGGTTTTATTATTCATACCATATTTATATATATTATTATTTATATTTATTATAATACCATATCATTAATAGCCCAAAATTCTGCTTTTTGGTCATTAGGCTCAAGGTTTCAAGGTTCAAGGTTTATTTATTAATACCATATTTATATATATTATTATTTATATTTATTATAATACCAGATCATTAATAGCCCAAAATTCTGCTTTTCGGTCATTAGGTTCAAGGTTCAAGGTTTTATTATTCATACCATATTTATATATATTATTATTTATATTTATTACAATACCATATTATTAATAGCCCAAAATTCTGCTTTTCGGTCATTAGGTTCAAGGTTCAAGGTTTTATTATTCATACCATATTTATATATATTATTATTTATATTTATTATAATACCATATCATTAATAGCCCAAAATTCTGCTTTTTGGTCATTAGGTTCAAGGTTTCAAGGTTCAAGGTTTTATTATTAATACCATATTTATATATATTATTGTTTATATTTATTACAATACCATATTATTAATAGCCCAAAATTCTGCTTTTCGGTCATTAGGTTCAAGGTTCAAGGTTTTATTATTCATACCATATTTATATATATTATTATTTATATTTATTATAATACCATATCAGTAATAGCCCAAAATTCTGCTTTTTGGTCATTAGGTTCAAGGTTTCAAGGTTTAATGTTTTATTATTAATACCATATTTATATATATTATTATTTATATTTATTATAATACCATATCATTAATAGCCCAAAATTCTGCTTTTCGGTCATTAGGTTCAAGGTTCAAGGTTTTATTATTCATACCATATTTATATATATTATTATTTATATTTATTATAATACCATATCATTAATAGCCCAAAATTCTGCTTTTTGGTCATTAGGTTAAAGGTTTCAAGGTTCAAGGTTTTATTATTAATACCATATTTATATATATTATTATTTATATTTATTATAATACCATATCATTAATAGCCCAAAATTCTGCTTTTCGGTCATTAGGTTCAAGGTTCAAGGTTTTATTATTCATACCATATTTATATATATTATTATTTATATTTATTATAATACCATATCATTAATAGCCCAAAATTCTGCTTTTCGGTCATTAGGTTCAAGGTTTTATTACTCATACCATATTTATATATATTATTATTTATATTTATTATAATACCATATCATTAATAGCCCAAAATTCTGCTTTTTGGTCATTAGGTTCAAGGTTTCAAGGTTCAAGGTTTTATTATTAATACCATATTTATATATATTATTGTTTATATTTATTACAATACCATATTATTAATAGCCCAAAATTCTGCTTTTCGGTCATTAGGTTCAAGGTTTTATTATTCATACCATATTTATATATATTATTATTTATACTTATTATAATACCATATCATTAATAGCCCAAAATTCTGCTTTTTGGTCATTAGGTTCAAGGTTTCAAGGTTCAAGGTTTTATTATTAATACCATATTTATATATATTATTGTTTATATTTATTACAATACCATATTATTAATAGCCCAAAATTCTGCTTTTCGGTCATTAGGTTCAAGGTTTTATTATTCATACCATATTTATATATATTATTATTTATACTTATTATAATACCATATCATTAATAGCCCAAAATTCTGCTTTTTGGTCATTAGGTTCAAGGTTTCAAGGTTCAAGGTTTTATTATTAATACCATATTTATATATATTATTGTTTATATTTATTACAATACCATATTATTAATAGCCCAAAATTCTGCTTTTCGGTCATTAGGTTCAAGGTTCAAGGTTTTATTATTCATACCATATTTATATATATTATTATTTATATTTATTATAATACCATATCATTAATAGCCCAAAATTCTGCTTTTCGGTCATTAGGTTCAAGGTTTTATTATTAATATCATATTCAGACAACACATTAAATTCCTGACAGAGAGAAAACTCGACAGAGCCGGGAACAAAAAACATTTAACACATAGATTTAAATTAATTGTACCTCTACTAATATTCTAGTTACAGAGAATTAAACCAAAATCTTCAATTTTCTATTCCAAACTACCCTTAAAAATAAAATACAAAAAATAGATAACTCACCTTTCCGGACTCCTCAACCCACCAAAAAAATAAATAAAAAAATTTCAAAAAAAACATTACTAACTTTATTCAACTCATCAACACGGGAAGAGAGACCAACTCCTCCCCAAACACGCCATACAAAAGGAGGCGTACAGATGTATGTACAAGCACATACACACATACATACCAATATACACATACATATATGTACACATGCACACACATCTTAAC
Organism: Artemia sinica; assembly: GCA_027921565.1. Lineage (NCBI taxonomy): Eukaryota > Metazoa > Arthropoda > Branchiopoda > Anostraca > Artemiidae > Artemia > Artemia sinica. The sequence continues at coordinate 55,217,913 of CM051267.1, read as the reverse complement.
AAATTACATCTTCATTAAGCATTCCTTAATTTTATTTTTTAGTGTTGATAGGGCGGATTTAATTAGTGGAAGACGAACCATCCACGCCTCCTGGACTGTCGACATGAATCCACCTCACCAAATACCTGCAACACCTCAGATTCATAGAAATACGCCTGTCATAAGTCATTCACATTAGCACAAACAAAAACAGACTCTCCTCAAATGAAATCAAAGAAAATGTAAACTTCACGGGAAGGAGTAAAGCGTAAAGATTAAGATGATTGGTATGTAGAAGAAGCGCTTGCAGCATGCTCCTTCTCAATCCAAATTTATTGCTAAGCAATCAATCCCCACGGTTCGACTGGGTAGCAGCTTCATTTAATTTAGGTAGGATGGGTCCGAGTCATTAATGTGCCTATAGACCTTGGAAGGGAAAATAAGTTTCATTCCACTTACAAGGGTGTAAGGTATGACAGATCTACTGCAAGATGCTCCGTGTCACTTATTCTGCCTTATCGAGAATCAGTTCTAAAATTAGGATTCTTTGCACTCACGGAAACCTAAAACTAGCAACATTAGATGGAGATACTTGCAACAGATAGCAAGTGAGAATAAAACCTCTAAGCAGCATTAAGCAAAGTCACAACTGAAACTGGTGTTATTACACTTAAAACAAAATCAACTCTTTAAAAACAAGAGGGGGAGAATATATTCTTTCATGCCCAGCTCAAAGCTTAGGCGTATCGGTGCCTGGCCTAAACCAAACAGTAAACTAAAAATCTGACAAGGCTAGTGCCCACCTGGCTAGTTTTCGATTTTCAGATTTCATAACTTGCAAACACCTTAAAGAATTCCGGCCTATTACTACTGTAAACTTCCTACTGCAATGATGGTGTCTAAGCTTGTACACATCCCATACTATAGCTAGGAATTCTCTTGCAAGTACATTATAGAGTTCTTCTGCTAGCGTGCCCTTCTGGAGTAAATAAATAATAGTAATAATAAGCAATAGTAATAAGTAAATGAATAATAGTAATAATTAAATAAATAGATAATAGTAATAATAAACAATAGTAATTCTAGGACTTCTATGTAGTACTATGAATGATAGTAACAAATAAATAATAATAAGGAAGGATGTTCTCCATCCTCCCTTACGTTCTGACTCAATACTATGCCTAAGACAGAATGTGACAGGTCAGTTTAGATTGCGAATTACCATGTGAAATTCATCTTTCTTAAAAGTGAAGCTACTACAAGGTGTTTATTTAGAATTGTAAACCCTTCCTTGCACCTATCAGGCCGGCTGACCTTGTTTTGATATTTTCTTTCGGTCCAAGTACAACAGCGGCTTCGCAATTTCTGCATGATTCAGGACAAAGCGGTGGTAATATCCTGAACGGCCCGAAAATTCCCTGACTGTTTCTTGGTTTTCGGAGACGGAAAGCCTGTCACCACTTGAAATTTACTCTCTACTACCCATATTTTGGAATTACAAAAAATACATCTCAAAATTCGGTCGACTTAAGACCAGCGTATTCCTTTGCATCGTTGAGGGTAATGCTTGCTAAGCGGAACCTTTCCATCAGTGCTGTAAGGTGCTCTAAACATTTTTGTAACCTCATGAACGTATTATTATGCATTAATCGTTATCAACAAAACTTATTTTTTAGTTTCGGTTACAATTGAGCCAATTCACTTCTTGCTTACAGTTTGTTACCCCGAACTGTTTGGTCAGCGGCTCACTAGAGGCGAAACAAAAGGAGATACATTACGACATGGAAAAGTGATTTTCCTGGTTGCTCAAGATGGGGACTGTGATTCTCCTACATGAGGCTTTCAGCGATGCAAATGAGCACTTTTCTGTTGTCGAATGAAAGAGGTGCCAAAAATGACTTTTCGTTGTTGATTTGCCTCAGGCGGCTTGGTGATGCAGTGAGTTGTTAGTAGTAGTAGTAGTTGTTGTTGATTCGCAGGATTCGATAGGAGTTTCTTTTACATGATACTTCATTGAGCTGAGAACCAGGTGTGAAGCAGCTAACTCAAAACTATTAAAATACACATAAAAATACGTGGTGATTTTACTGTCGACTGTAATAGTTAGTCTAAAACTGTGAAAGTTTACTTCTCAGACCGTTATTGCCAACTTTGATTTCAATCTATCAATCTCATGAACGGTGCCGGCACTTCTTGCGACCCAAATGTTAATGCAAGGAAATCGGCTTTAAGGCCTTTCAAGTGAACCACAGGGCCACAAAATGAGTTTCCTAAAAACTGTCCAAGGATAAATTTCCCAAGAGGATTAGAAAAAGGTTCCCCTTTACGAAAAATTAAGGAATTATCTCTAATGTCTAAAAAATAATTGTGTAAGAAATTATTTAAAAGGTTCCCACGATAAAACTAACGTCTAACTATCTATTTAGTGACATTCTAAGCATTGGGCAGAATATTGGAAAGACTGAGGCTATTTTCACGCCAGCGCGGAACTTGAATCCGTAAAGTTCGTCGTTTACTCGAAAACCACTTAGAAGGGCTTCGTTAACCTTTGTGTAGTATTTATCTTACTCTAGACCCATGATTCCCAATTTGGGGTGCATGCCTCACTGGTGGGACAGGGCAATATTTTGATGGGTCATGGACAGGACGTGCACCCTTTGGCTGACTATACTTAAGAGCCATAATTATATAAAAAAAAAAATAATAATTTGAACGACCTGACATTCATATGCATTTAAAGAGCAAAAAAGATACATAATAGTATTGCAATGACATAATACATTGTATAAAAGGTGTTCTATACAAACAATATTTCCCATTAGCATAAAATATGCCTAGAGGACGACCCAAAAAAAATTATCAAGTTAATGGCATTTTAAGCTTCTTCAGGGGAGTACATATAAAATTTAAATAGCAAAAAGTTAAATGCCGAGAGCGGGGGGGGGGGGGCAACAAAAACGGATCCAGGATTTTTGTTCAGGGAATTACTAATTTTCGACTAATTTTAACTAAGGGTTTACAAATTTTCGACTCGGTAAAAAATTTCGGGGGGGGGGGGGGTCAAACCGGGTAACCCCCCCTCTGGATACGGCCTTGGGGGGCAATCAGGGTTTTAGAAATGCCGAATTGGGACATGACCCAAATTGGTATGAACCACTGTTCTAGACAGAGAACGGTACAGGCTTGCATAGCCTTTCCGTTTAAGGACAGGTCCCAAACGTGGAACCTAAATCTCTCGATAAATTCGAAAATAGTGAAATATGCATCAACGCATTTATTAATGATAACTTTGCATGAATTGCATGACTTTGCAGGAACCTAAGACAGGGAACCTAAATCTCTCGATACATTCGAAAATAGTGAAATATGCATCAACGCATTTATTAAAGTACCAAGGACACCTAAAATGAAAACTAATTCATTAAATTGGTCAATTGCAAACTTACACAGCCATATACGTCTTAAATTAGTGTGAAAAACCGATAATTCATTTTTTAAGGAGAAAGATCGCCTGTTCACATAATGTATTCCAATACGCAAGTTCGTGGCCAATTTCAAAAATAAAGAACGTGTGCTGTTAAACAGCAGAAAATGACCAAAAAAAAAAAATAAATCAGCATATAGCCTTAGAAAGTGTTGTTTTCTTGTATGTTCTGGTAAAACAGAAATCGGAACCTAGTTCAGTAAAGCTCTTTTCTTTAAAAATACTTTTAAGGAATGCTTCTTGAAAAGAGCTTGGCTAGACTAGGCCTAGTCTTGATGTTACTAGGATTTTTGGCATTCCAGGATCTTTTAACCATGAAGCAGTGTAAAGGTAAACATTAATGATTCTAAAAGAAAGTATCAATATATAGGCTACCCTATTGGTAGTTCTGCAGACCTAATGACTTCCACTGATAGCCTACCTTATGTAGGCTAAGGTAAGACACCTAGTAGGCTGTGTGATTTGCTTGAATATTTTGATATAAATCTACCTCATAGTTACTATATAATAGTAGCATATACCTTTTATTCTTTTTTTTATATTAGAAATACAAATTAGCCTACTTGGGTGAGCACTGTTTGACTAGGCCTATTAAAGTCATTGGTTCTTTATACTCTAAGCAACAAATATTGTCATTTACTCTTATATACAAAGCACTATAAAATCAAAACAATAGGCAATAGCCTATTGTGTTTCCTTTAAACATGGAGAATGATATAAAGTCTTCTCTATGACTTTTTAAACATCAAATTATTATAGAGAAACATGAATAAAGTTATACAGAATGCTTTTTGGTTTTCTTATTTAATATATGATCCACTAAAATGTCATACAAAAGAAATTACATTACCCCACTGATACATAGAGAAAACAACAAAGTCATACAGATGACTTTTCATAGTTCCAATTGCAGTTCAGGCAACTTGGTGGTCACATATCAATCCTAAAACTTAGTCAACCTTGAGAATTTATGTGGCCAGGAAAATTAGGCTTAGGATGCTTCTTCATCAGCAAGTTCCATAGACATTGTCTGTTGTGAGTCAGCCCAAAAATCTTAGTCATCTCTATTGTAATTCAAGTAGACTTTCCAAGTAAGCCTGTCCGCCTAGAGTCTAAGGCATTTTGACCAAGTTTTAGGATTAACATGACCACTAAGTCACCTGGACTTGCAGTCCTCAGTCAGAAAACCCAATCTATAAGCCAAGACAGTTACACTAAAACAGAATTAATTGAAAATTGGTTGACTGAAAAGTTGCCTGGCCTTGTGTGCAAACAAGTGGCATAGGGTCTACCTGCCTAAAGTCTTAGACAGGCAACCCAGTTTATAAGCTCAGACAGTTACACTAACACAAAATTCATTCAAAATTAGTTGACCCAACAAGTTGCCTGGATTTGCAGGTGAACAAGTGACATAAGGTCTGCCTGCCTATAGTCTCAGGCAAGGGCAGCTGAGTTTTAGGACTAACATATGAACATCAAATACTCACAGGCAGACCAGCAACAATAATAATAATCGATTGAATTTTCAGAACATATATCCTATAGGCGTTCAAAAAATTATGGGTATTTATTAGTGAAAAGGATGTCACACTGTTATACTAAAGCAATGCAGGAAAAAAAGGTACTGTTCTAATATCTGGGGAACATGCGAGAAGTGAAGTTTGGTTAATGCTAGTGAAATAAAACAAAATAGGATAAAAATATAATAGTTTAGAAACAAATTTTGGCTGTATATTTGCACATTAGGAGGGTGGGGGTAAAGCATAGCATATAATAAATACATAACTTAAACTAACCTAGGTACCTTTTTTCCTCCTAAACCCCAAAAAACTAAAGCTTGAATATAGTTCCTGGAGTGAGAAACCCCTTGTTTATAGAGCATAAGATAGGAAATTACTGGGTAATGTTATCTGTTCTTGGATTTTCTCAAGATGCATTCTTGCATGTTGCCCATATATTAGAACAGTACCAAAATAAATTTAGTGGAACAAAACAGGAATTATATTAAGAACAAAATTAGAGAGTCATGGCTTCTCTGAATGACAAATGTTGATTAAATAAATCAATACTATTAGATCATTATCTGTCATTGTTATTATGTAATATATATTATTGTATTATGAATCATATACAATATATTATTGTATTGTTTGTACTTGCCATTGTACACTGTTTATTCTAATTCAGCATTAGGCCACATAATTTTGGGGTGCCAATTATGTGAGGGGGGAGCAGTTGCCTCAGTTAGACTTTGAAAAATACCTTCTTATTTCTATTTTGCTACTTTTTATTTTATCATGGCTAACTGGTTATTTTTGCCCCATTTACATTTTAAGGATTGGAATCACTGACATAATTACCAGATACAGATCATCAGCACAACTGGGTTATATTTTGTTTAGTGATGAGCCTGAATAAAAGACTCTTGCTTAGTTACTTCATAATAAATAAATTATTATGGTTATTAGACTTTGAAGTTGATACCACGAGCCTATGCTTTACTCCCCCCCCCCCTAATATGGAAATATATAGCCTAAGTCAGCTTCAATCATTAGTCAGCTACATATGACCTATTTTTCTCCTTAGCCAGTTATTTAAAGAAGCAAATTTTTGAGCATAGGGTTACTAGGTTTCTATGGGCTGTTCTGAGTCTTCTAGCCCCTTCATGGCTCAAAATTAATTGTCCCTGTAAAGTGATTATTTAATTATAAAAGAGCATGAAAAATACTCATTATTTTGAATTGTGCTGAAACGCTAAATTTTGTTGAAAACTGCAGTCTAGGCTATATACCAAAAATATGGCGTTGATTTATAATTCAGGGTATATTTTTCACCATTATGGAGGGAGGGAGGGGGGGAGTCTTTATAAATTTAGCTATATATGGATTTGCAATGGAGTTCTGACTATACGTGTGTCTTATTTTTTAGGCCAGACCATCTTAATATTAAATTATGCTAATCAGAAAACTTTGAATATAGCTTTGAACTTAGAAGCTTAATTTTTTTTTATAATGCCCTTTGCCTATCACATTTAAAACAGTTGAAATGGGTGACTTTGATATTGATCGTTTTTTTTTTGCTCTTTTGGATTCTTAAAAAGATATCTTGTATTAAAAACAGGTACTATCAAGGTACTATCACTTAAATATAATAGCTCCCTATGCCCCCCCCCCTCTTCTATACTATCTTGATTGGATACTGTCTGTGCTTTAAATAACAAAAATATTTAACTTATTGGCACCCCTTCTTTAAAAAAAATCGAGGTATTATGATTTAAATATTATAGCCCACTACTCCCCCCCCCCTCTCTGGATACCACCTTGATAAAATACCGTCTCTGCTTTAAATTAGAAAAAAAAAATTGGGGATCCCTGCTTTCAATAAAAAAAAATTCGAGATATTATCATTTAAATGTAATACTTCCCTCCCCCCCCTCTGGATACCACATTCATAGGATTCTGTCTCAGCTTTCATTAGAAAAATAAGTTACTTAATAATTAACTAGGTCACTATATGGTTCAAACAAACATGCAAAATAACGTTAAAAAGCTTTGTGTTCCTTGAAAAAAATTGGGGGTATGAGTAAGGGGGTACAAAGACAACAACAAAAATGTCAAAATTACTCAGATATACCTCAAATTATTGGAAAACTGAGTCATAGATTTGCCGTGGCATTCAATAAGATCCAAAGAATACAATTAAAAGGGAGCACACACAAAAGCCAAATTAGGCCAGTAGCCTATGAGAAGTCGCAAAATACCCAAGACAATGAACAAGTCCTAATGGGGGGCCTTGGGTCTATCAAAATATTTCAATGGTTTCCTAGGGAATTTGATATCATTTTCTTCTGTCTCCATTTTAAATGAAAAAAATAATTAACCTTTTGGCATCCCCGCTTTCAATAAAAAAAATGAGGCATTATCATTTAAAAATGATAGCCCCCTATCCCCCCTCCTATATTCAATAATTTACAATTTATTTTTGAATCATATGTTTTAGGTAACTTCCAGTTCAATCTTTAATTCCCAAACCTTGTACATAGCTTAGTCTATAGCTAAATTTGTCACAATAGAAGGTTTTTTTTGGGATTCAACTTGAAAATAAAATTCTTGACTACGAACGATGTAAGAAATAGCGATTGGGAAACTGCATTCGAAATGATTTGAACTCATTTCATAAAGACGATCCTGTTTTTTGTCAACATATGAAGAACTGTGTATATTGCAATATTGGCAATTGCATCTGTCTCTTTTTATGCAAAGTAACAAAAGAGACGAAAATTAATGAACAAGAGAGTAGTGAAGAATTATGGTATGCCAAGTAATATTTGGCAGGGAAAGTCACTGGTGATAAATCGCTAGGGGTGGCACCGTGATTGCGTGGTTTTCGGGGATTCGGGGAACCAAATTTTTTTTCGGGGTGACGCATAGATTTTCGGGGAAATACCCGAAAATTCGGGGATAGTACAAGCCCTGCTTGATTTCTAATCAGGAAAATCGAAATACTAAACCACACAAGAAGGAAAAGCTCCGAATTTGCGGTTGACGCAATAAAGAATTGCCGCAAAATTAATTTGAAATCGACCGAACGCCGCCGCCTCTGTCGGCGGCGGCGTGCCTGCAGCGCGCCGTTGGCATTACGACACTTCGGTGGCGCCAGGCCTCTCGTCGGCGGCGTTTGGTCGATCCGCCGGCACGGCGTCGGGGTCTAGCTGGAACAAGTATCCTGAAATGGTATCTTGCATACCATCTAGCGCTTATATTTTCTGACACATCAGAATAGTCACTTTCTGAACTTGAGGTCATATTTTTTCACTAATATATATATATAACAATCAACAGATTTTGTAAATTTGAATTTTCACAAATGAAAAACAGTGTCGGATTCGTAGGAAATAGTTTTCGCTAATATTATTCAGCTCCGAAGTTTATCGTTGTTTTATTATTGACAACACTGTTTTGCGAATTTATTCAAACTAAAAATGCTAATAGCAGCTAAACAAAAACTCGTAGGAAACCCGGATTTTCAGGTATGAATAGACCTAAAATAGATTAAGAGGGCTAAATGTGTTTTCATTTTGGTGTCCTTGGTACTTTAATAATAACTTTGCATGAACTTGGACATCTCTTCAAACCTCTACAGCGGGGTTCTCTGATATGCTGAATTTATAAGTGCGATTTTCATTATGATCACTTGCCTTTTTAGGGTTTTAAGGTCAAGATCTTGTTCAAGTGCTTGTTTATCTCAATCGGTAAAGTAATGAAACAGTTCTTTTCTTCTTCTTTCGTTTCCATTTTTTAACCAAACAATTATCTGTAACCCATTATTTAAAATATTTATGTATATTAAAGAATTAATATACTAATTTCAAATATTAGATTATTGAATAAATATACTTTGATATATTATTTGGGAAAATCTTTCCATGAAAGAAATTTTCATGGGACAAGGGACATTGCTATGAAGGGGGCGCCGGATTTCCCAGCATTATTTAAAAAAAAGATCAGAAATTAAACATAAAAAAAATAAGTTTTCCAACTGAAAATAAGGAGTAACATCAAAAGTTAAAACGAACAGAAAATATTACGTGTATGATTGGGTTCACCCCCTAGTCAATACCTCGCTCTTTAAGCCAAAGATTTTTTAGTACTTTCATAAGAGCTATTTATTCTAAATAACGACCTTTGTATTAGTATTAGTATGTATTAGTATTGTATTAGTAATACTTAGTATTAGTATTAAAGTATTAGTATGAAAAGTACTTACAAGATTTAAAATCAAGGCTTGAATGCAAATTACTACAGTGCAGAATCGTCAAACTATTTTCCGAAGTTAGAATTTATTTGCAAATAATTCAAATCATTTTGTCGTGTTGAAAATTTCAAACAGCAATCAGAGTTCTTGAATAGAGTATCTCAAAACCTCTACACCACAACCTCTGAACCTCTAGAGTTTCTCTTCAAATCTCTACAGCAGGGTTCTCTTATATGCTGAATTTATTAGTGTGATTTTCACTATGATCATTTGCCTTTTTAGTGTTGTTTCCCTCCCTTTTGAAAAATAGACAGAATTTCGCAGGTTAGTAGCTTCTGATGGGTAACTTCAAGCTTAATAGATGTTATGTATTTGGAATCATCATAAGAACTATTTTTTATACATTAATTATTACCAAAATTCGTTTTTTAGAATTTCGGTTACTTTTGGCACTAGTCGCTCCTTACTTACAGTTCGCTGTCACCGAACTGTTAGACAAATTAGTAATAGTACCAAAACTGAAATAGAAGTACCTTAAAAAACACCTTAAAAAAAGCACCAAGATTGACTTCAACCCTAGATAAAAAACATTTAATTAAATTATTAAATAAATTACATAATGTTTTTTTTAAGTAGCAGTTATGAGCAAAACTCAAACGTAAAGTGAATAAAATTAGCCTGAAGGGAAGAGATTACCTTGTCAACAAGAGCCTTCGGAAGACCCTTTAATGCTGGGTTAACAGTGTCATACACTTCTTCGGATTTCGGCGGCTCAGGCCCCTTTTTCAGGTTTTCGGCTGCCAATTCCTCGCGCTTGGCTGCTGATTCGAAGACCCCTAATATTCTTGGATTTCTCCCTAAAAGAGACTTTGCACTCTCTGAAAAAAAAGAAACATTTCAGTAAGAGGACATATCCTTTGGTTAATCACACAAGACAGGATAAAAGGAACAATTTTCCGATAATTTTTTTTTTTTTTGGGGGGGGGGGCATTTTGACCTTTCAAACACACCCTTAAAATATAAAAAAACACAAAGAGAAGCTTTTCATTGAAATGGTTATTCTAGGTCCAGATCGAATTCAAAATTTACACGGATGGTCACCATTATGCACTTCTAATTAACAGACGTCGGAACTCAATGTTGTCTTTTATGATGCGTAAAGATTTTCGGCGATCAACGAAAGTAATTATTATTAAAGACCCTGTTAAACAAAGACATAAAAAAAAATTAGTCTTTTTTAACAAAAAGAAGAAAAACAACTAAAAATAACTAAAAAAAACGAAAAAAAAAGGTGCACTCTTTTTTGGAGATCGAAAAAGAAGAAATTAACCCTATTGCCCCAAACACTAAAAAAGCCCACAGAACTTCCCTCCCAAAAAAAGAAAAAATCCCAAACGTGGCGCCAAAACCGGACTGAAATAGGGCCAATTTGATTTATATTGCCCAAAAAGAACTAATAAAAAAAGAAAAAAATAAAAGACGTCCAAAAAGAGTAAAATAAAGATCAAGAGGCATTTAAAACAGGACTCAGCATCAACGCTTGCTAAGGCCAAATTATAACACCAACGTAGCTACGAAATTTTATTCATTAGCTTTCCAAAATAATTTACAGACAAAATACAAGGGTCAGTTACAAAATCCTATTTTCCACAAAAAAAAAAAAAAAAAAAAAAAAAAAAAAAAAAAAAAAAAAAAATATATATAAAGCCATGCTTCCAAAAATGTATACAATAAGATATGAAAGTGCCTTTATGTCAAAGTTAAAAAAAAGTACTAGCAATTCAGTGGCAATTTTCATAATTATCTTGCTAATGTACACAGGTATTTTTCTAATTACTTTTACTTTGAAATGAAGAACGCGTGATCTCTAAAGATTATAAAATCAAAACAATTCCAGCCAGATGGTGTATTTAAAAAAAAGAAGAAAAAATGTCTTGTATTAATCGGAGAGGGGATAGAGGGACATAAGAAAGGATATATATTGAAGGGATAGAGGGACTAAAGAAAGGATATATATATATATATATATATATATATATATATATATATATATATATATATATATATATATATATATATATATATATATATATATATATATATATATATATATATATATATATATATATATATATATATATATCGAGGGGATAGACGGACATAAGAAAGGGTATATATTGAGGGGATAGAGGGACATAAGAAAGGATAAAAGGAGTAAAGAACGAAGCTTTGAATAATTGGGAGTGGAAGAGAAGCGTAGAGTGCTGTGTCCCCAAAAAGCGGCTTGGTGCTAAAACTACTTTGTTAGCAATAGCAAACGTTTGATTAAACTTTTTTTGAGGGATTGGCGTTTTGGTGAGACCCAAAACTACCTAATAGTTATTGCTAATTAATAATAGCTCGGTATCGGCGCTACTTGGTGTAGGCATCGACTCTCTTTTGTTGTTTTGAGAGAACAGTGTTTTCGTTAATGTACCAAATACCCTAATAAATAATGGTAATGAATAATTGCTAATAAAGGCTTTTTTCCGTACCAATCTGGATTCGCAATTGCCATCCAGATTGTAAAGATTATATTTCTCGTGACAATCTCGATGGCCATATTTAGTTTTCCCTAGAAACCCCACAATTTTTTTTTATCATAGATTATTATTAAACCTTCATAACTTATTTTTTTCAACAACATTCTCCATAAATATACCTAAAGTGGTTCCACTAATCCTCATTACCCATCCTTGGCAAAACTTTGTCTACAAGCCTTCATTTCTGTTGATGACACCCTCTCATAATAACAACAATTTATTTATAACCCCCTTTTAAATAAAAAAAGCGGAGTAAATTACACTAAAAAGGAAGAAAAATCAAATACACAGATACTTAGAAAACTTAAATCTTTATATCACACAAAAACTACTACTACTACTACTACTACTGACAACTCACCGCAGCACCAAGCCGCCTGAGGCCAACGCAGCTACGCACGCTCCTCCTCCACCCCAATCTATTCAAAGCCTCCCTTTTCACACCCGCCCACGAAGTTCCCATTTCCTTTAAATCTTTCTTTATGACGTCCTCCCACCCCAGACGGGGACGACCTGCTTTCCGTTTAGCCCTAGATGGTTGGCCGAAAAGAACAATCTTCGGCAATCTGTCATCCTTCATCCGCACAACGTGCCCTAGCCACCTCAACCTTTCTTTCATTATAGTCCTAGAGAGCGGTATTGAACCACATTTTCCGTATAGCCTATTGTTTGAAATACGGTCAGTCAGCCGGGTACCCAGAACAATCCTTAAGCAATCTCTCTGGAAAACATCTAGCAAATCTTCATCCGCTTTTCGGAGCGTCCATGCTTCAGAGCCATATTTGACCACTGTCATCACTGTAGCTTCTAATATTCTAATCTTGGTTTGCAGACTTATCTTCTTATTCTTCCAGACTTTTTTTTAACTGTGAAAAAACACCCTGAGCCTTGGCTATTCTATATTTAACATCTTCACTGCTCCCACCATCTTTACTAATAATACTACCAAGGTAAGTGAAGCTGCCCCCCTGATCAATCTTTTCATTACCCAACGTCACCTTTTCATCTTCACTTATTCCTAGCCTTAGTGACTTAGTCTTCCTAACATTAATTTTCAAACCAATTCGAGCACCCTGAACTCGCAAAACCTCTAAAACTTCATTCATTTTGCTCACTTTCATCTAGGATTCTTAAATCATCAGCATAATCCAAGTCCAGGAGACTTTTTCCTCCCCATTTGATTCCGTGGTCTCCCATTGCCTTTCCTGTGCTCCTTTAAACAAAGACCATCAAAATAATCCATACAAAGGGGGATAGAACACAATTCTGCTTAACTCCTGATTTAATACAAAACCAGCTGCTAACCTCATTTCCTACCTTAACCGCAGCAGTGTTATTCTCGTACATAGCACTAATCACTTTAATGCATTTGTCTGGTATACCATACAAGGATAAAACCTTTACTAAAGCTCTTCTATCAACAGAATCGAAAGCTTGCTCATAATCTACAAAACTGAGGACGAAAGGTGTTTGAAAACTCAGGCACTTCTCAATTATTAGCCTAAGAGTGAAAATTTGGTCGACACATCCTCTACCTTTTCTAAAACCGCACTGCTCTTCTCTTAAAACTTTGTCTACGGCATCTCTCAGTCTAAAAAGTATGATATTACTAAGTAATTTACTACCTACAGAGACCAGACTAATGCCTCGATAATTACCACACTCACTTTTATCACCTTTCTTATAAAGTGGCTTAATTAAGAATTCCCTAAAATCGTTAGGTACTTCCCCTTTTTCGAAAATCATATTCATAATCTTCAGTAACTTATTTCTAACCTCAGAGCCACCATATTTAAGAAACTCATTTACCACCCTATCAGCACCTGGAGCCTTATTATTCTTTAATCCTTTTAGTACTGTTGCTAATTCCTCGTCATAAAACAAATCTTCCTTCACATCCAAGGTATCACAAACTTTTTCATTTTCTCTATATTTTTTCCTGCAACTCTATCTCGGTTAAGCAAATTCTCAAAATGTTCGGCCCATCTCTCTTTAGTTTTGACTTATCGCTAATTGCGACCCCATTCCTATCTTTAACAGGGCCAAGTCCGGATTGACTATTCCCTCTCAATTTGTTAACGTGCTAGTACAATATTTTACTATTATGCCGTCTAGCTGCATCTTCCACATCCTCGGCAATTTTATCCATGGCCTCCACTTCACACCTCCTTAGTTCATATTTTAATGATTTCCCACTTTCTTTACATTTCTTTTGTTTTCATACGATCTATCACTCAGATAATTCTTGTACAAGTCCTTTCTCCTTTCTATTAAACATAAAGCTTTTTCACTAATATTCTTAGCTGCAGTTCTAGCTTTCTTCCCTAATACACCTTCAGCAACTTCACAAATTATTTTTCTAAAATTATTCCAACCATCTTCCACATTATCAAATTTCAAACTCTCAAATTTAGTATTCAACTGTTCCTGTAAAGTTTCTCACAAATTCTCATCCTGGAGTCTACCAACATCATAACTTCCCGGGAGGTAGTTACCCTTCCGATATTTCAGCTTCAAATTAACCCTTGACACTACTAGATGGTGATCTTTACTTTTAACATCAATAACAGCACTCCTATATACCCTAGTATCTTGTATTGATCCTGCCAGTCTTCGGTTTACTATAACATAATCAATAAGGTTTGCTGACTTACCATCATGTGAATACCATGTTAACTTATGAGCCATTTTATGACCAAACACCGTATTGGTTATAACTAGATTGTTATACCTACAAAATTGCAAAAGTCTGTATCCATTACTGTTTTCTTTTCCTACACCAAATTTACCCAGGCTGGAATACCATCTATCCCTATTTCTACCAACCTGGGCGTTAAAATCTCCCAGTAATAACATCGTATTTCTACCTGGGACCCTGTCTATTTGCTCATGTAACTGTAAGTAAAATTCATCTGAGTCACTAGTATCTCCGTCAGTCGGTTCTACAGGGGCGTATACTACTATAACTGATACCCTGAACTTTCTAGTCATAAAATGAGCAATTAGTATTCTATTATTAATACCTTCCCAGCCTAAACAAGACTTAGCAGCTTCCTTATTCATCATGAGCCCTACTCCCTGTCTATGTACCCCATCCTTCCTGCCTGAGTAAACAAATTCTATATCACCTAATTTCATGCTTCCTACCCCTGGGATATGAGTTTCTGAAACTCCTAATGAATCCAGTTTGAATCGTCTGAATTCGTCAGTCAAAATGTCGATACGATAGTCATTTTTTAATGTCGTAACATTCCAAGTTCCAATTTTCATGTTCTTTAAATCATTGAAATTATTTTCACCTCAGGAAAAGCAATGATCCCGGATACCAGTGCAGGACGGGGATCACATATCTTCTCAAGTCTACACCGAAGTGCTTAAGCCGGTTTAGAACCGGACAGCAAGAAGTCCTTCGCACCTCCATGAATGGAGGCTTTGTGCAATCCTGGGCCCATCTTGGTCACAACATGGTTTTCAGTACTTGGCGATGCTCTTCTATCAACAAGAGTCGAAATCCTGCACAGACAGTCTCAAGCCTATTACCTCCGACTCATTATATATTCATGCCTACAAATATTATGCTACTACGGGGAGGCAACCCATAATAGATAAATTAGCTAGGAAGAGGTTAGGAAAAACACTCGGAAAATACTATGGTTTAGGCCTAGGGTCACAAAGGCATGTCTTGTTAAATAGTTGCTCTAAACAACTCAAACGACTGGATAATGCCGGTAGCACCATACTTCTCAATAATACGTGTATTACGATATGAAGTGGGAAGGGACAGCAACAATCTGCAATATCTAAAATAAGCAATACGGAACTGGCGCATATCTTCTTATTAAATAATGAATACATACCACTTAAAAACAAGACAGAGAGGTCACAATATGTGGAATACATTTCAGCTAAAGCTTGGGGTGAATGTTTTCCACGGTTATGGTAATATTTTCACATATCCAATCTTCAACTTTTCTTTAACATCTCTCAGAGCCAGGAGTCGCAAAAAGGGAGTGTAGAATAAATACTAATCCCTAACCCCCGTAAACTCACAACGTTACGAGTTACTGAAGAAACGGAGGACAAATTATGAGTTGATGGTTTGGGATTAAAAACTAAACATTCGCATGTATCAACACTTAAAGACAGACCATCGTTTCGATACCTCATAGAAATACGTTGCATAGATAATGCCAAAATATGCTTGGTCCGGCTTAAAACAAGTAGGTCGTCCGCGTACGCAGTATAAGACACATGAAATAAATTATAAAAATGTCACCATACATGTCTCCTTTGTCACCATACATCCTACTAAACATGCTAGTAAAGAAATGGGGTTTTTGAATATAGAATCAACAATTCTAGCAGTATTATATTCGACATCAGTGTCAGAAGAGTCAGTATCAACAAGGTTAATGACTGTGGTATCAGGATGATGATAGTTTTGAAACTTACATCGTTTTTACTATCCAAAGGATTTAAATACAACACCAACATGGCTAGGACACGCCCAGGGTAAGTCCCCACTCAAACTGCCCTAAGTTGCTTTTGAAAGAAGAATCAATGCATCTCGCTCAAGAAGACGACCTCTTAGGCGTTGCCAAGAAAACTTTCCCAACCCTCCCTTCGCAGTACTAAGACAGGGAGGCATACCGAAAATACTGTTATGTATTTTCGGTACTGTCGTGAATCAACGAGTCGGTCAACCTGGCAGGATGGGAGTTAAGTACGTAAGTAAACTACTTTCCAGGTGGCTCAAACCGGATTGATATTCTTCAATCTGGGCTGCGAGTTTTTTATTTTCTGCAATGAACCCTTCATTACAAATAAATTTTGGTCAAACTTCTGAAAAAATCTTCATTAATCTTCTGAATCTTATTAGGACTGTTCTTTTGATTCGACTGTTTAAACTGCTTACATAATGACTTTACGATAGTAAACTGCTTTAAAACAGCAGACATTCTGCTCTTGCCCTTTATGGCGTGTTCTGAGATTTTCATTTGAATGGGAGTTTTCTTTTCGTCTTTTTCTTCTAGTGTTTGTGTTTTTTTCATGTTTTCTTTAGGCTAGTTTCTTTTATCTGAATTTTTTTCCCGTTGATAAAAGGCTTCCAGATGTGAAGTCGAAATATTTGGAGTCACTTCGGAGACAGTGAAACAAGTCCACTGTTTTGTTTAAAACATTACAACCGTTTTTCTATATTTTTATTTGTTTATATTAGTAAATGAAAAGGCAGCGTAGTCTAAGAAATTCTATAAATTGCATCATTGATATATAGCAAACCAAAGGAAAGAAATGGGAGAGATTGAAAAACTAGTACAAAGATTACTACAAGTACAAAACGCTGGGAGCTACTGCTCAGTCCCTGCTAGCAAAAAACATCAGGGGCTATAAAGATGGGACATTTTAAGACCTAGAGAGCATTAAACAGTCCCACAACGAACGACACTTTTCTGAACACCTAATTAGACTCATATTATAAGCCCCAAAAGTAAGTGCGAAGATTTATCAACCCCTCACAATTATACTATCTAATATCCACTAACCTGACATACCTTTCACCTTTAAGCCACTTTATCAAACTAAATCAAAGTCTAATTTGACAAAGCTTCACAAAAATATTCACGATCTTTGGGCTAAATTGCCGTATTACATACCGTTTATCAAAATAGCCCGAGATATTTTCACAAATACTGCCGTAAAGCCAGCTTTAGCCTCGGTTTCAAGTGGTCACACTCGTTTCAGGAGGGTAGTGGCAATCTGAGATGCAATTATATACCCAAATAATTTCTGAGACCACACTGGCTAATCATGATAAAACGAAACAATAGTAAAAAAGAGAAAAACGAGGATTATACAAGCCAGTGAAATATATGGACTAAAATGTAAATATTTCGGTAAAATTACTACTAAAAATCCAAGGATACTATAAAAAAATTCAAATCTTAAAACAAAGCACAACTAAAATTTGAAGACCCTCTACATGTAACAGTGAAAGGGTAACTGAATGAAAAAATACAGTACTGAATGGGAATTCAATTTTTTAATTTATACAGAGCATTTTTAAAAGCTAAACGCTTTCCAGTTAAAACATCATCACAGATTAGGTTAGGTTGCAAAATGTAATTTTTTTAAATATTAAAGTAAAAACGATCAGAATTAATTAGTTCATTATAAATGGGGCTTAAATAGGTTTCTCCCGTGTCTCTATTGAGAGCAGCCTTTTGGTGAATGTACTTTTTATCTGAAATGCCTCCCTGAAAACTTGGATGAGACCTTTAACAGGGGCAATAATGGAGGTGTTATCGAATAAAACGAAATGGTGCGGGTTGCCATACACATGCTGAGCCAAGGCGGAATCAAAAATCTGAGGCCTTTGGCATAGCTCCATAGCTTTGTCGATTGAGGACCTGTGTTCCAACAATCTCTCCCCCAATTGCTGATGGGTTCTTCCAACATAGAAACAGCCGCAAGAACATGGAACCCCATAAACACCATTGCCCAAAATAGGGCGTGTTTTATCTTTACCGCTGTTAAAATAGTTCTGGATTTTATTAGAATTTTTGAAGGTGACATTTAAGTTATTTTTTTTAAGAATTCTTTGCAATTTGTCACCTAATTTGGGAAAATAGGGCAAAACAGTAAAAAATTTCTTATCACCCACTAAAGGGATGATATCCGTTAGAGGTTGTGGAGATGATGAATCTTTTTCTGCCCTTTTTTGTCTTTTTTCTATGATGGATTCCAGTAACTTGATGGGATATCCATTGCAAAACAAAATGTCCTTCAGGTAATTCAATTCTGGGATTATATGAGCCTTTGAACAAATTCTTATGACACGATCAACTAAAGATATAACTACTCCTCTTTCTACACAAGGAGGGTGGTTGGAAGAGAAATGCAAATACCTATCATTATGTGTAGGTTTTCTATAAATCGAATATTCAAGGCTGAGAGATTTGCTGAAGATTAAGACGTCTAAAAAAGGCAGTTTATGATTATCTTCCAGTTCCAAGGTGAACTGAAGGTTGGAATCGAAACTATTAAGATGACGTAAAAAAGCGTTAAGTACTATCTCTCCGTGATTACACACAGAGATAACATCATCGACAAACCGGCCCCAGAACCGGTGTTTCAGAGGAAAAGTATTCAAAACGGAGGTTTCAATAAATTCCATGTAAAAAGTGGCCAAAAAAGGTGAAAGGCTCGTACCCATTGGGAGGCCATTTGTTTGGGTGAAAAATTGATTGTTGTACCGAAAATATAAAGAATATCTATTGCAAAGGCGAACAAGCCGCATAATGGTTTCAATATCTAATGTTTTGTAATCCATCCGGTCAATATTATCTTCTAGTTTCTTTTGAAGAGCAAATTCACATTTTTTTTATATCACATGATGTATACATCGAAATGGCATCAAAACTGGCCAAAATTGTGTCTTTTTTCATATCAAGGTTTTTTAATTTTTCCACAAGGTGTACTGAATTTTTAATGTAAAAAGCTTGCGTCGACATAAGACGACGAAAAATTGTGAATAACAATTTTCCCAGTCTGGAAGCTGGCGAACTATAAGAGGCCACAATTGGGCGCAGAGGAACTCCATCTTTGTGAATTTTTGGGAGACCATAGAATTTAGGAGCGGAGCACCCTTTAGGGTAAAACATTTTGTACATTTGTGGAGTAACGAGTCTTTCTTTTTGCAAAATTCCCAGCTCTTTTCGTACGTCGCGGGTGAACTTGTCGGTGGGGTCTGACTCTATACGTTTATAAGTGTGAGTGTTGGACAAAATATCCGTAATATGAGATTTTATCAAGGATAACAATTTTATTCCCTTTGTCAGCCCTGGTGATAATGATGTCTGGGTCTTTTGTTAAATTTCCCAGAATTTGTGTTTCCCGAGTTTTTGAATTAGAGGAATAAGGAGTGAAGTCAAGAAGATTCTTAACAACCTCCCCTCGAAGTAAATCTGGATTTTCCACAATACCTCTTGAGCCAAATATACCCGCCTCCACACTGGATACTATCTCTGAGAAATTTACTCGTGGATGAGGCAAACAAAATGTTGGTCCCTTAGACAAGATATGGATTTCTTCCGGTGTAGGAACTTTCGAAGATAGGCTCTCAATGGCCGGGCCAGGACAGAATCTAGGAAGAAAACGTCTGGAATTTTGAAATTTTTCGTATTGCAATTTTACAAACTTTTCTGATAAACGAGTTCATATTTATAACTTTCTTGTGTGGTTACAATTCAGGGTATATATTTGCACATTAGGGGGGTGAGGTGGGTAAATTTGAATTTCCGATGAAAAAGTTGTAACGGAAAGAACTTCGAGCTATTTTAGAAATCTGTTGAAAATCTGGTGACGAGAGGTTACACTGTAAAAAATGTCAAACTTTAGAGATCATGTTGCTAAGGAAAAAACGTCGGTTTTTATGGTCTTTTAAAATGTGGTTCAACGATTGAAAACCAACCCTATCACTAAATTTCAGTTCCGATTGCGTGTCTAGATTTAATCGAAAATGAAGAGACTTTGGAAGAATTCTATGAAACCTTCAGTTCTGTAAAAATTCTTGCTGGCTAATTAAGTTAGCGTGTTTTTTGGAAATATCAAAATAATTAAGAACAGACTTGGTCATATGCTCCCCGTAAGCTTGTCGTAAGTAATTTCTGAGACCACACTGTAGATTTTCAATTAAATCTAGGCACGCAATCGGAGCTGAAATTAACGGGAATAGTAGCTTCTCAATAAACGGGATTGTTTTTGTCGTCAAAAGCGTTGTGTTCAGGGTTAATCTTTGGATTCGTAAATCATACTGTTTTTCAAAATAGCCCAAGTTATTTTCATAAATACTGCCGCAAAACCAGCTTTAGCCCCAGTTACACTCGTTTCAGGAAGGTAGTGGTGATCCGAGATATAACTATTAACCTATTGAATAGTAGCCTCTTAATAAAACGCGATTTCTTTTATAAAAACGTTGTGTTCAGGGTTTAAGGATACAAATAGTGAATTACCAAGTATATCTTTTGCAGAGCCTAGCTTTTGCTTAACTGGATTATAAAACGGGATTTCTTTTATAAAAACGTTGTGTTCAGGGTTTAAGGATTCAAATAGTGAATTACCAAGTATATCTTTTGCAGAGCCTAGCTTAATAAAACGGGATTTCTTTTATAAAAACGTTGTGTTCAGGGTTTAAGGATACAAATAGTGAATTACCAAGTATATCTTTTGCAGAGCCTAGCTTAATAAAACGGGATTTCTTTTATAAAAACGTTGTGTTCAGGGTTTAAGGATACAAATAGTGAATTACCAAGTATATCTTTTGCAGAGCCTACCTTAATAAAACGGGATTTCTTTTATAAAAACGTTGTGTTCAGGGTTTAAGGATACAAATAGTGAATTACCAAGTATATCTTTTGCAGAGCCTAGCTTAATAAAACGCGATTTCTTTTATAAAAACGTTGTGTTTAGGGTTTAAGGATACAAATAGTGAATTACCAAGTATATCTTTTGCAGAGCCTAGCTTAATAAAACGGGATTTCTTTTATAAAAACGTTGTGTTCAGGGTTTAAGGATTCAAATAGTGAATTACCAAGTATATCTTTTGCAGAGCCTAGCTTAATAAAACGGGATTTCTTTTATAAAAACGTTGTGTTCAGGGTTTAAGGATACAAATAGTGAATTACCAAGTATATCTTTTGCAGAGCCTAGCTTAATAAAACGGGATTTCTTTTATAAAAACGTTGTGTTCAGGGTTTAAGGATACAAATAGTGAATTACCAAGTATATCTTTTGCAGAGCCTAGCTTAATAAAACGGGATTTCTTTTATAAAAACGTTGTGTTCAGGGTTTAAGGATTCAAATAGTGAATTACCAAGTATATCTTTTGCAGAGCCTAGCTTAATAAAACGGGATTTCTTTTATAAAAACGTTGTGTTCAGGGTTTAAGGATACAAATAGTGAATTACCAAGTATATCTTTTGCAGAGCCTAGCTTAATAAAACGGGATTTCTTTTATAAAAACGTTGTGTTCAGGGTTTAAGGATACAAATAGTGAATTACCAAGTACATCTTTTGCAGAGCCTAGCTTAATAAAACGGGATTTCTTTTATAAAAACGTTGTGTTTAGGGTTTAAGGATACAAATAGTGAATTACCAAGTATATCTTTTGCAGAGCCTAGCTTAATAAAACGGGATTTCTTTTATAAAAACGTTGTGTTCAGGGTTTAAGGATTCAAATAGTGAATTACCAAGTATATCTTTTGCAGAGCCTAGCTTAATAAAACGGGATTTCTTTTATAAAAACGTTGTGTTCAGGGTTTAAGGATACAAATAGTGAATTACCAAGTATATCTTTTGCAGAGCCTAGCTTAATAAAACGGGGTTTCTTTTATAAAAACGTTGTGTTCAGGGTTTAAGGATACAAATAGTGAATTACCAAGTATATCTTTTGCAGAGCCTAGCTTAATAAAACGGGATTTCTTTTATAAAAACGTTGTGTTCAGGGTTTAAGGATACAAATAGTGAATTACCAAGTATATCTTTTGCAGAGCCTAGCTTAATAAAACGGGATTTCTTTTATAAAAAACGTTGTGTTCAGGGTTTAAGGATACAAATAGTGAATTACCAAGTATATCTTTTGCAGAGCCTAGCTTAATAAAACGGGATTTCTTTTATAAAAACGTTGTGTTCAGGGTTTAAGGATACAAATAGTGAATTACCAAGTATATCTTTTGCAGAGCCTAGCTTAATAAAACGGGATTTCTTTTATAAAAACGTTGTGTTCAGGGTTTAAGGATACAAATAGTGAATTACCAAGTATATCTTTTGCAGAGCCTAGCTTTTGCTTAACTGGATTATAAAATGGGATTTCTTTTATAAAAACGTTGTGTTCAGGGTTTAAGGATACAAATAGTGAATTACCAAGTATATCTTTTGCAGAGCCTAGCTTAATAAAACGGGATTTCTTTTATAAAAACGGTGTGTTCAGGGTTTAAGGATACAAATAGTGAATTACCAAGTATATCTTTTGCAGAGCCTAGCTTAATAAAACGGGATTTCTTTTATAAAAACGTTGTGTTCAGGGTTTAAGGATACAAATAGTGAATTACCAAGTATATCTTTTGCAGAGCCTAGCTTTTGCTTAACTGGAGATTCAGGATACTTCTCTGGATCGATGTCTGGGACCTCTTCAAGAAGGAAGCAGGGATGCCATCTTGTCAATTTGTCATCAGGTATGTGCATTGGAGGAATTAGTGATGCTAAATATTCCTAAAAAAACAGCACTATTAAAACTTATGTTATGTTAGCGCATGCTAAGGTATTCACTGCCCACGTTAGTGCCCAAAAATTCACGTTTTTGCGTTTGAATTCATATCTAGCCTATTTTTGCTACGAAATACCAAATACAATACTGATTGTTTGAATTGGCTGTAAAAATTTACCCAGTCATATTTATCTTATTAAATTTAGGAAAACCGGGAATAAAATTTTAAATGAAAAGAAATCCATAATGCACTTATGTAATTCTAGGCAATAAAAGGGAACAAATTAAAAAGAAAAGGAAAATGGATTAAAAATTAGCCAGAAATAAATAAAAATATTAGGTGTTTCAGAAACTCATTTCCCAGGGGTAGGAAGCATGAAATTCGGTGATGTAGAATTTGTTTACTCAGGCAGGCAGGATGGGGTACATAGGCAGGGAGTAGGACGCATGATGAATAAAGAAGCTGCTAAGTCTTCTTTAGGCTAGGAAGGTATTAATAGTAGAATACTAATTGCTCATTTTATGACTAAAAAGTTCAGGGTATCATTTATAGTAGTATATGCCCCTGTAGTACCGACTGACGGAGATAATGACTCAGATGAATGTTATTTACAGTTACAGGAGCAAATAGACAGGGTCCCAGGTAGAAAAATGGTGTTTTCATTAGGAGAATTTAACGCCCATTTAGGTAGAAATAGGGATAGATGGTATCCTAGCCAAGGTAAATTTGGTGTAGGAAAAGAAAACAGTAATGGATACAGACTTTTGCAATTTTGTAGGTATAACAATCTAGGTATAACCAATACGGTGTTTGGTCATAAAATGGCCCATAAGTTAACACGGCATTCATGTGATGGTAAGGCATCAAACCTTAATGATTATGTTATAGTAAACCGAAGACTGTCAGGATCAATACAAGATACTATAGTATATAGGAGTGCTGCTATTGATGTTAAAAGTAAACAACACCATCTAGTAGTGTCTACGGTTAATTTAAAGCTGAAATTTCGGAAGGGTAACTACCTCCCGGGAAGTTATGATGTTGGTAGACTCCAGGATAAGAATTTGACAGAAAATTTCCAAGAACAGTTGAATTATAAAATTACGAGTTTAAAATTTGATAATGCGGAAGATGGTTGGAATAATTTTAGAAAAACAATTTTGTGAAGTTGCTGATGGTGTCTTAGGGAAGAAAGTTAGGACTGCAGCTAGGAATATTAGTGGAAAAGCTTTATATTTCATAGAAAGGAGAAGGGGCTTGTACAAGAATTATCTGAGTGATAGATCATATGAAGACAAAAAGAATGTAAAGAAAGTGGAGAAAGCATTAAAATGTGAACTAAGGAGGTGTGAAGGGAATGGGCCACAATTAGTGATAAGGAAAGAGTTAAAGAGAGATGGGCAGAACATTTTGAGAATATGCTAAGCCGAGATAGAGTTGCAGGAAAAGATATAGAGGAAAATGAAAAAGTTTGTGATACCTTGGATGTGAAGGATAGTGAGAGGAATTAGCGACAGTACTAAAAGGATAAAAAATAATAAGGCTCCAGATTCTGATAGTATCGTAAATGAATTTCTTAAATATGGTGGCTCTAATGTTAGAAATAAGTTACTGAAGATTAAGAATAAGATTTTTGAAAAAGGATAAGTACCTAATGATTTTTACCGAGGCATTAGTTTGGTCTCTGTAGACGGCAAATTACTTAGTAATAGGATACTTTTTAGACTGAGAGATGATGTAGACAAAGTTTTAAGAGAAGAACAGTGCAGTTTTAAAAAAGGTAGAGGATGTGTCGACCAAATTTTCACTCTTAGGGTAATAATTGAGAAGTGTCTGAGTTGTCAAACACCTTTGATCCTCAGTTCTATAAATTATGAGCAAGCGTTCGATTCTGTAGATAGAAGAGCTTTAGCAAAGGTCTTATACTTCTAAGGTATATCAGACTAACAAATTAAAGTGATTAGTGCTATGTACGAGAATAAACTGCTGCGGTTAAGGTAGGAAATGAGGTTAGCAGCTGGTTTTGTATTAAATCCAGAGGTAAGCAGGGTTGTGTTCTATCCACCTTTATATGGATCATTTTGATGGACTTAGTCTTAAGGAGCACAGGAAAAGCAATGGGAGACCATGGAATCACATGAGGAGGAAAACTCTCTTGGACTTAGATTATGCTGATAATTTAAGCATCCTAGATGAAAGAGTGAGCAAAATGAATGAACTTTTAGAGGTTTTGCAAGTTCAGGATACTAGAATAGGTTTGAAAATTAATGTTAACTAGATTAAGTCACTAAGGTTAGGAATAAGAGAAGATGAAAAGGTGACGCTGGGTAACAAAAAGATTGATCAGGTGGGCAGCTCCACTTACCTTGGTAGTACTATTAGTAAAGACAATGGGAGCAGTGAAGATGATAAAAGTAGAATAGCCAAGGCTCAGGGTGTTTTTTTTACAGTTAAAAAAGCTTGGAAGAATAGGAAGATAAGTCTGAAAACCAAGATTAGAATATTAGAAGCTACAGTGATGACAGTGGTCAAATATGGCTTTAAAGCATGGGTGCTCCGAAAAGCGGATGAAGATTTGCTAGATGTTTTCCAAAGAAATTGCCAACGGATTGTTCTAGGTACTATGCTAACTGACCGTATTTCAAACAGAAGGCTGTACAAAATGTGGTTCAATCCCGCTTTCTAGGGCTATATTGAAAGAAAGGTTGAGATGGCTAGGGCACTTTCTGCGGATGAAGGATGACAGATTGCCGTAGACTGTCCTTTTCAGCCAACTGTCTAGGGCTAAACGGAAAGCAGGTCGTCCTCGTCTGGGGTGGGAGGATATCATAAAGAAAGTTTTAAAGGAAATGGGAAGTTCCTGGGAGGGTGTAAAGAGGAAGGAGTTTGAATAGATGGGGATGGAGGAGCGTGCGTAGCTGTGTTGGCCTCAGGCGGCTTGGTGCTGCGGTAAGTTGTTAGTAGTAGTAGTAGTTTTCAAGAAAAAACAAAATAAAATTCAACAGAGCAAAAGTGTTCAGAGAACTCATGAGCAGAGCAATTTAAGTGCAAGAGAAAATCACTTACCACAAAAAAAGCGATCGAAACATTAAAAAAAACAAAAAACAGAATAGGATATAATGAAAATAAATTGAGAATAAATAATAGAATGAAATAGGCGGAAAAAGAAATATAAAATTAAGGTTTTGATTACAAATAAACAAAAAAAATGAACAGTAATAGAAATAATAAACAGAAATATATGTATAATAATTAGAGTCGATTATAATGGACAGATATACAAATTAGTATATAAGTATGTCATATAGTTAAGTTAGTCATATATAGCTACGGTTTTTCTTTTTAATTTGTTCGTGTTTTTTTTTTAAATTTATTTGTGTTTTTTTTGTTGGTTTTGTTATGTTTATGTTCTGTTTTTTTTTTTTTTTTCCTATGGCCCGATGGCTTTTTTTGGAAAACATACATAAATACATATACAAGTTAGTATAAAAATGAACAGCCATAGAATTCTGGTTAAGTTCTTAAAAACAATAAAATGACAAAGCACAGGTCAAATACCGTGGGTAAAATGATAATAAAAAAAAAGTAAGAAAAGTAAGTTAGTAAGTAAGTTTATTTGTAACCCGCAATATAAAATAAATGCGGAGTAAAAAAAGAAAAACAAAATAATAATAAATAATAAATGCGGGTAAAATAATAATACTAATAATAAAAAGTAGAAAGAAATAAATAAAAATAGCACCTAAATTCCGGGAATTCCACTAGTTAAATTGTAAACCAGTTTTTATCATCATGCTATTACAATCTTTGTCTAAAATATCATTACATTAAATATAATTATTCTTTGCTGTCTTACCCATCATACGTCGCTGCGATCTCAAAAGCAAAAGATAAAATCATAATTATGCAACATAAAACTTAATGTTTCTTTGGCGACGTATTGCAACAGCCTTTGGTTGTTTTCGCAGAAAACTGTTTTGGGTGAAACTCTTGTTTATTTCTTCACCATTGATTTAAACCTGCTGAGTCCGGGTATTCAACCCGGGACCCTCCTCCCGTGGAATATTCCATTCCCCCCCCCCCCGTGACAATTCCCCCTGGAGAATTTTCACCCCAAGTAAAATAACGATGCTTGATGAAAAATTAGATTAAGACTACTAAACCAAAAACTATTTGAAAGAAATACTTTTTTTCTTTTAAAAAAAATTACTAAATTATCCCTAGAGCCTTTAAGTGTACTCAAGAGTAGAAGTTGTAAGAGCGTACTCAACAACTTCTTGAAGTTTCCTGACCACAGATGAACAGTGCAGTAATGCACACAAGACACGCACATACATTCGATTTGATCTATATAAGTTTTAGCAGTTTCTTTTTTAAAATCTTACCTTTCATTTGTATATATTGCCTATTTTAATAGTTGAACAGTTTCTATTCTGAAACACTATTTTACGGAATTTCTTTTCTTTTCAATTGTCGGTTCCATGATTTTAAAAAAGAAAAAAAATTACCGCGTGATGTTCTTTGACAATGGCCAGCAGTTTACTCTGAAATATTGTTCGCCTTTCAACCATCGTAGTTGGTGGCATGGGCCTGAATTCCAGCTTCTGGATATTAGAGACTTCTTTCCCCTTCTCTGAAAAATAAAAATGTCATCAAACGAAGGTATATACATACCTCATTCGATTGACAGAACAATAATTATTTTGAATCTAACGAAAACTTCAAAAGGCCTGAAAAAAGGGCGCAACCAGAGAAGGAGGGGGCGCCGGAGGGGTTCTTAGTGTGACACAGCACAAAGACAAGTGACAGAATAGATGGGAAATATATAATTTAGTCTCTATTTTGGCACATTGGGGGTGGGGGGTTGGTGGTGTATTTGGACTGTGTGAAGTTAGAAAACAATTTTTACTACATAATATGGAGAATAATTGTACCTACCCCATTTTGCATGCAGACCCGTTATACCTAGCCCCCACCCTCCTACTGTGCAAATATATAGCCCAAATTTGTTTCTAAGGTATTGTATTTGATTATCTTATAAATTTCATTTAATATAGATCGCAAACTCGATGAAAACTGGGAATTCCCCCCCCCCCCTCTCCTCTGAAATTCAGTGTCTCCAAAACAAATTCCAATGTACAAGTTTTCAATACTTTATAAATCACAGTTTAAAGGACTTTCACACCCTGCTCATAAAACATTCATGATACAGTCCCATGTGAGAGCCTTGCTTCTTTATTTCACAAATAACGATTTGGGTCATATTTTTATTTTAATATAAAATTATAGCAGAACCGGAGTATGGAATAAACCTGGAACGCAACTGAACAGGTCAAGATATTCCTTAATTATCCAGTGAGAAATTAACCCCTTACTATGCCACATCTTCCCCTTGTTGGATACAGTAGGCTCAGGTTCAAACGCTTAAAATAAGTAAAGATAATGTAAATTGAAAACTGTTTTATTTTGCTATCCAAGGACGGTTCATAGCGGTGCTATTCAGCAAATCCAGATTTCATGTCAGCACCTTTAACCTACAAATTCCCGAAAACACATTATTACTTATGGTCAAATTTAAAAAGCCCCAAGCACACTTATTATACAACATTATAAAGATACGCATAAACCAAACCTTGAGAGTGCACCAGAAAATTCTCAAAAATGCACAAAATCCCCCCTCTCTTGGGGTTAGGGTAGGGAGGGAGTGGTGATCGACTTCTTTTTTTTTTAGGGAATGTGACAGAAATAAAATAAGAGCTTGGGAATGCTTTTATCATACAACATCATATGGGTACTTTTAGCCTAACTATAACGTAAATTAGAAAATATTCAGGAATTCCTCCCTTTTTTAGAGCTTCAAAGAAAAGAGACTCTCACGTGAAATTTATTTTCGAATATTTCACAGGAGAGGAGTCTTTGAAATGGGCACCAAAAGTGACTTGCTGTGTCTAGTCGCTGATTTTCTTTCCCAGCGGGAGCAGTGCGTTTCGCTCTTAGCGAAGACGATTCAAATTCTGCATTTCTCCCAATCACTTGCGGTGCCCCTCAGGGCACTAAACTAGTCGGAATTATTTTCTTCGCTGTGATTAACTTCATCCTGCGTACTTTCAAGGACAGATATAAATTCGTTGATGATCTGTCATTCTTACTCAAATACCTAATAGAAGGCCAATCATCGATCCCCCTTATTGATCCTAGTCTACCCACGGTTTTTCAGAATGAATGTGAGCGAGCTAGCCTTACCCTTAATGAGCAGAAGTGCAAGGTGTTGCGTTTCAACCCTCTTAAATCGGACTTTCAGGAGCCCCCTACCTTGTTTAAAACAATTGGCAGTGAGAAAATTATGGGGGTAATTTTCTCCGTTGACTGCAAGTTCAACAACCACGTAAGTGACCTTGTGCAAAAAGGGTCTGCAGCGCTGCAGTCACTGATTACCATGAAGCGGTTCGGGTTCAGTGTGAATTCCATGAAGCTTGCCTTCAAGACTTATATCCTACCCATCATTGAATACGCGTGCCCAGTGTGGGGCCCTAGTGCATAGTTGAGTGCTGGGATGTGTCAAGATATCGAAGCTATCCAAATTCGGGCTTGTAAGATTATGCTGGGTCAGGCCTTCACTACTTATGACAATGCGCTTAAGGTTCTTGGCCTCGAGTCACTTTTTAACCGCCGTCAGAGACTTATCTGCCAGTCTGGCCATTTCCTGCTCCGTAGCAGCAAACACAGGACGATCCTGCCCCCGCTAGCCCCTCGTTACGTCCCGTACCCGGAGACATACAAGCTCAACCCAGTGACATGCCTTACGACTCGCTACCAGCATTCCTTTGTCCCCTTTTTTACAGACATGGTCAACAAATCCTAAGAACAGTATAATGGTTTTATTCATTTTTTGTTGTCGTATTTGTTATTTAACTTTGTCGTATTTGTAAAAACCCTCAGTATTAGTGCTTTTAGCGCTAAACAGAGTAAGTTTAATAAAATATGTATATGTCTATGTCTAAATAAAACCTTTTTTTTCTTTTTTTTTAAATCTTACTTGGTTCTAAAATATTAAGACATAATATTATCTTTTCCAGAATTTTATGGAACACACATTATTTTTGTTGGAGGGGGGGGGTGCTTGTACCCGTCATGCATCAGTAAATAGCACCAGCTTCGTATATAACATATTTTTTCTAAAAATGGGGCTTACAACCTTTTATTCTAATTAGTAGCAGTAGTATCAGCCTAGCACTAGTAGTAGTTGCAGAAGTAGTAGTAGGCTAATAGTAGTAGTAGCACTGTCTAATTATATTGCTCAAATAAGTCAGCTTACCAGATACACATGGGCCAGTACTTTTGCTCTCTATAATAGGAGTTATCACCATCTGATTCTCATCTTTGGTTGGAGTGGCAAATCTCAGTTGAACTTTTTCATACGAAATAGCATATGAATCAGGATATACAGCAACTATTTGCCTTACATGATTCTTGCTGAAATCCCTGGAAATAAATGTTTTAATAACACTAATTATATATATATATAATATTCATAGTCGGTATATTAATACATTTATATATTATATATAATATAATAAATATATAATATATAAATATACACACTAATTTATATAATAAATGTTGTCCCTGATCTGCCACAAATAATGTCAATATCTTTCTGTAAACAGGCCTACATCTTTTCTTAATTTAAATTTCGGTGAACTTTCAGAGGGGGGATGAAAAATTATTTTTTATCCCTGATTTTTTTCGAAGAACTTCCCAAAAACCATGAAAATGATAACTAGAAATTATTATTTGTATTCCAGTACCAATTAAAAGTCAAAAATGTATTCGCTCTAAAAAAGTTTCTTTACTATAGCCTTGAACAGCATTGATTTTTTTTTTTTGCCAAATAAAAACTCTTTTAAAACAAATAAAACCCTACAATCCAAAACAATCATGACAATAGTGCAAGGTCCTTGCAAAATTCCCTAGAAATACACGTTTTTTTAACACAAGTTTATTCCTGAAAACTATGTAAGGGTACAGCTTCATGTAAGTGCATGTTTATAGTGATATCAATAAAGGAAGCAGT
Organism: Artemia sinica; assembly: GCA_027921565.1. NCBI lineage: Eukaryota > Metazoa > Arthropoda > Branchiopoda > Anostraca > Artemiidae > Artemia > Artemia sinica. The sequence goes on along the minus strand of CM051267.1, from coordinate 55,186,776 downwards.
TCTTTTTCTTTTCGGATTCTTCTTCTACAAAAACTCAAAAACTTAAAAAAAACCTTTTCTACTGTTAATATCTAATTCCTTTTGACAAATCTTGACAATCCTTTTCTACTATGATAACGTTCTATAGAAAAATTTTAAGATTATAAAACAACAAAATAATGTCAATAAAGCGGGTTTTCGAAAAAAAAATATCAACACCATTCAGCAATTCTCATTTCAGACATTAAGCTAATATACAAATCTTAAAAATTCTAGTAAAATAGTCATTTTACCTTTGAAAACTATTAGAGATACACAGAGCAGAATTCGCATTATAATAATATTGGTAATAGGATTATTACCTGCCCACTTGTCAGGGTAAGGAATTTAATGCGTCGACACCCATATTGGCAAGTGTGTATTCCTCTGAGGAGCCATGACGTGAGGTGATTACTTGGGAATATTTAATTAGATTTGAGGTGCTTTTGCTTGTAGTTTTACAACGACCTACATTTATTAATGATAACTTTGCACGACTTGGGAAATTTCTATTTGGCTGATTGTTGGGTTATACTGTGATTGATAGATGAGACCTTGTTCAAAGTACTTGTTTATCTCAATTGCTTAAGTAGGAAAACAGGTTTTTTTTTTTTTTTTTTTTTTTTTTTTTTTTTTTTTTTTTTACCAAATAATTACCTTTAATCCATTATACACAATTATAATAATTCAAGCAATTATGGTATCATTATTAATAGTTTATTTATTTATAGCTCATACAATACAACCATAAATAACGATTGAGTGACAATACGAAAAAAATAAACATGAAGAATAAATAAACTTGACGAAATTTTTTTTAGATAAAATAGTGGTGAGGGTATAAACACTCATAAACCATACCTGAGAGTTTTCTATGGCGAATCTCTAAATTTGCAATTATATCAGCAATAAGCTACCTAAATTAGACACAAAAAACCAGTTTGGATGTCCAGGGTTGAATATTAAGAAGCAAACTTACAGTGTTAAGGCGATTCGACACCTTAAAACACGGTGATCCTCTAAGGTGTCGAGTATCTTTAAAATAATTCTAATTAAATTACCAATCTTAAGAACTGGGAAATGACTTGAAGCATAAATGACAGAATTCTGTCAATATAACGATGGTACGTTTCCATAATAAAGGAGATTTTAGTAATGAATGTGCCGATGACAGTGATTTTTTAGCGTTCATCATCTTGAAAACAGAAAGCAAGGCCCCGCCCAAAATGGGGCGGGGCCGATCAACTTGTTATCAATTCCAGTTTTACTCGTCTTACTTATTCATTTATATTAGTACTTTTTGTATGTTTGTTTGTTATGATTGTTTATTCAATTTATGTCTGTTTTGGGTTTCATTATTCTTTGATAGTAATTTCTGGTCGTTATGAGTTTGAATTATTATAGGAGAATATTTCTGTTGATCTTGAGTTTAGTATGCCCTTTACTTTTCTTTGAAAAACTTCGTTTTCAGAGCGTTTTTTTTAATTGAAGAAAAAGAAGATAGGACTGACATTTAATATCTACCTTGACAATGATGAAAAACAATAGCATCTACTGTACTCGTACTTTTAATACCTTCATCTTTGGCACATAATGCTTGAAATACTAATCGTTGGTGTTATACAAGTTTAAATTTACAACTTATCTATTTACAACTTCTTACAACTTTCTATTTACAACTATTTACAACTTCAATTATGGTACAGGCAAACTAGCCAAAATCTAATTACAACTACAACAATCTAATTACAACTTCTTACAACTTTCTATTTACAACTTCAATTATGGTACAGGCAAACTAGCCAAAATATGGGTCGACTCTCAACAAAATGCAACAGAAACGATTTTATAACATATTGAAGAGCAAAAAAAGCTTAACAACATATCCAAAGTTGCACATTGTAAGTCGGAATTACACATTCTAATTACAACTTCTTACAACTTTCTATTTACAACTATTTACAACTTCAATTATGGTACAGGCAAACTAGCCAAAATATGGGTCGACTCTCAACAAAATGCAACAGAAACGATTTTTATACCATATTGAAGAGCAAAAAAAGCTTAACAACATATCCAAAGTTGCACATTGTAAGTCGACGCAAAAATAGTTTTTTTTTTCGCTTTTCGTGTCAATTTTTAAGTTTTTTTCTAAAAAAATGAACTATCGGTAATGTTCGTTTTTCTGTATATGAAGTACCGTCCTGATGTAAAATGAAGAGCTGAGCCCGAAAATGAAAGCAAGTTTGATGTACAATGTACCAGAAAGTAGTTTCATAATCATCAATATGTGATTTTACCCTTCTCATCGTTGTGACCTCTTTTTCACAATACTATCAGAAGGCAACTATTCTGACATAAAATGATGAGCTGAGCCCAAAAATCAAATTAACCTGATGTAATGTCTACTAGAAAACCCGTTTCATATTCATCAATATGCACTTTTTTATTTCCAGTTAACGCTTAATGTTAGAAGACCAGAAGGCAACTACACCACTTTGATAACTTTGTATGCAATGAATAATAACAACATTTCGTCCCACACTTTGTCCAAGTAATTTCCCGGATAAAGCCGTAAGCTAAAAAGTCACAATTGAAAATTATCCCGAGTAATCATTTATAAAAGTCACATTCATGCCCGTGTTTGATATCTTGCCATCTATAGATACAAAAAACTCGATGTATCTGCCATCTAACTAGCTAAAAAAAATTCACTTCGAATGTTCTTCTTTCCCATTGACTTGATATTTAAAGGTAAGAGATCATTTCTGTTTGTGTCATAATCATAGGCAGCGCGATAGCGCTGCCTAAAGAAAGAACAATGTGGGCACAATGTAATATGTATTTTTTTTTCTCCATACCCGGGCACTTCGTATCGAAGGAGTTGTCGTAGAAACTTCGAAAAGGGCTCATTCGATTGGAAATTGGAGTGGCTAGTGCCCTTTTTAATAGTCAAAAGTGATTGGAGGGCAACTACCCCCCCCCCCCCACGCCCATCATTCCCCCAAACACATCCAATCAAAATTTTGAGATAACAATTTTGCTCAGCGTAGTTGATTTCCAGATAGAAAATATGTTTTTGAGGAGGGAACTCCCCCACAACCCTCGGGGCAATGGTTTTAAGTTATGCCCTGAGGGCATATAAGAACGATGTTGGAACAATGTATCATTTATTATTTTTTCCTTTAGAGCAGGGCACTTCGTATCGAAGAAGTTGTCGCAGAAACTTTGAAAAGGGCTCATTCAATTGGAATTTGGAGTGGCTTGTGATTGTGATTGGAGTGGCTTGTGATTGTGACTGTTAGTCGAAAGTGATTGTAAGGCAAGTAAGACCCCTTCCACGCCCACCATTTCCCGAAACACATCCAATCAAAATTTTGAGATGGCCATTTTGTTCAGCGTAGTTGATTTCCAGATAGAAATTATGTTTTTGAGGAGGACACTCCCCCACAGCCTTCAGAGCAAGGAATGTAAGTTATGCCCTGGGGGCATATAAGGTTTCTACAGAAGGCGTTGTCGTAGAAACTTCAAATAAGGCTCATTCGATTGGAAATTCAAATGGCTAGTGCCCTTTTTAATAATCGAAAGTAATTGGAAGGCAACTAACACCCCTTCCACGCACACCATTTCCCCAAAAACATCCAATCAAAATTTTGAGATAGCAATTTTGTTCCCCGCAGTTTAAAGTTCAGGAAATTATACCTTCGAGCAGGATACTCCCCCCACAGTCTTCAGGGCAAGGGTTATAAGTTATGCCCTGGGGGCACATAAGTTTTTATTGAAATCTTTGTCGTAACAACTTGGAAAAGGGCTCATTCGATTGGAAATTCAAAGGTCTAGTGCCCTTTTTAATAGTCGAAAGTGATTTGAGGGCAACTAACCCCTCTCTCTCGCCCACCTTTTCCCCAAACACATCCAATCAAAATTTTTAGATAACCATTTTATTCAGCGTTGTTGATTTCCAGATAGAAATTATATTTTTGAAGGACACTCCCCACAGCCCTCAGGGCAAGGGTTGTAAGTTGTGCCCTGGGGGCATGTAAGGTTTTTATAGAACACGTTGTCGTAGAAACTTCAAAAAGGGCTAATTCGATTGGAAATTGAAATGGCTAGTGCCTTTTTTCATAGTCGAAAGTGATCGGAAGGCAACTAAAACCCCTTCCACGCCCACCACTACCCCAAACATATCCAATCAAAATTTTGAAATAGCCATTTTGTTCCACGCAGTTTAAAGTTCAGGAAATTATACCTTCGAGCAGGATACTCCCCCCAAAGTCTTCAGGGCAAGGGTAATAAGTTATGCCCGTGGGGGCATATAAGGTTTTTATTGAAATCTTTGTCGTAGAAACTTGAAAAATGGCTCATTCGATTGGAAATTCAAAGGGCTAGTGCCCTTTTTAATAGTCGAAAGTGATTTGAGGGCAACTAACCCCCCTTTCACACCCATCTTTTCCCCCAACACATCCAACCAAAACTTTTAAATAGCCATTTTATTCAACGTTGTTGAAAGTTTTGGAAATTAGGTCTTTAAGGATGACAACCCATCCCCCCCCCACAACCCTTACGGCAAGGGTTGTAAGATATGTCCTTGGAGCATGTAAGGTTTTTATAGAAAGCGATGTTGTAAAAACATCAAAAAGGGCTCATTCAATTGAAAATTGAAAGGACTAGTGCCCTTTTAATAGTCGAAAGTGATTGAAGGACAACAAACCCCCCTCTAACGCCCACCATTTCCCCAAACACATCCAATCAAAATTTTGAGATATCCATTTTGTTCAACGTAGTCGAAAGCTCTGGAAATTAGGTCTTTTAGGATGATAACACCCTCAGAGCCCTCAGTGCAAGGGTTGTAAGTTATGCCCTGGAGGCATATAAGGTTTATATAGAAAGTTGTTGTAAAAATTTCAAAAAGGGCTCATTTGTTTGGAAATTGAAATTGCCCTTTTTAATAGTCGAAAGTAAGTGGAGAGTAATTGACCCCCCTCTCACGCCCACCTTTTCCCCAAACACATCAAATCGAAATTTTAAGATAGGCATTTTGTTCAACGTAGTTGAAATTTTTGGAAGTTAGGTCTTTAAGGATGACAACCCCCCCCCCCCCAGAGCTCTCAGGGCAAGGGTTGTAAGTTACGCCCTGGGGGCATATAAGGTTTTCATTGAGTGTTTTCGTAGAAACTTCAAAAGAGCTCATTCAATTGGAAATTAAAAGGGCCAGTGCCTTTTTTAATAGTTGAAAGTGATTGGAGAGCGACTAACGCCCAAACCAAGCCCACCATTTTCCCAAACACATCCAATCAAAATTTTGAGATATCCATTTTGTTCAACGTAGTTGAAAGTTCTTGAAATTATGTCTTTTAGAATGATAACCCCCTCAGAGCCCTCAGTGCAAGGGCTGTAAGTTAAGCCCTGGGGACATATAAAGTTTATATTGAAAGTTGAAGTAGAAATTTCAAAAAGGGCTCATTTGTTTGGAAATTGAAATTACCCTTTTTAATAGTCGAAAGTGAGTGGAGAGTAATTAACCCCCTCTCACACCCACCATTTCCCCAAAAACATGCAATCAAAGTTTAGAGATTGCCATTTTGTTCAACGTAGTTGAAAGTTCTGGAGATTATGTATTGAAAGATGACAAACCCCCCAGAGCCCCAAGGACAAAGGTTGTAAGTTATGCCCTGGGGGTATATAAGGTTTTTATAGATAGAGATGTCGTAAGACTTCAAAAGGGGCTCATTCAATTGGAAATTGAAAGGGCTAGTGGCCTTTTTAATAGTCGAAAGTGATTGGAGGATAACTAAACCCCCTCTCACACCCACTATTCCTCCAAACACATTAAATCAAAATTTTCAGATAGCCATTTTGTTCAACGAGGTAGAAAGTTCTGGAAATTAGGTCTTTGAGAATGACACCCCCCGCAGCCCTCAGGGCAAGGGTTGTAAGTTATGCCCTGGGGCATATAAGATTTTTATTGAAAATGTTGTCGTAGAAACTTCAAAAGGGATCATTTAATTGGAAATTGAAAGGGCTAGTGCCATTTTTAATAGTTCAAAGTGATTGGGTAACGAATAACGTCCCTATCACGCCCACCATTTCCCCAAACACATCCAATCAAAATTTTGTGATTTAACGTCGTTGAAAGTTCTGGAAATTAGGTCTTAGAGGATGAAAACCACCCTAACAGCCCTTAGGATAAGGGTTGTAATTTATGCCCAGGTGTTTATAGAAAGCGTTGTCGTTTCAAAAAGGGCTCATTCGATTGGATATCGAAAGGCCTATTGCCCTTTTTAATAGTCGAAAGTGATTGGAAGGCTTGATATTTTTATAGTAAATATCGATGAGGGTATAATGTATTATTTTTTTTTGTTGTTGTTGCTGTTTAGACCAAGGCACTTTGTATCGAGGGAGTTGTCATGGGAACTTCAAAAAGGGCTCATTCGATTGAAAATAGAAAGGGTTGATGCCCTTTTTAATAGTCGAAAGTGATTGGAGGGCAACTAATCCCCCTCCCATTTGCCCATTATGTTTAAAAACTAAATGTTGCCTTAAGATTAAATCAAAATACACTGTGTTAATGCTAATTCCCAATAAGGCGACTCAGCAGTATCCCAAGAACGACTGAGGGTATTATGTTCAGGCTTTCGGGGCTACTTCTGCTCTTAAAATTTAACCAAATCAAAATACCGTAACTGTATCCAAGCTATCAAAGACAGTAAACAGATTTTTTGGCGAATGGTATCAAGTTTTCCATTTCAGGTCAACTAGAGGAGGTATGAAACTAAATTAAACACTACTATTTGTGTCCAGATTTTTAAAAGGGTGTATGTTATTAAAAATTGCTGAAATTTTTTCTCCAGCATACAAATAGCAGGCCAAACTATAAAGTCTTAAAAAAAAAGAAAAGATTTAAAGCATTATTTTCTTTTTCCCTGAGAAGACTATGTCAATATAAAACGAACAGAAAATAATTAAAAAAAGCTTTTTCCACAAAATAAGTTTTTCAAAGAAAAGTAAAGAACTCCATTAAACAAAAAATGAGCAAAAATAAAATCAAATATCCTACCAAGCGTGAAACTACCACAAATCAGCATCAATAAATAAATGAAACCCAAAACGTACACAAATAAATAACCGAGTCAAACTCAAAACGAGCAGAAATTAACATAAGTCGGGCTCAAGACCCACATGCCTTCCCAAGGCCAGAACAAAATTTGCACTTTACTGAAAAAAATACAAATGAATATTTATTAAAGTTATAAAAGTAAAACATTTATGTTTTTTCAGTAAAGTGCAAATTTTGTTCTGACCTTGGGAAGGAATATGGGTCTTGAGCCCAACTTATGTTAATTTCTGCTCGTTTTGAGTTTGACTCGGTTATTTATTGTAATTTCTGTTCGTTTTTGGTTTCATTTATTTATAGATGCTGATTTGTGGTAGTTTCACGCTTGGTAGGATATTTGATTTTATTTTTGCTCATTTTTTGTTTAATGGAGTTCTTTACTTTTCTTTGAAAAACTTAATTTTTGGAAAAAGTTTTTTTTAATTAATTTCAACCAAAAATCTACAGTCTGAAATGGTAAACTATTGTATCCAACCGTACGTAGTAAGCTTTACATCCAACGAATGGTCAAGCTCCAAAAAACCCATCCTTCCGTTTATCAAGCCTTCCAGAATGGGATGTATGTGATCAGACGTTCCGATAGATTCTGGGCTGGGCTCTCCACGGATCTTGTCATTGAGCAGGATCTCATGCGTTGTCTCAAAACGGCTGGTGGCCTTAGCGATGGAAGTGGTATGACAGAGGTTCAAAGGTCTTTATGGGTTCTGTCTCGACCAGTCTGCTCTGCACTAAATCGTCTGATGGAGAATATATCACAGGTTTTTTATGGAATTATTGAACAACATAAGGAAACGTCCAAGCCGAGGCAACTAGGACAGTGTAAAGACACCTAGATCGTTATCGATTTCCCAGAAAAAGGGCCACCATTTAATGGGGATCTTCAACTAAGAAACATCACCAATAGTCTGACAGCCTACGAATCTGCCAACGTTGATTCTGCTAGAGATTTAGGCCTAAAAATCATTGACTCCATGTTTGGAAAGCTGGTCGCTGATTTTGTGTTCCGACGAAAACAACAGGCAGTTCAATTTACTACAAAGCAGAATCCAGGTGGAGATTGCAAAAGACTGGACCCCGAACTTGCATGCTCCGTTCTCCGAGCAAGCCAGAGTTTGCCAGGGCTATAGCACAGGCTAGCAATCTTGAAGGGCGCTCTACTTCCCGTCCCAAAGGCATTCGATATATCATCGGTGGTGGAGCTCTTCTGCACAGAATTCCATGGGCCAAAAATGAACGATACTCCGAAATCCTTGACCATTATGCTACTTACGTGACCCAAAAGTATCCATCTGCCACTATTGTGTTCGACGGCTACGATTGCGGAGCTACCATAAAGGATATGGCCCAGTCGAAGAGAAGTCGTATAATCGGCCGCGAGATCTTCTTCACATCAGATATGCAGCTGAAGGTAAAAAAGGATGAGTTCTTGTCCTGCAAGAAAAACAAGCCCAGGTTTATCTGCGTGCTGGCTGCTTATCTCCGATCAAAGCGCTTCGTCGTAGTCCAGACACCAAGTGATGCAGATGTCCCAACTGTGAAACCTGCTGTTGCTTCTTAACAGTATTACGACACTGCCGTCATTGGAGATGATACTGATCTTTTGGTTCTATTCTGTTATCATGATGACCTATCAAGCAAGAAACTATTCTTGCACCTGAGCCAAAGTCGAACAAAGCTCCCTAAATATGGGATATTCACAAATTGAAAGAGAAGCTTGGCCAAGAAACATGCCATCTGATTCTTTTTGCTCACGCCATCTTAGGCTGTGACTCCGCAGGGAAGTTTTTAAAAAGAAGGTGACTAGTGCTAGCACGTCCCCGAATATGGGATATTCACAAATTGAAAGATAAGCTGGGCCAAAAGACATGCCATCTGATTCTTTTTGCTCACGCCATCTTAGGCTGTGACTCTACTTCACGGATTCACAGTGTGGGAAAAGGCCTTACTCTGAAGGAACTAATGACAGATGCCGATTTTTGTGCATCAGTTGCAGTTTTCATGCTGAAGTCAGCTTCGAAGGAGGATGTAAGGGTTGCTGGAGAAGACGCTCTGCTCATTATATATGGCTAATCAAAAGGGGGAAATCTGAATGAACTCCACAGGGAAGTATTTAAAAAGAAGGTGACTACTGCTAGCACATTCGTCCACCAAGAACAGTTACCACCAACTTGCGGCTAAATTCCACAGTTACAGGGTTTTCTACCAAGATCAGGTATGGAGTGGAGATCCTGATTCTGAACTTACAGCCGAGGAATGGGGTTGGAAAAATAAAGATGACTTCTTGTATCCATTGGCTACTGACGTCCTACCAGCCCCTCGTCTGCTTCTGAAAATCGTTAAGTGCTCCTGTCAACTGGAATGTAGCTCAACGAGAGGTAGCTGCTTTAAAAACGGCTTAGCTTGCACTGCATCGCGTAAAACGTGCAAAGGGACAGCACGTTCGGACTCTCCAAGACTCGAAAGCTATAACGATGAGGAGACCGTCGAAGCTTAGATATCTGAATTAAAAAAATAAATTGCGAAAGCTAGTCGGGGTTTGGTTCAGTCTTTCAAATGTTCATGAAGTTGATTCGATAATTTTATCAGTTGTGAAGACTAGTCAGTGTGTTGATAATAATTTACTCTAAGAGGGATTTTAAATGTCGGCTGCTGAAAACCAGTTTCATAGATGATTTCCCTTTTCTAATATTTTTAATGTTTTAATAAACATCTTGCAATCACTTTTTTCCACCACCCATCAGGTGATGGAGCCAGCGATGATCAGATTCAGGCTAACTAATTATTAGATCTCAAAACCGACAATTTAGCCAGCGAAAGATGGTCTGGTAAAAAATGGGGGTCACGACGACGAGAGCGTAAAAATCTCAGATTGATGATTATGAAACATTTTTATATTCAAAACACCAAATTTGACTCCATTTTCCCATTCATCTGGTCTTTTTACCATCGGAATAATAATTCAGTTCAAGAAAAATGAACAATTACCGGAACTTTTTTTTTTGTAAGGAAAGTGAGAAAACTGACACAAAACAAAAAAAAAAAAAAAAAAAAAAAAAAAAAAAAAAAAAAAAAAAAAAAAAAAAAAAAAAAAAAAAAAAAAAAAAAAAAAAAACTAGTTTTGAGTCGACTTAGAATTTGCAACTTTGGATATGTTTTTCAGTTTTTTCCTCTACAACATGGTGTAAAAATCATTTCTGTTGCAATTCGTTTTTACCAACAATCGACGAATTGGTGGACAATAAGTGCTAAAAGAAACATGTCAAATGAAAATAAAAAAGTGCATATTGATGAATATGAAACGGGTTTTCTAGTACACATTACATAAGGTTAATTTGATTTTTGGTCTCAGATCATCATTTTGTGTCAGAATAGTTGCCTTCTGATAGTATGGTGAAAAAGAGGTCACAACAATGAGAAGGGTAAAATCACATATTGATAATTATAAAACTACTTTCTGGTACATTGCACATCAAACTTGCTTTCATTTTCGAGCTAAGCTCTTCATTTTACAGCGGGATGATACTTCATATACAGAAAAACGAACAGTTACCGACAGTTCATTTCTTTTAAGAAAAAACTGAAAAATTGATGTGCAACTTTGGATATATTGTTCAGCTTTTTTCCTCTACAACATAATGTAAAAGTCATTTCTGTTGTAATTTGTTGGGGGTCAAACTCTATTTTGCCTGTACTATTACTACCAATTCCAGTAATGGCTATATAAATCAGCAAAAAGTATTTACGAAAAATTAAGCGAGAAAAACGGATTAATTTAAATAAAGCAATGGAACAAAAAAAAAAAAAAAAAAAAAAAAAAACAAAAATTACATTAATTAAAAAAAAAAATCCGAATATTTCGGATCCATATCCGATAGCTTTTCTCAAAAAAAAGCTTTAAAGAAGAAAAGTCTGTTTTTTGAAATAAAAACATTTAAAAAACAACACACAAAACACACAGGCAAAACAAATAAAAAACAAAACAAATAATTTGAGTTGAATGTGAATGTACGTTTTATTTATTTGTTTGTTTTTTAGCTGCTTTTCTATATAGTTTTATTTTAAGAAACTGTTTCTTCTTTCCGTTTAGAGATGGACGTGGAGCCGAAATATTCGGATTTTTTTTTTATCAATTAATGTTTCGTTGTTGTGTTTTTTTACTTGTTTATTTTTTTTTGTTCCAATGCTTTATTAAAATTAAACCCGTTCTTCTCTCTTACATTTTTCGTAAAAAGAAAAGCAGTGAAGAAATTATTTAAAAAAAATTACTTTCTGCTGACTCGATTATGAAGGAAATAAATTAAAAAAAGGAATAAAGGGGGAAACCCGACACCTACTTTGAAAAAGAAGAAAAACATACCTTCGAAGCATTTGCTGCACTCCTGCTTTTAATTTCTTGAATGTTATCAACTCTTGCCGATTATACATGAAAGAGCAGACAACATCCATACATCTGAATATTTCAGTCAGTAGCTTAAATTTGAAGGGAAGCGCAAGAGTAGGTACTCCAGGCTCCTTAAGCTGCCGAAACTTCTCATATGCTGGCGAGTCACTCTTTATAGGGCTTGGTTGCACTTTTCGTGGGCTTTCAACCTTTCTAGGACTAGAAATTTAGGTAAAAATTAGCTGGAAAGATCTTGATAATATCAGATTAGAATACGCCACACTAGGAGATATGGAAGATAGCGCATCAGCGTGAAGTCTGTCTTTGAACTTTTCCCCCAAGAAATCCATTGAATAAATTCAAATTTCCCATCTTGATTCTAAAATATACCTTTTAAAATTACAGCCCTCAGCCTGGAAAAAAATCCCAACATTTTGGCTCTGCAAAAAAAAAAAAAAAAAAAAAAAAAAAAAAAAAAAAAAAAAAAAAAAAAAAAAAAAGTGGCTTAATAAAGTCCCTTGTATTCGTGTATCGATCTATGTTGCTTAATCAAGGAGGCACACTTGTGCCTCTATAAAGAGGCGACCCACAACAATGTTAAGCGATTTCCGGTCCTAGCGGTCGCAGAGAGACAGCGGTAATCGCATTTTGTAGCCCAAGCTCAAACTAAGAAAAGTGCAAAATTTCACCCCCCTCCGACTTTATCTTCATGGGTAAAAGTGGGCCGGAAGTTTCGACCCTCCGACCACAGCCCCCCTTTAACGTTGTCCGATTGGGTTGAAATTTAGAGGTTAAGCTTTACTAGGGCCCGGGAGCTTATCCTCGAAATTTCAGCTCAATCCGATCACTTCTTCCCTGTTTTCCAAAAACCAAATATAGCCACTTAAAGTTCATTTCTCTTTTTTTTTCTTATCCATGCCTACAGGCCACAGTTGGCAACTGATCTGGGTGAATGAGGACTCATTCGAAGCAGAATTCGACCTGTTAGGGCCTTTTGATATTTTCAGACCGAAAAAATTATCCCCCGAATTTACATTTACGAAAAACCTCGTTTTCCTATAATAGCCCATGTTAATTTTTCCCACCACAACCCCCCTTTAACGTTGTCTGATCGGGCTGAAATTTAGAGGATAAGCTTTCCTGGGGCCTGGGAGCTTATCCTCGAAATTTCAGCTCAATCTGATCACTCCTTCCCTGTTTTCCAAAAACCAAATATCAAGTTTTGCTTGCGTCAAAAATAGATTCCCCTTACTAAAAAACAATTACAGTTATGTCTCTTTAGTGCAGCGGTCGAGACTCCAGACTGTCAGGCGGAAAACCCGGGTTCGATTCACCGTTAGAGAGAATTTTTTATATACTGAATTTAAATTTTAAAAAAGAAACTCAGTTTCTTTTTTAAATTATTTGAAAAAAATTACGTTTTCTAAAGAGTTATAGAGGCTGAGTTACAAGGTCGACCCTTAAAACGTACAGGGATTAGGAGGCACAGTTGGGGGGCTGTTAAAGAGGCTGAGTCACAAGTTCGAACCTTAAAACGTACAGGGATTTGGAGGCACCCTGTACGACGTGATTTGAGTATTCAGGAATTAAAAGCCTTAACACAAGAATGTTCAAGAGCGGGGGTTTTGGGGGGCGGTAGCCCCCCAACTTTAACTCCTGACACGATCAGCTAACAGTTAGTCAAGCAATAATAAGTAATAAACTGTACAAAAACGTGCAGAAATTATTTGAAAAAAACTACGTTTTCTAAAGAGTTAAAGAGGCTGAGTTACAAGGTCGAACCTTAAAACGTACAGGGATTAGGAGGCACAGTTGGGGGGCTGCCGCCCCCCAAACCCCCCGCTTTCGCAGCCTTTAAATAAAAAAAAAGTTCTTTAAACTGAAAGTAAGGAGCGACATTAAATCTTAAAACGAACAGAAATTATTCCGTATATGAAAGGGGCTGTGCCCTCCTCAACGCCTCGCTCTTTACGCTAAAGTTTTTATTGTTTAAAAAAAAGAGTTGTGAGAAAGTCAAACTTTAGCGTAAAGAGCGAGGCGTTGAGGAGAGCACAGCCCCTTTCATATACGGAATAATTTCTGTTCGTTTTAAGATTTAATGTCGCTCCTTACTTTCAGTTTAAAGAACTTTTTTTTTTATTTAAAGGCTGCGAAAGCGGGGGGTTTGGGGGGCGGCAGCCCCCCAACTGTGCCTCCTAATCCCTGTACGTTTTAAGGTTTGACCTTGTAACTCAGCCTCTTTAACTCTTTAGAAAACGTAGTTTTTTTCAAATAATAATTAAAAGAAATAGATTATGAAAAATTCGATTCATTCAATTTGGACCTTATGCTTTGGTTACTAGCTCAGTACCTTAATTACCTTACCACAATAATATGTTAAAAGGCTTTGGCATCTGACCAACCGATTTGAGTTACAGGGCAATTGGAAGTGAATCCTTACAACAAACTCAGAGAAAGGTTGGCACCAGGCCAAGATTCCTTTACAATCATCCTCGGTCAGTTACCAATTATCTCTGAATAACTCTTGCTCGTTTTGTTGGCTAATACCCACAGCAAGGATTTGTCCTAACTCTCGACAACACTGGTGTACCGTCAAATAATTAATGATGAGAGAAGTTTGGTGATGTGAGAAGTTTACTAAAATAGTAACGTAATTTTTGCGACTAGAGAATTTACATATTTAAGGCTAAATCTGATTCAGCCGCAAGTGAATTGTCCCAAGAAGAAGCCTACGAATTTATCCTGGGAAAAGAAGAAATATTCAAAGATTGGGATACATTGTCAATCCAACCCAGAAACAATAGGGGGCAATGATCTGATTTTCAGGACGCACGTCTCACAGTTGATTGATTGTAACTGTATATGCACTACTGCATGGTGTAAAAAAATTTACATCAGATACAGTGCAGTATATTCATCAGAGATATTTAATCATGTAGCTAACAAAAGGCCAGATATCTTTAGTACAGTCAACTTTGTGGCATGGGCGCCCATAAGGGGGGGGGGAGCACCCGCCCCCCTTGGCTGAATGATGCTGCCTGATTTTTATACTTTTGTTCTGACATTTCTATTATATAGCATTAAAAGTGCGAATTAGACGAGGTTTGCCCCCCCCCCTGGAATTCAGCTTATGGGCGCCCATGCTTCGTGGATCGATGATTTTTTACTTTTAGCTGGTTTTTGACCCTCCGAACAGGGCCTTGCTTTGCTTGGGTAAAATGTTACTTTCTGGAATAATTCTTAATAGTATTTAACAGCCATTATCCTATCAATGATATGGCTTTCTAAGTAAAACGCGTAATAGGTTTGCCAAAAAAAGGTTAATAAAAAAAAAATACCATTAGTTAATTAATCCCAATTAATACATTTTTGTGGATCCAACTGTCACCTAATTATGAAGTAATGAGAAGAGCCCAAAACTATTTAAATGGTAGGTCTACCAGTTTGAACCTAGGCCTACTTTGTGCAGCCTGGATTGGCCTATTGAGTTAAATAAGTCACTGAAACAAAACCACTGCAGGTTATCTATTACTTACACAGAGACTTCACCTTTAAATACTATAAATATACAGATTAGGCTACGCCTATATCATTGTTATATTAATCATCCAGTTCCGTTCAAAATTTTCTATTTATTTAGGGGCACATTTAATGCTTTCGCCAGCCACTTCACTGCGCTTCGCGCTAGAAGTTCTCAATCCCTATCCGTCCATGTTAAATCGCGGAAGATTCGACTCTTATCAGTTACCCATACTCTTTGCATATAGACCTTAAAATGTAAAAAGACTACTTAGTCAGGTTGATATCTGAAAGGGCTATATGATCTTCTTTTTCGGAAGCATGATATTAGTCAGGGCTCGGAATGATTCCTGCTCATTAGAAAAGGGACTTGACGACCTATCAAGGGACTTTTACGGATGAAAAAGGGAACAAAGTGGGATGGGATTTCGATTACCATTCATGGTCAAAACAATCCTTTGCTCATGAACCAGAAGCGGTGGTCAAGTCGCCCTAAGAATCACCATATTAATGAGCCTCGGAAGGAACTCATTTTTCGTGGAGACGGGTCAGTTGTCTTTGTTTTTCCTTTTTTTTTGTTCCAACTTTCAGTTATGTTTATTTAAAACAATAAAAGAAAAGTAAAGGCGATGTCAACGGAATCCTTTGAAGCCACCGCACTCCGTAAGCGACTGTTGGCCTTTTTCAAGAGGGCATCAACAATTACTCTTTTTTGTTTTTCAGAGGCCCCCTTTTCTTGCAATGATTCCTCAAGTCTATCTAGCTCTTTTTTTTGTTAGAGATGTCAACTATGTTTAGCTCCCTTTCTTTCTTTTGGTCTTGGACACTTCGTTCAGAAGCTTGTTCTTTTGCCTTACTCTCCACATCTTAGTATTTTGACCAGGCCGACTTAGTGAAAGTCAACAACTCTTTGGGAATAGGAAACCTTTTCGGATTTGCCTCCATATGTGTTCAATGTGCCAATCACCGTCATAGAGAAGTTTTGATGCCAGTAATGGTTGACGCGTGATGGCGTAGGTTTTATTGAGTTCTCGGCTTGCAGAGACATCTACTCAATTCTAACATCGTCAACACTTACTCCTACCGGGAGCCATTAAGCAAGCACAATTATATCTGATAGACATCTAGCTCTTTTACTTTCCGTGGGATCCAGGCTCCTAAGCACTTCGAGATAGCTATTAGAGGAGATGGGGCACTTCTTGATCAAGTGTTTGGCAGCTACCTTGAAATACCTTAGCGCCCTTTGACTGAACCCTTGTCTTTCTGCCAAGGTGAGTTCCTGCCAATCTAATAAAAACACAATCTGCTCACCTTCAATAGTGTCCTGCAAATATTTGTCGAAGTTCTCAAGAAAACTGGTAGAAATTTCATCAGCAGAAATGAGAATGTCGGATTTGAGAAGTCGCGCTAAAACAGTGAGAAGCAAGTTTTTCAGATCAGTTAGAAGAGCGTGCACAAGGGGTTCGTTCTTCTGAAACACTGCTGTCGATTTCGTAGAAAGCTCAGACGATAAATACACGAGTTCCAGTTCTGCAAGCATATATTTCCTTTTTTGGTTGCTTACAATCTTGAGGTACTTCGCTGACGACGCGACATTCTTAAAATGTTTTTCGGTGGCAGGTAATGCGAAAAATATTTCAAAAGTAACGGCCACTGATCAATCGCTCGGCAAACAGCAGGACCCAACGTCAGCCACCTTATTGAGACGTGCTGAATGGAACTATTGTATGGGATACCTTTCTTTTTCTGGCACTCTGGAAAATCCTAATATCTTGCAGGCCAGTCAAGGAAGAAATGGCTCAAGATGACAACAAAGTTGATGACTCTTCTCCAAATTCCTTGAGCAGTTTCATGAATCCGTTGTGCACAACATGGATGTTACATGTTCCAATGTTCACAAGCTCTTTTGAGACTTTTTCTTCTTCAATGCATTCATTTGCAATCATACTTATTGACATTAGGTCCATCACCGCCTATCATTATTAATCTTTCAAGAGGTAAATTCTCGCTCCCAATGCATGACATCATCTTTTTGACAATGTCCTCACCAGTTGCTTGTCCTATGAAGTTGCGTCATCCGATGGCGGCTCACTACTTGACCTCGACAATCTGTAGCTCTTTTCTTCCTTCACTGTTAGTAGTTTCGTCGTGTTCAAGAACAAAGTGGTCTTCGCCCCATGTTCTTCATAAGATTCTGTTTAGAGTCTGGGTGAAGGGCATCAGTTATTAAGAACATAGCTTTGTTCACACTTATCAACATCCCGGCGGTAGCTTACCATTGAACATGGCTTCAAAGACATCAATGATTATGTCACACAAAGCTGTAGACATCAAAGCTTGCAAGGACTTGAGAACCCAAATGATTTCTGCTTTGTATGCAGCATCTTTGTAACAAAACGTCTCAAGAGTTTTACCTCAATTGCTTGCTGATGGTTCTTTTGATTGGGACTGTTGCCTAGCAGATCCACGCAATCGTAGCTATGGATTGAGATGGGTTGCAACCTGTTTCTTGTGCTCATCCAACAAAGCACGCTGATTTCAGGTGTAAAAGCCTTTGCGATAGCTAAGGTTGTTCCTGCACATTTTGCAGTACAAACAAAACTCATCATCACGAATCCTATACCATTCGTTTACCTTTCTGCAACCCTTGTCTCCTTTAGTTAACCAGGAGCGAGAAAATTTGCAGTTTCCCACTGTCTTTCCTAAACTTGGGAGACTTGAAAGGCAAGTAGGTTTAAACACAGCAGGAAAAACACTTGAACACAAGATTTTTGTTACCTAAATATTCCACTCATGGTACTCTCCTCTTCTCAGTAGACCTGCTATCAGTTTATTAACTAACATTTAGAGCGAAAGAATATATAATTTGTACCATTGGAATACAAGTCAATTCAAACAAATTCATACGGGTATGGTTCATTTTGTGAAGCTACAGGAAATTATCTATCCTTGAATGTAACCAAGATATGACCGAACAATCCCAGCCACCCTATAGACCAATGTTACTCTTTCCTTGAATGGTACGACAAGGTGACCCATCAATCGCACCCACCATATAGGCCAATTCTGTGTTGTAATTAGCTGCCAATGTTTGCAACAGTTAATAGATGCTTAGACCACAAACAAAATTCCCCTTTGTTGTTTCTTTCCGAACTGCAACAGCGTAACCAAGAGACCGGTACAACCGGATTTGTCGAGAAGCTACATTATCTAAAGTGGTTCTTTCAAATATTCTTCAGTTTTCAAATACACCATGTTCCTAAATAGGGATTTTAGGGACGTTCTGCATAAAAAAGGACTTGGAAGGGACTTCAGCCCAAAAAAGGGATTTTAGGGCTTTTAAAGACTAATTCCAAGACCTGTATTAGTATGAGAGCCTTATTTTGTCACTATGAAATTTGTGGGTCTATTTATGTCAAGGCGGCCACTAAATTTATTTTGATTAAATTAAATTTCAAAGTGGAAAATAAAAAAAATAAACTAAAAGAAATAAATAAATAAAAGAGAAAAGTAAAATCAACTCACCTTACTGGAACTTCCAAATCAAGCGACTCGAATTTGCTCAAATTCTTTTTATCACTTGCTGTCAGTTTCGTTTGTTTTTCTTTTTGCGCTTGTCTAAAAGCATGTAATTTTGGAAGATTTTCATTAACAACACTAGCAAGTCGAGCCTGGAGGTCTGAAAGTTTACCCACTTTACCTAGTTTAGCCTTTACATCTGCTGGATCAAGCTGAAATATTGAACAGTGATATTAGAGTTGCAGTTAATTATAATTCTGTAATTTTGAAACAATAGTGCAATTTATAAAGGCAAACACAAATGTAAAACAGGCAGCTCTTCTGAATGCTTCAGGAAATAAAAAGCAAAAATCGGTTGCACCAAATAAACTGAATGATTTAAGTGGTTTTGTCATTATTTAAATTTGATTAAACTGACCTTGCACACAAGCCACACGAGAGCCATAGATTATTTAGAGCAGTGATTCCACCCCTAACCCCCTTGTGATTTTTTAATTTTGTTATTGAAAATTTTGCTATTCAAATGCATTCATACATTTGTGAAGTCAAAACCAAAATGAAAATAAGGCAACTCTTTTGAATACTCCGGGGGATGAAACTTCGAAAATCAGTTGAGTCGAATCAGCCGAATAACTGACTGGCGTTGTCCTTTATTTATATAAATTTAGAACAATCTTTTTCAACTGACAGTAAGGAGCAGCATTAAAACTCCAAACGAAAACAAATTATTACGTATATGTGGTGGGTCTCTCTGCTCAATAACCCGCTCTTTACGCTGAAGTTTTTTTTCAGAACTTTTAATAAAAGCTTATTATTCTAATTAAACGGCCCTTGTGTTTCAAGAGTCGCTCTTAAAGAATTGGGACAAAAAGCCAAACCTTAGCGTACAGAGCAAAGTATTGATGAGGGGGCAACCTTTTCATATACGGAATAATTTCTGATCGTTTTTCAAATAATGCCGGTATATCTGGCAAACCCTTCATTAAAAGTTTCGCCTCTCAAGGGAAACTCCTCCGTGGAAAGTTCCTCCAACGTAAATTAAAACCCCCCGTAAAATCTCCTTCGGACAATTCCATCCTCGCTGGACAATTCAGCCTGAAGAATTGTCTTTAGCATATTTTTATTTGAAGAAGACTAATTTCTTATCGTTTTCCCGATAATTCCGGAATTCTTTTCCCTGGAAACCCAAAAATGCTGAAAATAGCCTTCGGATAATTCCTCTGGAACATGTCCATATGCGAAATTGAGTTGGCAAAGAGAGAGTAAGACAAATAAAAAGAATATTTTATAGAAATTCTGTCAAATCCCCCCCCCCAGTGTAAAATTTTCACTGGACAGTTCACACCCAGAAAGTTTCCCCACTCCAACTAAAATTCCTAAGGAAACCCCCCTCCAGCTTAAAATTCCCCTCCCCCACAAAAAAAATGTCTGCATACTTCCCAATAACAAATACTATCCGTCAATAACGGGCAAATTTTATAACTTACAGGCCTCTCCCCAAAGAATGTAGGGGGTCATGTTACCCCTAAAGATATAGCTATTAGATTTTTCAACTATGCTGAACAAACATGCATCCATGATCTTCCTTATGGCAAAAAAAAAATCCTCATTTTTCTATACAGGAGATTGAAACTTCTGCAGTCGGATTCTCTAATACGCTGAATCTGATGGTGTGATTTTCATTAAGATTCCTTGACTTTTAGGGGGTGTTTTCTCCTTTTTCAGAAATCAGAAAAAAATTCTCAGGCTCGTAACTTGATGGGTAACACTAAACTTGATGATTCTTATATATTTGGAATCAACATAACAAGCTGATTCGTTTGGTGTATCTACTGCTATTAATCCTGGTCTTGTCCACAAAAAAACTTTGGAACAGCAAACAGCTTAAAATATTAATGTGCTTACGAACTCAAAATAATATACAAGCAAGGCTGCTCTTCGAATTACCCCAAAGGATAAAAAGTTATAAATCGACCGAATCGAATCACAAAAAAAAATTAACTGACTTTACCCTTATTTAAAATGGATTACCCTATTCTTTCCACAAGAAACACACAAACCACAATCTATATTACTTATTACTATATTACCATTACCACATTATTACTATATTACCATTATTATTACCATTTATTACCATTTTATTACCATTATTACTTATATTTTACATTTACATATTTATATAATTTACATTTATTAACTTTACATTTTCATTTATATAATTTATATATATATTATATTACATTATTACTTATATAATTTTACATTTATTACCATTATTACCATTATTACTATATTACCACAATCTATATTACTATATTACTTATTAAACTTAATATTCTTTGTTTTAAATTTCCCCACATTCCTAGTAGCAAATCCTTTCATGTTTTTCAAAATAAACATTGAGCTCTGTTTAAATTCCAGTTTTTCCCCAATATTCTATCTGTAAAAGTGTCAGTAAAACTTTCAAAGTGTCAGGCGCTCTACAAAACGCAATAGGAAATGAAGAAAAATCCTCAAACAAAATCACGCTCTTCTGATGGAATGATCAGTAGGACATTATCTTATATAGGCGATTTACATTATTCGACATAAGGAATTGGCATTAAACATGACACCCAGAGTTGTTTTTCCTTAATGCCAGAGAACTCAGACCAGGATAAAAAAAAGAAAAATCAGAGAAGAAAGGCAACAGATTAAAGGAATAAGATCACATGCATAGCAAAAAAAGGTCAAATTTAATCTTGTCAAAGAGCTAAGACCTTAGTTTACAAGTAGTCTTTGGCAACTTAATGACTTACTGGGTTGGACCCCCCCCCCCCTCTCTCACACAAACACATATATTTCTTTGAATCGTAAACTGGTTATAAAAATGACTATTAAAAGACTAAAAGGTAAAAGACTAAAAGGTAAAAGGTAAAAGACTAAAAGGTAAAAGGTAAAAGACTAAAAGGTAAAAGGTAAAAGACTAAAAGGTAAAAGGTAAAAGACTAAAAGGTAAAAGACTATTTTCCTCTTTAAAAAAAGGAAAAAAAAGTCTAATTTGTCTTAAAAATACATGTACAAAAGTTTTTAATCTCCCCCTCCCAGAATAAAAATCCTGGTGACGATCTTAGCTGATTTTTAACTCTGCCCAAGGATCTAAGAAACAAAAGAATATTATTAGCCAAGTAAAGTTTAGAAAGCTTATACATAAATTAGAGAGAGGAGATTTTATCTTGTCTTAGCTCGTATATAAGATTAGATTGGACCATGCCTTTGTTTTCCTTTATTAGTTTACTTATTAGTAGGCTTGAGACAATCAGAACAAAAGCTCGCCTACCTCTCCTTCCAAACCACGTGCCATTTTGAACCTGTTACTGGTTATTGCCTTAATACTAAGACAAATAGAAAATTGTTCTACTTAAGTGCTATTGACACTATTTGCCTTAGTTAAACTGTCGCCAAAATGAAGGATCTTTCTGACCAGGCATGTAAGCAGGATTTTCTAATTAGGGGGAAGGGGGCGGGGTAATAAAAAAAAATATTTTCTTCTTTTTTTAAAAGGGGAGGAGGGGCCGGGGGAATAAAAAAGAATTTATTTGATACTTTGAGTAAGAAATGCCCAGAAATTATAAAACACTTTGAAATTCAGGGGAGTCCCAATCCTCTATACAAATGGCCCTGCTTATTACCCCTTTTGACGATAACAATAAGCTTTTATACCATTCAAGACAGGTCTTGAGATTACAAATCTAAGTAGCTTGATCATAGGCAGCGCACTAGCACTGCCTAAGTAAAAACAATGTGGGCACAATGTTTGTTTTTTTTTTTTTTTTTGGTTCTCCATACCCAGGCACTTCATATCGAAGGAATTGCCGTAAAAACTTCGAAAAGGGCTCATTCGATTGGAAATTGGAGTGGCTAGTGCCCTTTTTAATAGTCGAAAGTGATTGGAGGGCAACTAGACCCCCCCACACCCATCATTCCCCCAAACACATCCAATCAAAATTTTGAGATAGCCATTTGTTAAGCGTAGTTGATTTCCAGATAGAAAATATGTTTTTGAGGAGGACACTCTCCCACAACCCTCAGGGCAAGGGTTTTAAGTTATGCCCTGGGGGCATATAAGGTTTTTATAGAAGGCGTTGTCGTAGAAACTTCAAAAGAGGCTCATTCGATTAGAAATTCAAAGGGCTAGTACCCTTTTTAATAGTCGACAGTGATTGGAGGGCAACTAGCACCCCCCCAGCCCATCATTCCCCCAAACACATCCAATCAAAATTTTGAGATAGCCATTTTGTTCAGTGCAGTTGATTTCCAGATAAAAAATATGTTCTTGAGGAGAACACTCCCCCAAAACCCTCAGGGCAAGGGTTTTAAGTTATGCCCTGGGGGCATACAAGGTTTTTATAGAAGGCGTTGTCGTAGAAACTTCAAAAGAGGCTCATTCGATTGGAAATTCAAAGAGCTAGTGCCCTTTTTAATAGTCGAAAATGATTGGAGGGCAACTAGCCCCCCCCACGCCCATCCTTTCCCCAAACACATCCAATCAAAATTTTGAGATAGCCATTTTGTTCAGCGTAAATGATTTCCAGATAGAAAATATATTTTTGAGGAGGACACTCCCCCACAGCCCTCAGGGCAAGGGTTTTAAGTTATGACCTGGGGACATATAAGGTTTTTAAAGAAGGCGTTGTCATGGAAACTTCAGAAAAAGCTCATTCGATTGGAAATTCAACGGGCTAGTGCCCTTTTTAATAGTCGGAAGTGATTGGAGGGCAACTAGCCCCCCCCCCCCACACCCATCATTCCCCCAAACACATCCAATAAAAATTTTTAGACAGCCATTTTGTTCAGCGTAGTTGATTTCCATATAGAAAACATATTTTTGAGGAGGACACTCCCCCAAAACCCCCAGGGCAAGGACTATAAGTTATGCCCTGGGGGCATATAAGGTTTTTATTGAAATCTTTGTCGTAGAAACTTGAAAAAAGGCTCATTCAATTTGAAATTCAAAGGGCTAGTACCGTTTTTAATAGTCGAAAGTGATTTGAGGGCAACTAACCCCCCTCTCATGCCCACCTTTTCCCCAAACACATCCAATCAAAATTTTTAGATAGCCATTTTATTCAACGTAGTTAAAGTTTTGGAAATTAGGTCTTTAAGGATGACAACCCCCCCCCCCCACAGCCCTCAGGGCAAGGGTTGTAAAATACGCCATGGGGGCATATAAAGTTTTTATTGAAGGCGTTGTCGAAGAAACTTCAAAAGGCCTCATTCAATTGGAAATTGAAAGGGCTAGTGCCTTTTTAATAGTTGAAAGTGAATGGATAGCGACTAACGCTCCTCTCACGCCCACCATTTTCCCAAACACATCGAATTAAAATTTTGAGATATCCATTTTGTTCAACGTAGTTGAAAGTTCTGGAAATTATGTCTTTTAGGATGATAACCCCCTCAGAGCCCTCAGTGCAAGGGTTGTAAGTTATGCCCTGGGGCAAATAAAGTTTTTATTGAAAGCACTGTCGTAGAAACTTCAAAAGAGCTCATTCAATTGGAAATTGAAAGGGCTAGTGCCTTTTTTAATAGTTGAAAGTGATTGGATAGCGACTAACGCCCCTCTCATGCCCACCATTTTCCAAAACACATCCAATCAAAATTTCGAGATATCCATTTTGTTCAACGTAGTTGAACGTTCTAGAAATTAGGTCTTTTAGGATGATAACCCCCTCAAAGCCCTCAGTGCAAGGGTTGTAAGTTATGCCCTGGGGCATATAAGGTTTATATAGAAAGTTGTTGCATAAATCAGAGACAGCGCGATCGCGCTGCCTAAGTAAAGAACGGGGACACTCGAGAACGAGACAAGAAACGGGGACTAAGTAAAGAGGAGGACACTCCCCCACAGTCCTCAGGACAAGGGTCTTAAGTTATGCCCTGGGGGCATATAAGAACGATGTTGGCACAATATATTATTTATTAATTTTTTCCTTTAGAGCAGGGCACTTCGTATCGAAGGAGTTGTCTTAGAAACTTCGAAAAGGGCTCATTCAATTGGAAATTGGAGTGGCTTGTGCCCTTTTTAATAATTGAAAGTTATTGGAAGTTGACTAACACCCCTTCCACGCCCACCATTTCCCAAAACACATTCAATTAAAATTTTAAGATAGCCATTTTGTTCAGCGTAGTTGATTTCCAGATAGAAATAATGTTTTTGAGGACAGTCTCCCTTAGGGCAAGGGTTGTAAGTTATGCCCTGGGGGCATATAAGGTTTCTTATAGAAGGATTTGTCGCAGAAACTTTAAAAAAGGCTCATTCGATTGGAAATTCAAAGGGCTAGTGCCCTTTTTAATAGTCGAAAGGGATTTGAGGGCAACTAACCCCCCTCTCACGCCCATTTTTTCCCCAAACACATCTAATCAAAACTTTAAGATAGCCATTTTATTCAACATAGTTTTCAGTTCTGGAAATTAGGTCTTCGAGGATGACAGCCCCCCCCCCCATAGCCCTCAGGGCAAGGGTTCTAAATTATGCCCAGGGGCATATAAGGTTTTATATAACGCGTTGTCGTAGAAACTCCAAAAAGGGCTCATTCGATTGGAAATTGAAATGAATAGAGCCGTTTTTAATAGTCAAAGTTATTGGAAAGCAACTAACACCCCTTCCACGCCCACCATTCCCCAAACACATCCAATAAAGATTTGAGATAGCCATTTTGTTCCACGCAGTTCAAAGTTCAGGAAATTACACTTTTGAGCAGGACACTCCCCCCACAGTCTTCAGGGCAAGGCTTATAAGTTATGCCCTGGGGTTATATAAGGTTTTTTTGACATCTGTGCCGTAGAAAATTGAAAAAGGGCTCATTCGATTGGAAATTCAAAGGGCCACTGCCCTTTTTAATAGTCGAAAGTGATTTGAAGGCAACTAAACCCCCTCTCACGCCCATCTTTTCTCCAAACACATCCAATCAATATTCTAGATAGCCATTTTGTTCAGCGTGATTTCTAGATAGAAAATATGTTTTTGAGGAGGACACTCCCCCACAACCCTCAGGGCAAGGGTTTTAAGTTATGCCCTGGGGGCATATAAGGTTTTTATAGAAGGCGTTGTCGTAGAAACTTCAAAACAGGCTCATTCAATTGGAAATTCAAAAGGCTAGTGCCCTTTTTAATAGTCGAAAGTGATTTGAAGGCAACTAAACCCCCTCTCACGCCCATCTTTTCTCCAAACACATCCAATCATAGGCAGCACGCTAGTGCTGTATAAGTAAAGAACGATGTGGGTACAATGTGTTTTTGGTCTTTTCTCATACCTGGGCACTTCGTATCGAAGGAGCTGTCGTAGAAACTTCGAAAAGGGCTCATTCGATTAGAAACTGGAGTGGCTAGTGCTCTTTTTAATAGTCGAAGGGATTGGAGGGCAACAAGCCCCTCCCCCCACGCCCGTCATTCCCCCAAACACATCCAATCAAAATTTTGAGATAGCCATTTTGTTCAGCGTAGTTGATTTCCAGATAGAAAATATGTTTTTGAGGAGGACACTCCCCCACAACCCTCAGGGCAAGGGTTTTAAGTTATGCCCTGAGGGCATATTAGATCAATGTTGACACAATATACAGTTCATTATTTTTTTTATTTAAAGCAGGGCACTTCATATAGAAGGGGTCGTCGTAGAGACTTCAAAAGGGGCTCATTCGATTAGAAATCGAGAGTTCTAGTGCCCTTTTTAATAGTCGAAAGTGATTGGAGGGCAACTAGCCCCCCCCCACGCCCATCGTTCCCCCAAACACATCCAATCAAAATTGTGAGATAGCCATTTTGTTCAGCGTAGTTGATTTCCAGATAGAGAATATGTTTTTGAGGAGGACACTACCCCACAACCCTCAGGGCAAGGGTTTTAAGTTATACCCTGGGGGCATATAAGGCTTTTATTGAAGGCGTTGTCATAGAAACTTCAAAACAGGCTCATTCGATTGGAAATTCAAAGGGGTAGTGCCCTTTTTAATAGTCGAAAGTGATTAGAGGGCAACTAGCCCCCCCCCCCCCCCGACGCCCATCATTCCCCCAAACACATCCAATCAAAATTTTGAGATACCCATTTTGTTCAGCGTAGTTGATTTCCAGATAGAAAATGTGTTTTTGAGGAGGACACTCCCCCACAACCCTCAGGGCAAGGGTTTTAAGTTATGCCCTGGGGGCATATAAGGTTTTTATTGAAGGCTTTGTCATAGAAACTTCAAAAAAGGCTCAATCGATTGGAAATTCAAAGGGCTAGTGCCCTTTTAAATAGTCGAAAGGGATTGGAGGGCAGCTAGCCCCCCCACGCCCATCTTTCCCCCAAACACATCCAATCAAAATTGTGAGATAGCCATTTTGTTCAACGTAGTTGATTTCCATATAGAAAATAGGTTTTTGAGGAGGACACTCCCCCACAACCCTCTAGGCAAGGGTTTTAAGTTATGCCCTGTGGGCATATAAGACTTTTATAGAAGGCGTTGTCATAGAAACTTCAAAACAGGCTCATTCGATTGGAAATTCAAAGGGCTAGTACCCTTTTTAATAGTCGAAAGTGATTGGAGGGCAACTAGCCCCCCCCCCCCGAAAAAATATAACTGAAAAAATATAAATGTTTTTACTTTTATAATTTTAATAAATCAAATAATAATAACATTTTGATTACTAAATATCTGTATATGTATATTAAACTGACAATGCACAATCATTTGTATTTTCTCAGTAAATTGCAAATTTTGTTCTGGTCTTGGGAAGGCATATGGGTTTTGCACCCAACTTATGTTAATTTTTGCTCGTTTTGAATTTGACTTGGTAAATTATTGTAATTTCTGTTCGTTTTGGGTTCCATTTATTTGTCGATGCTGATTTGTGGTAGTTTCACGCTTGGCAGATTATCTGATTTCATTTTTGCTCATTTTTTGTTTAATGGAGTTCTTTACTTTTCTTTGAAAAACTTATTTTTTGGAAAAAGTTGTTTTAATTAATGACATAAAAAGGAGACTGTAGCCTTTTGTTTTAATATCAAATATTGGACTTAGTATTGCATATGACAGTATTGGGCTGTCGTGGACGGTTCATAAAGCTTCTAATATGTTAATAAAATTCTTCTTTCGCTTAGTATTATTAAATGTGAGTATCTTTCAATGTTTCTTCCTGTTCCTCTAATAGACCGTCATCTTCAAAATTTCCCTATTCCTACTGTTGACTCGATTTGGTGGTTGGGTACTACACTTACAAAAAATCTCAAATCTTATGTGTGATGCTAGGTTCTAGGCGTTTACCCCCCCCCCCCCCAGAAAATACCTCCCCGCGGAAAACACACTCCCGTGGAAAATAAGGCTTTCCAAATTTGAGAATTTTATTTGAGTTTTGTTTTTTTATTTTCTGTAGGGAGAAGTAATTTTGGTACTTATGTATTATACACCACTCACTCAAGTTTACGCTGTGTAAAACTCGAGAACAAACTGATTTCTTCGTTATTTTTTTTCAGCTTAGCGTGAGAAAAGTGACAGAATAGATGGGAGATATATAATTAAATACATAAATTTGGGCTATATATTTGCACATAAAGGGGGGGGGGGGGTAAAGTAGGTACAATTATTCTGCATATTATGAAGTAAAAATTGTTTTCTGACTTCAAATTGTCCAAATACTTTACCACCACCCCCTCCTTATGTGCAAATATATAGCCCAAATTATATATTTCCCACCTATTATGTCACTTGTCTTTGTCTTGTCTCGTGCTAACCTGAAAGAAACTAACGAAGAAACCGGTTTGTTCTCGAGTTTTCCACGGCGTAAACTTGAGTGGGTGGCGTATAATACACAAGTACTAAAACTCCTTCCCCCTATGGAAAAAAATTCAAATAAAATTCTCAAATTTATAAAGCCTTATTTTCCACGGAAGGGGGGGGGGTATTTTCCGCGGGGATAATCGCCAGGGAGGGGGGGGTAAACGCAGACCACGGTGACGCTAAGGTGAAAATTGCGACTAGTTATTCTAGACTGTACCTATAAGAGTAAGTATAATAGTGTTTCCGTCGGTAAGCTTTATTCTACTTTGTCTGATCATTCGGTAATTGACCCAACTGGCTTTTGCCGAATTTTTAAGAAAAAAGATATCTTCAATTCTTCAATTTTCAATACTTTTTTTGCTATTATTTTTTTCTTTTCTTTCTAAATGCTCCACTTTTTACCTTTTTGATGTATCTTGGTTATAACTAAATATAATTATTATATTATTTCCCAGTATTCACAAAAAAAAACATAAAACATATAGTTGCACAAAAGACGGGGTATTTCTGCCAAAAATTCTTCAAAGGAATCCCCTTTGAAAAAAAAAAAAAAAAAAATGCAACTCCGCAAAAAAAAGTTCAGAAGACTAAAAAAAAAAAAGGATAATTTGCATAGGGATAAATTGTAAAATAATGGACTAAACACACTACTTTCCCATATAGAGGTATGACCTGTGTATCGCTTGATAAAGTGCTTTACCTTTTTTGATGGTGACCCAAAAAGCTGCTTTGCCCTCGGCGATTTGACGTCTTGAATTGCACTAACCCGCTTCACAGGGGTCTTGGTAGGCTCGGGAGTACAATTTATTCTAGCAATGTGAACTTCTACAGGAGTTCTAGGTGGAGACACTGGCCCTTTAGTTGAGACAATATCTGCTCCTACATCCTTCTCTTCATTCACCTTCTCATCATCAGTTGACATAACAAGTCGTTTTTTGGCAGACGAGGGTGTGCCATTTTTTAAGGGTCTTGGAAGTGAGCTAATAACAGAATATCCTGGTGTTGCTTCAATATCCACCTTTCTCTTCCGATTATTACATGGTTCAATATGGTGTCTTGGAGTTCCTTCCAAATTTTTAAAGTGATCAACTTCTTGGTTAGACTCATCTGGGATTGTTGTTTTTATTTTTGAGAAAGCTTCTTTGATAGAAATTTGACGAATTTTCTTTGTGTCTTTTACAACATCTTCAGTGCATAGTTTAGCAGAAGAGACGTTTTCAGTACATGGTTTAGCAGAAGAAGAGACGATTTCAGTGCATGATTTAGACGTCTTGGGAACTATTTCAGTGAATAGTTTGGAGGATGATATAACGCTTTCAGTGGTAGATTCTATTAGAGTTTCATCAAGTTTTATTCTTTTTGATGATACTCTCTCTTTTGTTTCTTTGAAATATGAAAGAATGTTCTTTTCACTCATGGACATCTGAAACAAAAAATAAAAACCCTTACAATAAAAAAAAAAACTAGAATAAATAAGAAAGAAGTAAAAAGAATTCGAATAAAAGGGAACTGACGAAATCCAGACAATACAAAACTTGAATGGATAAAATTAGGCTTTAATTTATCCATTACTAAACGAAAAAGCAAATCTCTAGGCCATACTTAAACACTGCATACTGTTCTTGTATTCACCTGTAGTGATTGGTCAAAACAACTCACTAAGAAGAAGCATAAAATTTGTCCCTGAAAATTCAGCTCTTGAAAACCCTCCATGGAACTTCCTCCGAAAAAATTCAAAGCTGGGGCTATGAATACTTAAGGATTCCGCAAACGTATACACCAATTTGAGCCTAAGATGTAAAAAAATTCTCTATGCAGTACACTCAAATTATAAATTGAAGATATTAAATGAAATGTAATATACCAAGAAAGGAAACTTTTCATCCAGCATTTTAAGTTATCTTTTTTTTTCAAAATAAACATTAGAAAATTAGATAGAGCTAAATTTATCCTGTATGACTAAAGATCAGTTTCAAAATAAGAATGAAAACCTAACTTAATAACGAAATTAAGTTTTATCTTAATAAGGATTTTTATTTTATCTTAACTGACTGAAATCATAGATTAAAACCAAGCATTTGCCAGCTTGCCTTAAAAGAACTTTCTGTTAATACACTTACAATTGTCAGTGTTTTCACTTGTCTATCTATCCCTCATTGGCTTTACCCAGGGGATGGGGCATGTGAACATATGGTACACAAAATATTTTTTTGGGATGATTTCTCAGCAAAGACAAACTTCTAAAATTCATAACCATAGCTGCCCCCATCCCCATATAAATCCTGAATGTGAGTTTAGATAGGTATGGTTTTTTATGATCTTGTTCATAAAAAAAAAGATTTTTGTTTATTTTTCATGTGAACAACAAACAATTTCTTATATGAAAATGTGTTCATTCTTGCAAAAAAACGCGATCTTTCATTGTTAAAACTTGCTTAGTTTGTTTTTTATTTCTTATTAATTTTAAAAACTTCTTCCCTAAAAGAATTTTTTCATGAAAATTAAAGAGCTCTATTAAACCCAAGATGAGAAGAAATAAAGTTAAATTATTTTTCAAGTATAAACTACCATAAATCAACATAAAAAAAATTTAAATGGAACCCAAACCGGACATAAATTAAAAAAAATAACCAAATCAAGCTCAAAACGAGCAGAAATTAAGAGGAGTATGGCTGGCGCCCTCCATGCCTTCATAACACCAGAACATAACTTGCACTTGACTGAAAATAATTCTTATTTAGAGCTGTTTTGACTTTTCATAAAAGCACCATCATACCCAAGATTACTAAAGAAACAAATAAATGTGATTTGAAAGTTTAATACAAATACTGATATTCATTCCTGAAAGTCTCAATAATTGTGGATTTATTAAAGTTAAAAAAAGCTTAAAATGTCTTTTGTTTTAAACTACCATTTAACGTTCCCTGAAAGTTTCATTTTAATATGATTAGCATCAGTAGTAGTAGTATGAACATAATGCCTTTTGGTTAATTTAACATCCACCTCATTAGACTCTAAAAGTTTTAATTTAATACTCTAAAATGTTATTGAGATACTGCTGATACACCCCTTTGATAATC
The DNA here is from genome assembly GCA_027921565.1 of Artemia sinica. NCBI lineage: Eukaryota > Metazoa > Arthropoda > Branchiopoda > Anostraca > Artemiidae > Artemia > Artemia sinica. The sequence goes on along the minus strand of CM051267.1, from coordinate 55,155,357 downwards.
TACATGCCCATAGTGTGTTTTGATTTTGGTAAACATCCTCCTAGACATTCCTGGAAAGCTCCACCATAAAACCCTGACCCACAATATTAGTAATAGTCATAGTAGTAATATTATTAGCAGTATGAACACAGCGCCTTGTGTTTTCTCAACATACCCACAAAGTTTTGACTTAATACCCTAAGTAGTTCCAGGGACAGTCCTGATATGTCCTTTTGACAACCTGACTGCACAAAGTGCGTTTTTATTTAGTCCAGCATCCCCTCAACATTCCCTTCAATTTTCACTTTAATACCCTTGGCTTTAGTAATAGTAATAGTAGTAGCATGCAAATATTGTTTTATTAGTTCAACATCCCCCACAACATGCCATTTAAGTTTCATTTTGATACTCTAAGCTGTTCCTAAGATATTGCTGATATGCCCTTTTGACAACCTGTATGCACATAATATGTTGTGATTTAGTTCAGCTTCCCACTCAACGCTCCCTAAAATTTCCCCCTTAAAATCCTTAGTCTTAGAAGTAATAGTAATAAGAGTAGTAGTAACAGTAGTAGCATTAGCATTAGTAGCAGTACTAGTATGCACACAATGCCTTTTGGTCAGTAGAACATCCCCCTTGTCATGCCTTCAAAGTTTGAACTTGAATACTCTTACACAATTCTTAAGATATTGCTAATACGCCCTTTTGACAACCTGTATGCATATAGTGTTTTTTGATTTAGTTCAAGTTCCTTTCAAAATATCCTGAAATTAACACCCTTTAACCCTTAGGCTTAGTAGTGGTCACAGAAGAAGTAGTAGTTGTAGTAATATTAATGTGCATATATTGCCTTACGCCCATCCCCCTCATCATTCCATGAAAGTTCCAACTTAATACTCTAAGCCATTCCTGAGATCAGTCCTTTTGACAAGCTGCATACACATAGTGTCTTTTAATAAAGTTCAACCCTCCCCTCAACATTCCTTGAAAGCTTCACCTGAATGCCCTTGACATTTTTGGACACAAAGGGTCAAACATGCCCCCTCCCGATAACAAACACCACACTTAATCAATGGGTGAATTACATATCTCATTGCCCTTACCCTGAGGCAAGGCTCATGGCATAACCTACGCAGGGTATGCCCTATTTTCTGTCTTTACAAATAAAAATTGGAATATCGTTTTTTACCGAAATAAATCCATATATTCAAGGCTTGCTTTTGGTCAATCTACCTCCTTTTGGAAGTGTTTTGCTATTCAAGTTTGGTTATAAATGCAGCAGTACCTAAATTTTTCCACCCAGATTTAATTGTTATTATTATTTTTTTTTTTGCTACTAAACAAGTTTATTGATTTTGTCGGGTGATCGGACAATGCTAAAATTTGTCCTGATTCCAATTCTAATAAGGGGTTTTTCCGCCATCCAATTGTTAGCTAACAATGTTAGCTAACAAAAATTTGTTTGGACGGCGGAAACAGAATTGTTAGCTAACAGAAATAGTTAGCTAACAATTCGCAGAAACATGATATTGGGCAGGAAATTCAAAGAAAAATTCTGACCAAGATAGTGTTGCAGTGAGTTTATCTGAGCTTGATACTACCCAACTGATACCAAAGCTTTGAAATTCAATTAATAGAATATTTCAAAGCGTTCATTTCTTATAGAAAAAAAATATAACTATTAATGCCAGCAAGTGAAACAGACACAAAACATTTTATTATTTGGCAAAGTACATTGAATTTAGGCGAAAATTAAAATACCAGTGCTTAAGCTTTCCTAAATTAACTGTTTAGTGCATTTAAATAAATTATCCCATGAATGGAGGAAGTGGATCAACCTAGTAAAAAATATAATTTGATTGCTTAAGTGAAATCGTTAGATTTTTGATCATATCAAATTGCTATGACTACGTGACAATCTTGTTGTTTTTCTATTTTTTCAACGGAAGAATTGATTTTTTTTTTTCAATGAGATTACCAGAAAAGATATTTCTAATAAACTAAAAGGGGAAAGGAAAAAAAAAATAGCAGTAGTCCTCGATTCTCTATCAATATTGTGAGCATAAAAGTACCCATCTTGCTTATTTTTGAATATTTTGCTTTAAATTCCCCAACAATTTCCTTCAACAAGCAATCGATTTGTTAGAGAAATCTTCTAACAATGTTAGCTAACAATTTTTAGTTGGACGGCGGAAAAACGATTGTTGGGAAAAATGTTAGCTAACATTTTTCTGTTGGACGGCGGAAAAACCCCTATAATGACCCTGCTTTGATGTCTGGATTTCAATACAAAAATACATATGAATGTGGATTGTCAGTTTAATATACATATACTGATATTTAGTAATCAAAATGTTCATATTATTTGATTTATTAAAGCTATACAAGTAAAAACATTTATATTTTTTCAGTAAAGAGCAAATTATGTTCTGGCCTTGAGAAGGCATAGGGGTTTTGAGCCCAATTCATGTTAATTTCTGCTCGTTTTGAGTTTGACTCGGTTATTTATTGTAATTTCTGTTCGTTTTGGGTTTCATTTATTTATCGATGCTGATTTGTGGTAGTTTCGCGCTTGGTAGATTATTTGATTTTTTCTCATTTTTGGTTTAATGGAGTTCTTTACTTTAAAAAAAAAAAAAAAAAATTTGTGGAAAAAGTTTTTTTAATTTATAGAAAAAAACAGGTAGAGGAGTGTAATGGTGAATAATCATATATGAAGATAAAAACATTTGGAGGTCAGAACATTAAACCGAAAAAAATGAGCAACAATAAATGAAGGGCGAAAAAGAATTCGAAAAAGAACACAAAAAAGTCAAAACGCTGAAAAATAGTACTAAGGTCAAATCTATGAAATAGGCTGAAAAAAAAATGCGAAACGAAAATTTGTCAAACATAAATAGAGTGCAGATGAAAAGGCGTAAGAAACAAAAAAATTAAATGAGATAAGATCTAGTAGGTGGCTAAACTTGAGAACTGAAAGCCTGATCTGGCACAAGGCTCTGGAGTAAGATCAACAACTGAGAAGCTCAGCAGAAGGTAATACCGTGGAGGATACCGACGGAAAATGTCTCAGTCTAACTGGGTTATGGAACCCAGAGAAGATACCTCCACTTCAACAATTAATCAATGTAGTCTTTGCAAAATCAAAATAAAAACTGACCCTTCTCTCTTAAAAAAAAAGGTAAAGAATACAGCATTGGACTTACAGTCCCTACTGGCGGTGCTGATCTCCGTTTCTTGACCCTTCAGCCAGGAAGTGCAATGGGGGGTCAGGGGCCAACCATCCTGTGCTTTCGCACACCCTTCCTGTTTACCTTCCCCAGAGATTTCTCCAGGTACCCATTTAAAGCTGGGTTGACTCTGACTGGCCTAAAACAGTCACGCCACTGATCCTCGGCCCAAACCAAATACTTGAGTACTCTAGGCTTTGAACCCTCGTCCTCTCGGAAAAAAGATTCTAAATCCAGTGCACCAATCCACTTGGCTTACCAAAGGCTACTTTGAAGGCGATTTTACTTGATTTTCAATCAATTTGATTGTTTAAATTTATTGATTTAAAAAATACAGATCGATGTGTAGCGTCGTACAGAACTGTTGAAGTGTGTATAAAGCTGTCACCTAGACAAAGAGTAGCACAAGAAGTGGAAGCTCATCAGAATGAAGTTAATAGATGTGCTTCTAAAAAGCATCCCAATAATGCAGCTTTAATTTTTGCCCTTATATTGTGCTGTTCATGCAGTTCATAAAAAAAAAATTGAAAAACACATTAAAATTTTGTTTATATTTGTTTTTGTTACGTTTCTACGAGTCAGACAAACATTTTTTTTTTTTTGGGGGGGGGGTCCAAATTGATTGCACATTTTTAAATTGATTTAGAACCTTGAATCCTGCATTGCAAAGATAATAATATAGATTGTCCTTCAAACTTTGTAAACAACATCATTGGGATTTCATGGGTGCAGACAGTTCCGATTCTAAGAAGAATCAGAAGATTTCACAGATTGCTGCACAGTATAAATACACGAACAGTAGCAAAAATTCCTATACCCTTCATTAAAAGTTTTTAGGACACACCAATCACATACCTTTCTTCATGACTCCACCTTCATTAATATTTATGCTGTGGTAGCAACTGAAGCTAAGGCTGTGATCCAAAGGGAAACTTCCTTTTCCACGTGCTTTGATGTGTCCCATTTCTTAACCAAATTTCCCCTACTGTTTATATATTTATAATGTGGATTACAGTGATTGGAAACATAAAATGAATACATTCTTATGCCAGAATGTTTCAACTTTTTGAGAAAGTTCTTTGGATCACACTCAGAAGGGGTTCTGTGGTATGCATGAATGATGATTATATATATATATATATATATATATATATATATATATATATATATATATATATATATATATATATATATATATATAATATATATATATATATATATATATATATATATATATATTATATATATATATATATATATATATATATATATATATATATATATATATATATATATATATATATATATATATATATATATAATATATATATATATATATATATATATATATATATATATATATATATATATATATATATATATATATATATATATATATATATATATATATATATATATATATATATATATATATATATATATATATATATATATATATACACTTATTATTCACTTTTCCCAGATTTCAAATCAATGTGATATTGCTGAAATACTATTTATGGGGTCAAGACAGTTTCTTTGTGCTTCTAGTGCAAATTTTGTGACGAATTAGAACTTACACTTAGGAGTGCTATCACTCCACTTCTATGCTCTTTTCTTCAAAAGCCAAAGTTTTGAATTTTTAAACAAAAAGCTTTAATTTTATAGTAGAGTTTTTATAATATCCAAAGGGGCGTAGTTTGGCAGGGGAAAGGTCAGTTGCCCCCTCCCCCCAATAATGAGGATAAAAAATATTATATTTCCCATGCCCCTTGACTATCCGGATATGGACCCCTCTCCCCCCCCCTCCAATAAAAATAATGGAGATTCGCCCCTGAATATCCACACATGTAGTCACTCCTTTCCTAGAACCTGTGCTATTTGCATAAGAATTGCTTGAACTTTTTCATTATACACTTTGTATTCAGACAAAAATTTATGAAAACAATATATGATTAAAAGACAATGATTGTACTATTGAGTTCAGTGCATGAAGTTCAATTGGCATTCCTTATTTGAATTCTTGAGCCATTTTGTTGCTAAGCAAGATCAAGATTCATATTTACAAAAGTCATTATACAAAGACTAAGGGCTGCTATAAAAAGTTTGATTTTATTTTGAATTAACCATTTAAAAAACAGAGACAATAGAAAACATTTCTAGATTATTAACTGGAAATAAGACCAAACAACACAAAACATCCAAATTAGCCAAGAAAAAAAAAACTGCAGAAATGTGAGCACAAGAAAATTTAGGATGATATTTCCAAATTTTGCAGATTTGGACCTTTCGACATTTCTGACAATTTCTACTACATTTTGTATTCTTTGAAAGTTTGTCCCAAACCACAACATAGTAATCAGTTGATGTTGCTACTTTACCAAGACCTACCAGTCAAAACCAAGAAGCTCTCCCCATACAATGCCCATTCGATTTTCAGACTTATATACCTCAATTACACCAGTATAGCAACATGAGTTAAGATCCAAAAAAGCAAAAGAACTTGAGATAAAAAAAAAACTTGAATGAAAGTTGTATTGCAACTGGGTAAAAAAATTCTGAAAGAATTTAGAACTATTTAAGAACTTTGGATGGCATATATTATGAAGCTAAGACATTTATTTCAAAAAAATAAACTCACAAGCCCCAAAGAGCCGAATTCGCATTTTGGAGTCATAAAAGCAAAAAAAAAAAAAAATCATAAAAGGAGCACAGCAACTGAAAAACTGGCAAAACAATGCCAAAAATAACAATATCAGAATGGCAAAACTATTCATTAGTCAAAATTGTAAGAAGCACTATATCAGAAAGTTAAAAAGGTAAAAACTAAAAAAGAGTGAAACAAAATTAGCATTAAAAAGGTTTAAAAGAGAACATATAAAAAGGGTGATGGAACAAAAGAATCAAACAAACATAAAACTTGGGTATCAACAATACCAAAAAAAGAAGGGATAACTAGCTGTTTATTTCATCAGTAAAGAAGGGGACAAATCTTATTTCATACCTGGAGGTAAAGCAACAGATAGGGGACAAGACAGGAACGGGTTCAGAAACAGCACATGGCAGGTGGTGTCCGGGTGGGGAGTGTCTTTTGGGTAAAATATTTTCAGTGCAAAGGTTTATTATAGCACTCTTTTGCAAAACGGAGGCACAACGTTCCTCTCCTGTGCTCAAGAGTTTCCAGCTTGGCCTTTTTTTAGAAGCAGCGAGTATGGTACCTAAGCTTCTTTAAAAATTATTCTCAGGGCTCTTTTTTGAATGGATTAAATTTTTCTAATTCATCATGGGAGATGCCAAACTGGACAAGCATATTCAAGATGCGGGAGGACAAAGAAAGTATAGATCCTTAAAGGATGGGATGGGGGGGACGTTAAATTTATTCAAGAGCTTAAGGAGAGACATGGATGCCTTAGCTCTACGGACAATATCTTTAACTTAGATATCCCATCTTTAAATTAGAGGAAATTGTAACCCCAAGTAATTTAAATGTATACACAAACATATCTGAGGGGATAGGGTTGAGGAAAAGCAGTGAGGTTTTAAGGAATCATATTGGCATTATCACAGATTTAGAGGGGCTTACTCTCATGTGTAAGTCTGCAGTGTCATCTGTAATATCATTGAGGATGCTCATAGGGTTGCTTACTAAGTTTCTGTAGCAGGTTTCAACAACCGTTAGGTCATCCACAAATTTCCACCTATTGGGAAACTCCTTAGCAAGGTTATTTATCATAACAGAAAAAAGGAAGGGACCTAAGAGAGTACCTTGGGGTACTGGATTGTGGAAAGGGAGAGGACTGGAATATTGATTCTGATATTTGACTACCTGTGATCTATTTGATAAAATAGATCACATTGATAAAATATATTTGCTGGGTCACAAAGCAAAATGGTACTGGCAATTCCCCCCCACCCCCCCTAGAATGGCAAGCATTATGAAAAGCGTTTTGATTTTTTTTTTTTTTTTTTTGAAAAACATACATGGAGATCATTTATACCAACATAATTTGATGTCTATATGATGTAAGGTCTTTTTATTCAAGCTTGGTAGTCTCACAGCCCATTTGAGGCAGTTGATAGAAGATTATTAAAAAAATATTGGTAAATTTGGCAAATTCTTTTTGCTACTACATTTATTTGCTACACCCACTTACCCAGTTAGTCACCATGGTACAACAGATTTTCAGTGATCTTGGTTTAATGCATTTTCGCCATAGACTATTATTTTACTGGTATGTTTCAAGCCCAAATTAAGTCCCAAGAAGCAGCATCCTGTTCCTACTCCTATTCTACTTTACTGACTTCTTATAAACATGAAAATATATTATGCAAGTTGAATAAAACTTTCAAAAATATAAATCTATATTGCAAAGTAGTACCAGGAATGATCATTTCAAGAAAAATTTCCTATTCCTTCTATAATTGTTCAGGAGATTCTATGAAATTGAGTCCAAAATTAAGGCTCAAAATTCAGCTGAAATCCTGGGAAACAATTTCCTGAGAATCACACTTTAAGAAGAGTGGACTCTACACATTAAAAGTTTTTATCATATTTTAGAAACAAACTTTACAAGTTAAAATTTATTTAACCAAAATAGTGACCATCTATATGTCTTATAAAGACATAAATGTTAGCCTACTTCTAGATGAAAGCAACAACAACAACATGTATTTAAAAAACTTTCAATCTTAACATTAGAATCTTTCACAATAAAATTTTGTGAATACAATCAAAATTTAATCTTGACTGTTATTAGAGCAATATGTTATTAATCTAAATAATTACTGAAGATACTATGAATGCATAATAATATTATCTGATACTGAGTGAACAAATGCTTATACTGAAAGTGTGGCTTGACTGATGTGAATGGAAATTGTTTTTTTTTTATGGGGAAAAGCAGATTGCTCAGAAAATAGCAACTAGTTGATTTTTCAAAGATATAATAGCCTAAACATAATGTTTTTGGACTATAAAACAAAAAAGGAGCTTATAATGTAATAAATAACATAAATATTACAAATTTGATGTCTTTGGTAACTTTAAATAGGGCTGAAAATTCAACTAATATCCTGCCATAAATTCAATTTAATCAAAAAATCCACCAAGATGGAAACACTGAGGCAAGAGCATCAAGTCATTAAGAAATAATAAGAATAGCTGTGTAAACATGTTACTTAAATTATTTAAATACATGGATAAAAATGGAAGGAAGCATGAAATCTGATTCAAAGGAACATTCTGTGAGTCATAAAATAAGAATTTTATTATTATAGAATGTTCTTATAATTTTGAGTAAAACCTAGGACTATATATGTCAATAAGGAATGCAGAGGGGGGGGGGCTTCCCCAAATTTAGCTTATGTGTCTTCATTTATTGGCACACAGGACAATTTTGTTGGCACATCACTTTAAATTTGGTAAAGAGCTATATCAACTGTTCATTGATTTTAAGGAAAACTTTGACCTAGTCTGGTGAGATGGTTTCTGGTTTATCTTTGCTCACCAAGTAATTCCATTTGATATTACTGATATTAGAAAGTATATACAAGAGTGCAAAAAGCATGGTGCAGAAGAGTAAAAGACTTACTGAAGTAAGGACTACTTAGATCTTTACCCCTACAGGTGTTCCCCAAGGATGTCTCCTCTCACTCACTCTTTTCTGCCTGTTCCTAAATAGTGTGCTGGCAAATGTCTCTAATAACACTGGAATAGTCTTGGGAGCAGTGGTGTCCCAAGGCTCATTTTATTGGGGGGGGGGGCAATCATTGTAAATTTTATCAAATTGCTACCTGATTTATGCCAAATTTTCTGCAGAAATCAAGAATTTTGCTAAATTTTTGGCCAATTTTGCAAAATGTCTGCCAATATTTTTGTCTTCAGCAAAAATTTTACTGTATGCCCAAAATTTAAGGGGGGGGGGATAATTTAAGGATAATCCTTAAATTATACTAAAACCATCAAGCAGACCATCCAATTCCAGCTGCTTTGACAGTTAGAATATATTCAGCCCATTTCCTAGCCCAAAATACAAGTTGATGAAAGAATAAATGCCTCTAGCCTAAGAGGATAACCTCCCAAGCACTGGCAGGAACACTTTTCTGGCCACCCTATTGTAATGCTGCAGAGGATTGCCACAAACAGGGAGGCATACCAAAAATATTATTATGATGCCATTAGACTAGTCCCAAAATGGTCAAACCAGCTAGGTGGGAGTTAAGTAAGTAAAGTAAATACAAGCACATGATCAAAATGGTGTAAAAATCATTAGGTCTGGCAGTAAGTAAACCTTACTTAATAACAAAAGATTAGGCCTAGTAGCCAACCATTTGAGGTAAATTTGCAGTGGGCCACATAATGTAGCTAAGATGAAAGTGAAAACATCATTTGATGCCTTTTTTATGCCCTTTCATAATTTAAAAATTGCTTCTGGGACTAGTTGCATCTTGAGCCCATAAAGGGCCTCAAAGGTATTTCATTTTTGTAATCACACAAAGAAGCTATCAACACTGGTTAAGTTATTGAAAAGTGGTTAAAACATATCACTAGTTTATAAATAAGTTGTTCAAGAGTAACATACTCCAAAAATACTTACCTATAACAGTTCAAACCTCATTTATTAGGCAACTCAAATATAAACCTTTTCCTATCATTTAAGTTTTTTGAATGCTGTTGACAAAAATAGTGCTGAATTTTGCAATTTGAAACTTTGCCATCAACAATTCATGGTATATTCCAATTCAGGGTATATATTTGCACATTAGGGAGTGGGTAAATTTCATGGTAAATTTGCAGTTTGCCATATAATTTAGCTAGGATGAAAGTGAAAACATCATTTGATGCTTTTTTATGCTCTTTCATTATTCATTAAAAAAAACTGCAGAGCCCCTTTAAGGGCTCAAGATGCAACTAGCCTCAGAAGCAATTCTTCAATTATGAACAAGCATAAAAAAAGGCATCAAATGATGTTTTCACTTTCATCTTAGCTACATTGTGTGGCCCACTGCAAATTTACCTCAAATGGTAGGCTACTAGGCCTAATCTTTTGTTATTATAGTGGTTTCTTCAGAAAACTCCATAGAGCAGTGTTATCAGGAAATATAATGGCAGCCTAGGTACTCAGCAAGGCCTATTTATACTCTTTTGCTATTTCATCACTTAGTTATAAGCATAGGGGCAATTACTCCCTCCTTTCAAGACAAATAAGCTAGGCAACTTTTGGAAAAGTTCTTAGCAATTTGAGTAGAGAGATTCTTGGCATCTTGCAAAGTCAGTTAAGCAAATGAAAATTCTAATAATGGTAAAATTTTACTTTAGCTACATTTGGCTATCTTGGAAAGGGGTTAGGTTAGGAAAATGAAACTTTCAGGGATGGGTCTACAGACTAAAGTATATCTTGGGAAGGTATTTTGAAGGGTAAATTTTTACCAAATCATATTATTGACTTACAAATAAAGTGAATATACCACTCAATGCCTTTTTTTATGCTCTTTCCAAATATAACAATCATTTTTGTTGGAAATGAATTTTACCCCCACCTCTATAGGCTATATACCAATTCAGGGTATATATTTGCACATTAGGGGGGGAGGCAAATTTTATTTCTGATGTAAATGGGAGGTAAGTTTAAACTTTACCCCCACCCCCCTAATCTGCAAATATATAGGCTACCTTGAATTGGTATATAGGGGTGGGGGTAAAATTCATTTCCAACAAAAATTGTTATTATATTTGGAAAGAGCATAAAAAAGGCATCAAGTTGTATATTCTCTTTATTTGTAAGTCAATAATATGATTTGGTAAAAATTTAACTTTTGAAGTACCTATTTCCACTTGGTTTTCCTCTAGAGGGTCCTGACCTTAGATGACCTTTAAAATTGTGTATCATAAAAGCAAAACCTTGCAAAATAGCCTAGATTTCCTGCTTAAACAAACTACAACAAAATTGTTTTCAGCTTCACAACTTTGCTCAATCCCAGTTTAGAAGGTTTTAAAGATAGGCCTAATTAAAATAAAAAAATAAAAAATATGGCTTAAATTCTACTAAAATGACAGGAATTGCATTTTCAGAACTAAAGCCAGAGAAAAAAGGAACTGTTCACAGAAAATTAAGGCAAAATGTTCTTTTGTCAAAACTTTCATAGATAGGCTATAGACCTGTCACATAGGCAAATTTCAGGACCATCTAGAGGGAGAAGGTGTAGAGGCGGATACTTCAAAATACCTTCCTGGGACATACTTTAGCCTGTGGATCCATCCCTGAAATTTTCATTTTCCTAACCAAACCCCTTTCTAAGATAGCCAAAAGTAGCTAAAGTAGAATTTTACCAAAAATTCTAATAATGAATCAAGTGCCTTGAAAATGCCTAGGAAGAAGTTGTCAAGCTAACCTAGACTACAATCTGTTTTTTTTTTTTTCTCAGTTCTTGGAAGAGAGATGATATATAAGATTACATAGCCTAACTTTGGCCAGGATTTTGGATAATTAAATGATCAAACATTAAGTAGGCTAGTTAGGCTACTTAGAAATTTGACATGAACAGACAAGACCAAGGCTATTGGTAGGCTCTACCCAATTATCTAAGAGTTTATGGGCCTTTAATAAAAAACATATCCTTTTAAAATTTTTCTGGGTGATGGATAATAAGTTCAGCAAAGAGTCTACATTCCCTACCATAGCATTTTTAATAAAAATAAATCTCACATTTTATTCGTTTCCCGCTTAATGTCAATAGCAGTGTTGCCCCTCGGCCGATACCTAAAAGCGGTGTTTTTGCGGTATACTTTCTACCGAAACACGGTATAATTTAGGATTTATTTCGATACCCGTAATGCAAATACGTCGTCACTAGTTAAAAAAAAAAAAAACTTTTTAAAAGCAATTAATTCATTGCTTTTTTCTAGCAAACGGATACTATTCTTTTTTATTTTTTTAAGTAATAGATTTTTCCATGGACTTTGACCCATATAAAAATCTTATTTAAGAGTGGCTAATGATGTCCAGCAGCATATTTCCGCTATTCTTAACTTTCCAGATTATTCATGATTTTTTCCATGTTTCCCAGAAAAAAATGTTTACGTGCCGCAAACTTTTTGAAAATCTGGTATCGTTATCCCTCGAAACAAATGCTCCGCAAGTATCCATAAAAATCTTTGCAAGTTGAATTTCTTACATCGAAAAACGATTTTTTTTCAAACAGATCTCATTTATCACATTTAACAAGATAATAAGTAAAGGCACCCTAATGCATTTCTATAAATCCAATCACTTCAAGCTTTTTCAAGTTAGATTTAAACAACTTTGTATGTATCATTATCTGAGAAACTAACAATAAAAATGCAGTGTAAACTTTGATTGTTTCGGTATCAAAATGAAAAACAGAGATAATGATTTTAATCCCTTAGTTTAAAGTGCCGAATAAATTTGTAAACAGTAATATAATTTGGATATAAAAATAGGACTTGGCATCGCTAGCACAATAGAGTTTTTTTTCCAGAGGCAATTCCTGTGGAAGGGGTCGTCGTATAAACTTCAAAGGGGGCTCATTTGATTGAAAATCGAGAGTTCTAGTGTCCTTTTTAAAAGTCAAAAGTGATTGGAAGGCAACTAACACTCCTTTCACACCCACTATTTTCCCAAACACATCCAAACAAATTTTTTAGATAGCTATTTTGTTCGACGTAGTTAAAAGTTCTGGAAATTATATCTTTGAGCAGGACACTCCCCCCACGGCCTTCGGGGAAAGGGTTATAAGTTATGCCCTGGGGGTTTATATGGTTCTTATGGAAGAAATACTCGTATAAACTTCAGAGGGGACTCATTTGATTGGAAATTGATAGTTCTAGTTCACTTTTTAAGTGTCAAAAGATATTGGAGGGTAACCAGCCCCCAGCTCTTTTTTCCCAAATGCATCCGATAAAAATTTTGAGATAGCTATTTTGTTATAAATAGTTCAAAGATCATATAAAAAAATTCCGTTGTCGAAATAACCTCCTAGGGCCCCGAGGAAGGCGTTGTAAGTTATGCCCTGGGGGTATATATGGTTCTTATGGAACGAATGCTTGTATAAACTTCAAAGAGGGCTCATTTGATTGGAAATTGAAAGTTCTAGTTCAGGTTTTAGAGTTAAAAAAGAATGGAGGGCAACAAGCCCTCCCCCCGCCAGTATAGCCTTTAAGTTAAAAATTGTTCAAAAGTCAGGTAATAAAATTCAGGTGTCGTCAAAACCTTCCAGGGCCTGGGGGCAGACGTTGCAAGTTATACTCTGGGAAATATATGGTTCTTATGAAAGGGATGCTCGTATAAACTGCAGAGAGGGCTCATTTGAGGGGAAATTGAAAGTTCAAGCTCAGTTTTTAAGAGTCAAAAAAGACTGGAAGGCAACAAGCCCCCCCCCCGCCATTATAGTCGTTAAGTTAAAAATTGTTCAAAAGCCAGGTAACAAAACTCAGGTGTCGGCACAATCCCGCAGGGCCCGGGGGAAGGCATTTTAAGCTATGTCCTGGGGCCGTATATGGTCCCTATGAAAGGGATGCTCGTATAAACTTCAGAGAGGTCTCATTTGAATGAAAATTAAAGAGTCTAGTTGATTTTTTCAGAGTTAAAAAAGATCAGAGGGCAACTAGACCCTCCCACCCTCCACGCCATTGGGTTTATCTGATGGATAAACCCATCCGATAAAAATTTGAGGTGACTATTTTGTTAAAAATAGTTCAAATATCAGATATTAAAACTCCGGGGTCAACCAAACCCCCCAGGGCCCAGGGACAGGCGTTGTAAGTAATACTCTGGGGGTATATATGGTTCTTATAGAAGGGATGCTCGTATAAACTTCAGAGAGGGCTCATATGATTGAAAATGGATAGTTCTAGTTCACTTTTAAAGAGCCAAAAGAGAACGAACGGCAATTAGCCTCCCCCAAGCCCTTTTCCTCCAAACCCATCCGATAAAAGCTTTGAGATATCCATTTTGTTAAAAATAGTCCAAACATCAGATAATAAAAACTCCGAGGTTGACACAAATCCATTTTTTCACTTTTATATTGTTACTTTGATACAAGATTTGATACTTTGATGAACATGTGAATATTATTAAAAAAAAGTTTGATTTTGAAATAATGAATTTTTAAAAACTTGAAACTTTTTGCAATAAAAACAAACAAAAATTAATTAAAGAAAACTTTCCGAAAAATAAGTTTTTTAAAGAAAAGTAAGGGCCATTTTAAACTTAAGCTCAGCAGATACAAATACCTGTTAAAATTCAAACTCAAAACGACCAGAAATTAGTATTAAAGAATAAATAAAACCCAAAACGAACAGAAATTAAATAAAAAATCATAGCAAAAAATATACAACAAACAATAATATAAATGAATAAATAGATCTTAAAGTGAGTAATGCTAAGATTGAATATGAAGATCAAGCTTAAAACAAAAAAAAATATTTTGCTATTGAAGTATAAATGAAACTTAAAACGAACAAAAATTAAATAAACAATCACTGCAAACAAACATACAATAGATATTAATGTAACTGAATAAATAAATCTTAAAACGAGTGAAACTTAAATTGAATATGCAAATCAAGCTTGAAACGAACAAAAATCACTACAAACAAGAGTTTGGCTATCGCCTCCTTCTCTCACTATAAAAGTCTAAAACCTACAGCGTTATTTGTGCTTTACTGAAAACTATATGCGTCTTGAACAGTCTTGGAAATTATAAACAACATCATATTGAATAATGATATTTATAAAATAATGTAGAATGAGAATATATAATTATATTAATTGTTGGAAGATACATCAGTTCAAGAATTTATTTCACTGTAATTTTATTTTTATGTTTAATGCTATAAGAACTGGAAAAGAAAATATTTGTAATATAATTCGTTTTCAGATAAGCGCCAATGATGCAGTAGGCTTTTGGTTTTCATTTATATTTAAGAAAGGGGGCAGTAAACTCTTGTTTCAAGTAAAACTACATTGGTCTTGAACAACTTTAGAAAGAACTAATAAATTAAACTGAATATTTGATGTATAATGATATTGATTGCTGAAAGCTCATCAGTTCCAAATTTTACTATAATATTAATGTCTATATTCAATATTCAGTACAAAAGAAAATATTTGTAATAAAATTGGTTTTCAGTACAGCGCCTATGACGCAGTAGGTTTTAGACTTTTAAAGTGAGAGAATGAGGCGATTCCCAAACTCCTGTTTGTAGTGATTTATGTTCGTTTCCAGCTTCATTTGCATATTCAATTTAGGTTTCACTTGTTTTAAGATTTATTTATCCATTTACATTAATATCTATTGTATGTTTGTTTGCATTGATTGTTTATTTAATTTCTGTTCGTTTTAAGTTTCATTTATACTTCAATAGCAAAATATTTTTTGTTTTGTTTTAAGCTTGATTTTCATATCTAATCAAAGCATTTCTCACTTTAAAATCTATTCATTCATTTATGTTATTACTTGCTGCATGTTTCTTGCTATGACTGTTTATTTAATTTCTGTTCATCTTGGGTTTCATTTATTCTTTAATAGTAATTTCTGGTCATTTTGAGTTTGAATTTTAACAGGTCTTTGTATTTGCTGAGCATAATTTTAAAATGGCCTTTACATTTCTCTGAAAAACTTATTTTTCGGAGAGTTTTTTTTAATTAATATTTGAAAACAGGCCTTCAGATGCTAGCCTATTTAGGACCATTTGCTTTTCTACGAAAGTATGTATGTGTTGTGCCAAATTATTTTAATGCATTCCGTAGGTACTACAACACTTCCTCTTACACAAATATTTTTCGTCTCTCTTCATTGGGGAGTTGAAATCAAAATACATCTAAGATTATATGTTTACTAATTTTGTTTAAAATTATATTTAATTTTATCAATGGTACTGACAAATAATACTCTCAATTTGGTCAAGACAAGGAAAGCTGCTTACAATGTGTCTAGTAGAAAAAAGATCGTGGTAACTTGAAGGGCTGGGGAAATCTTTTCAAGGTATGGTGGCCCAAGTCTGAGTGTGTGAGCTTTAGTATTGTTGCCAGAAAACTTATATTTTAAAAGTTATCAGTAGCTGTAGACGGCTGATGTTGGATTGTATTTCCGAAGAAATGTAACTTGTCAGCACATGACATTGTTTCTCATCGTTGTTTCGACTAAATAAGCTGACAGGGAAACTTCAAGAGTGGGTGTCTTTCAGGTGAAGGCACTGTGGTTAAGGCAAATTTTTATAAATTCTTATTTGCTGATACAAGAAGATAATATTCCTTGTCTTAAAGGGAGTCAGAGAACTTCTCTTTAAGGTGTCAAAATGTTGTTTAGTTTTAGTTGGAGTATCACTGAAGTGAATCAATTTGTGGCTTGTGTATGGGGGGTCGGGGGGGGGGAAGTCTTTCAGCTGAATAAACACAGCTTCTGGAAAGCAGTACAGCTTTAGGAAGCATCTGACATATATCCATCGACAAATATAGGAAAGAAGTTTGTTGCACTAAATCTGTTCATAAAATATTTCTTATTATCATTTTTATAAAAATTTTAATTGCTGTTTTCTTAAAATCACTATGTAGTTGCTCTTTATCAAAAACCATATGTATATTACCATATACCATATTTAAAAGCACTATAGCAGTATATTCAAAAGTAGTATAGTGCACAAGCAAGCTAATATGGCCATCCAAAGGTAAAAACGCGTATATACATGAAAAGTCACTTTCTGAGTTAGATATACCACTTAATTAAGCTCAAAGTGGAAAATTGAATGGTATATGCAAGAATGTCCTAATAAATACCCCTGCCAAGATTTGTCTGACAAATCTGCAGCATTTTGCCCCGTTTGCTAAAATTGAAAAATCGACATCTAGCTGTGTCAGCGAACTTTGGTAGGAATTTTACTTGCACAATTGCAAAGAATATTGTCTAAAATCAATCCTAAAAACTTTTCACTTCAATCCTCTGCCTAGTATAGCGCAATGGGTGGGAATAATTCCGCAAAACTTGAGAAACTTTAAAGACGAATTTCTCATAATAATGAAAAGTGTATATGTGCGTTTTTGCATTTGGACGCCGAATAGGTGCTGTATTTTGAACAATAGTCTAGTGTATTTGTAGTAATTTGTGGCACTAAACTCAAAACTCTTGCTAAATTTTCCAAGGCCTTTTTAGACCTCAACCAGTTCATGAAGTCTTTTTCAGGGCTATCCTGGTTTCGCCTTGATACAGTAAAGATTATACTGATTGGAAGTCAGTATAATGACTTCCACTTGGAAGCGTGAAAAACGTACATAATGTTTTGATTTTGGAAGTCCAAATGTGAAACAGCGAAATACTCACCCAGGGCTTCTAGCATTTTATCGCATTCATCCCGAAAGAAATGTTTCAGCTTGCCAAGATTAAGGCACTTTTGGTTGACCAATGCGAAGACTCTATCAGGTGTTCCGACCACAATATGAGGCTTACTCTTCAGAATTTTTTTCGTTTTTTGATAGTTCAAAACCACTAAAAAAGACCTCTACCTATAAAAATAAAAAAAGATAAATTTCTAATAGCAAACGCACTAGTAGGGTTCTTTTTTCTGTCATTTTAACAGTCCTTTTTTGGCATCTGACCGAACTTAATTAGGTTGAGTAGCTTGGAAAACTCTTCAATACCACCTTCTAATTTTGAAAATATATGACTTAAAGCCCTATGCCTGGATTCATCTTATAGAATATGTCTATATAATTCCAATTCATCTACTAAATTATTGAAGTTTGTGAACAATAATAAAATAAGGCAAAAACAGGGGGGGGGGGTAATAGGGATACAAGCAAGGGCGTATCCAGGATTTTTATTTGGAGGGTATTAGTGCACTTTGTAGGTAATACTCTTCCTCTCTTTCAAATCTTTGTCTTCTGTCTTCATTGGGGAGTTGAAATTAAGCCAATCTAAGATTAATTTTTATTTTTATTTTTATTGACCTATGACTAAGGTGAGCCGTTCCTGAAGTCGATCAGAATGAATATTAGTTTCAGCCAAACTGCCTGAAAGTTCAGGAATATGGGTAACACATGGCAAAACGGAATTGGCTCAGTATGAATTAGAAATGTGACTTTCACAAAAACGTAGTTCGTCTCATAGACAAATTTTCAATTTCGACAATTAACTGGGTGGGAGATCTTTGGGAGGTCACGCTTAGCAACAAGTTTCTTGGAATTTCAGGTCTTAAACCTTCTATGGCAGAGGCTACTTTATGACAAGCTATGATTTCTGCTTAAGTATTTGGTACCTCAAGTCCGTTAAAACTTCTAATGAGAATTTTCACAAATGTATCTACTGGTGGCATGGAACGGTAAAGTGAATCTACGTCTTTTATTTTTGCTGCTGGCAACTCAACTACAGTACTAAATGTTGCAGAAAGTAGCCACCTTTCCACAAAATTCACTACTGACACATTGGCCAATGGCCTCCTTAGGCTGGCCAAAAGTGTAATCGAAGCTACAGAAGGAGTAGCATATGTAAACAAAGTTTTGTAGAACACCCTTTTGTATAGTCCTTGCTTAAACTGTGGTAACTTACTAACTTCACCTTTGAAAATAGAAGTAAGCTAAAATCGACCTCCTGAATTGTGGAGTAACCAGGCACAGAATATTCTATTGTTAACTCTGGACGCGTGAATACTTTTTCAGGATGTCTTATATCATGTACCTCATTAATTGATTACGATCTTGAGGCACACACGAATCTGACCATGTAACCAACTTTCTGACTATGTAATCAATTTTCGTTCGGCAAATCATCAACTTATGGCAAAACAGATCATGAATATAGGATTTAACAAAACAGCTTTAAACAGTATGTCATTCGTCAAAGGAAAAATGCAAAATACAGGCAGTCGAAGACGTTTTAAAAAAATATGAATTAAACCATTCGAAAGAAAAAAAATCTAAATAAGACAGCGCTTGCAACCCATTTTCGACAAATATTGCTATTATTGCAAAAATTGCTTTCAGCCGACGAACTCCTTTAAAGCGAAAATGAGTCGTAAAAAAGTAAATATAAAGTCAAGTCTAAAACTACCACAAGTCACCATGAATAAATTAATTAAACCCTAAACAAGAAGAAATTACAATAAATAAAAGAGTCCAACTGAAAACAAGCGGTAGGCAACATGAGTAGGACTGACAACCCCCGCGGCTTCTCAAGACCAGAATATAATTTCAGTCTACTAGAAAAAAAAAAAAAAAAAAAAAAAAAAAAAAAAAAAAAAAAAAAAAAAAAAAAAAAAAAAAAAAAATATGCGTTACCATTTCATTGTACATTTGCTGATATTGATTCCTTAAAGTCTTAAGTTTGCTATATTTATTTATTTATTGATTAATAATGATTATTAGTAATTATTTATTGATGGTGATTTGCGGTAGTTTTACGCTTGGTAAATTATTTGACTTTATTTCTGCTTATTTTCGATATAATAGAGTTCTCTACTTTTCTATGAGAAACTAATATCTTGAAAAAAAAAATCGATTTCTGTTCGTTTTTATTGTCATAGTTTTTTAGATAGGAAAAAACATTTAATACTCTTTCGTTTTTTTCTCTGTAAGAATCCATAGCTTGGCTTGCTATTTGTATGTAGAAGAAAACTGATCGCTAAATTTTAAGAACATAACACTTTTTTCAAAATATTGCCACAGAAAGTATTATTTAATTTAGTTTTATACCTCCTGTAGTTGACCTGAAAAATGCAACTTTATACCATTCCCGAAAAATATATCTAGGGTGTTTGACAACCTTGATGCTAGAAGTATCAAAAAACGAATTTTTATCTTGTCTTTGGATTAGAATGTAAAATTTGTATTTGTGCACAAGTAACTTCTGTGCAAAATTTCACTACACTAGAACGATGTCTTCTAGTCTGGTAAGGGACCTAACATTTCAAAAACTTAGCAGAATCAGAAAAAAAAATTATGATGTCACAGCACATTGCGGCAGTATGCTAAAGTTGCAACTATGTATGGTTAATTACTGTGCAAAGATTTACGCCTCACGGACTATATGTCCTGTTTTGGGAAGGAGCCTGACATTCCCCCAAAACTGACATACACACTTTTTTTTTCAATATTTAACTAACGTTTTTTGAACATAAACTAGAATTGTCATACACTCGCATACTATTAGATATAAAAATTAAGAAATGAGAATTCAAAATTAAAAGTATGAATATGTGTGTCTTGTTAGGCCTTTAAGTTTTTTACTGCCTCTTGCGCCTAAATTCATGTATCGCCTTTCTCGATTTCAGAGTAGAGCAACAAAATATATCCAGTTTTTTATGACCACACACTTCCCTTAACGCCTCCCTAACCAATTTTACTGTTCTTTCCACAGCTTGTGTGTTGCATCGAAACTTTGTAAAAGTCCAGTAAATTGATTTTGGTTCTTTCAGCATGCTTTACAAATCTTCTGTAGTCACATCATTCAGTACTGGTGGCGCTGTTTCGCATGACGACCAGTCAATTAGTTCAATGTAGTTGTTACCTTAGAAGTTTAGTTTTGGAATATCAAACTTTCTAATCCCAACGTGTCCAACCATCTCACCTGATTCTCGTGCTTTTATGACTCTTCTAATGCAAAGGGCTCAGATATGTGCTCTCTTATCAGTCAGCATCTGGAGCAAAATAAATTCTGTGGATTCGAAGTATGCATTCTGAGAAATCCCTTGGTAGATAAAGCTAAAGTAAAACTTAATCCAAATATCTGGCTGACTGAATGAAATGGTAAAGATGCCAAGCCCCATCCTTATTCGAACGATTGATCTTGATGTGGAACCAAGATGATACACCTTGATAATGAACTCTACTATGGTACGTAGGTTGTCTGGTGGTTCCATGGTGGAAATACACAGTGTTAATATTCTATTTGCTATTGCTAACCAGCGGGACATGTTTAGAGGATCTTTATTGCACTTAATAAGACCTGGAGGACGTATGCCTGAGCTAACGGCGAGAACAATGCCCCTATGATACTTTCCGCCCTTACTAAAAAGTAGATTCATTATCTGATGGCAAGGTACAGTTAACTGGCTCAAATGTTACCACCGGAGGCATCTCACACGCCTTCAAAGACTTTTGAAATAGAAGACTTTTGAATAGTTTTCCCACTGCTTTCAATAAAGTTGTTGATGTGTGGGGTGTAGAATTTATATGGTAGGTTAAGAGGACCAAGAAATTCTATATTCTTCGTTGTTTGAAAGACACATAGCCAATGACTTGTCTTTACACCCGACGGACTGCTATTATCAATCATAATGGTATTGTTAACACTTTGAATTTTTTCAATGAAGTCCGACGATATACAATAGGATTTGTATTTGGACTTGCATAGATCCTAATACTAAATACGCAAATTATTTTATTTGTGTTCATGGTGCGAGGTCTAGAAGAACACTACCATCGGGAGCAATTTCCACGTAAGTTTCAAACTGACTCAATGATATTAATGTGACACTTTCAGTCAAAGTATCGGCGAATATGAACTCTAAACGTACATTCCCTGTTCGTACAACACTCATATCTTGCTTGCCTGACAAGTCCAAAGCAATTCTATCATGATTTTTTGAAAACATTGAATTGGTTATTCCATTTTCAAATATTTGTGAATCATGATCCAGAGATTGCATAATCAATTCATGCATAGTTCTGTAAGACTTTTTTAACCAAATGATAAAGTGTACAAGGAAATTCCATTCACGTTACACACAAGCCTAGATAAGCCAAAAAGTAAAAACATGAGGGGATGCGGTCCAGGATCCAACGGCACTAACACTCTTGAAAAAGGCCAAAGCGAGATTTGAGGGGATTCCTCCATTGATAAATGACGAATCGGTATAACTACGAGAACCAGTGGCAATGTGACGTTGCTTAATGACTTTATGAGGAACAAGAAGTTTGATATTGTCACCACTGGCTCTCATTTTTTCCACTGCCATTACAACAGAGCTCATAACCTGTTATTTTCGAACATGAAGAAATGCTTAAGTGATATTAAAATTTTTATCAGGTGCTGCAGCAAGGGTTTTTCTCAAAATGAAAACTGGCTGGAGCTAATTGTAACTTTATGGTAATCTTAACATTGGAAGGCAACCATTGAGATATATTAAATATTTCATGACTTAATTTTCCAACTAAATGGTACTCTTGGGTCACTTCAGCAGTTTACTCACCGTCAGTATCAGCATTCGATCTATATTCATAACCCAGCGCCTTTCCTCTCAATTGCTTGTATGAATTTGGAGCCATCAATATAAATTGCATGTAGCTTTTATAGTTTGATAAATTATTGCTAGTACTCACCAATGTTCCATAAATGAATACATTAATTTGTTTGAACAAGTTGTGTAGAATACAGTTCTCATAGGATAGACCGTCGGTAGCGATGGGAGTTTTATTGTCAGACTTTTTCTTCGCCACGACATTTAAATCAATAAATATAGATGATTAATCGATGAAATTGGAAACTATCATTGGAAAATATTTGAAAGTGTATATTATCCGAGAGGGGTTGTTGGGGATGAAATTGTTCATAGTAGCCATAATTGACACTGACACCAACATTTTCAGCATTGAATAGATTCAATGACTAGGTGATTGACGGATGTGATTCTTTGTGAGGGAGATATGTTATCTTAAAAGGAGAAATCTGTATTTGATCTAACAATCTTTTTATTCTTCTTATTGCTCTTCTTCTTTTTTTCAAAGTCGTTGCTGATGTCTTTCCATTCCCAACCCTTTAAATCCCTCCCCATTTTTCGGAGATTTTAATTGTTGGCCAGCAGCTCTTGCTGAAGATCTAATATTTTCCTTAAGACTCTCGTTGAAGTTTTTACCAGAGCCCCAGGCCTATAGTGTTGATGCAGCAAAATTTGATTTAGCAGGTACAATACATTTTCTGGCAAGGGGTAGTGTAGAATGAAATAGCCTAGCAGACCAGCTACCAAGATCATAGCCAGAAATTGTAGTACGCCTCTTGTAATAGCCCAAGTTGATCTATTTGAAGAGGACTCTGAGCACCAACATAACAATCAATGTTAGGACCGACAAAGGGAATTCTTCTATTATTCATCTTAAGCAACGGGTCGAAAATGACATGTAATGACACACAAACCATTTGTTATAACTAAAAGATCCTCGAGTTCACTTCTTAGTGTTAACTGACAGAGTTCCAAATATGTCATGTTTAAGGGGACATACTGGGGATGTCTTATATTGTAGTGGTGAACAGTGTTTTCAATACCTATTCTCTCTAGAACACGTAGAAGGGGAACATTTGAATTACCAATTCTCTACGGTTCCACAAATGAACTGTAAATAAATATGCAACTGTCCGCGGAGAAACTAGATGCATATTTTGCATAGGTAACATGTTTCTTGCCACTGATATTTTCTTCTTTAATAATACGATCTTTAAATACGAGGAATTCACGTAAATTCTCATTGAGGAAAATTCTTTCCTTCTCAAATGGATTGGTAATATAGATTCTCCTTTGTTCTGTCTAATAGTTGAAAGTGAAGCCATCTTTTTTTTGACTTGCAATTTTGTTTGTTCATAACTTGACACAGCTCATGCAGATTGTTTAATTCCCGGTATTTTAAGATAGAAATAGGGTAATCATCTGATTCAAAAGTTGCCACCGCACCACCATCATCACCAAAGTCAAAGGGTCTTATTTTAATCTCATAATTGTTTTCGTTTCTCAGAATATCATATGTATCCTTGATAATATAATAGACGAGAGCAACTTCATATCTACCTTCAAATTCCATGGCAGGGTAGAGTTTAGTCCAAAAATCACTTGTTTTATTCAAATCATCATAGAGTGGATTGGATACATTGGACATGAATGTCACATATAAACCGTTGGACATTGCTTATGTCTTCAACAAAACCCCAAGAATCAAAATCAGAGTATATCCTTGCCCTTGTGTGTGCGACTCTTTAATATCTTTGAATATTAAACACTATTATTTTTAACTTTTTGTAATTCATGGTCCTAAAAACCACGGAGAATCTCTTCATCTGTGGTGTCTCGTAGACGATAAGTTATGGGTTTAGTGTCTAAGATTTTTGACACTTTAAATACTTCAGTGGACCATAAGTAAATTTCCCTTTTCAAAAATATTAGTTGTTCTATTAACTCGAGCAGTACCAGCAAGGTTGAATTTTGTCTACTACCTTTCACTGAAAAATTGTTTAAGAAAAGTGTCAAGTGTATTTTAATCACCTCGATGAACTTCCTGAGGGCTAACGTTGGACAGTGGTTGAAGAGGTCGTTGATTATAAATTTTCATGATTTTATCTAAATCACGAATAAAAGCAGCTGTATTTTTCAGTGTACAATATCATGAAATTATAAGTCGAATAGTTCTTATCAATGGTTCGACTAATGCAGCCTTTATTGGACTGTGACAATGATAGAACATTGCATTAAGTATATTTCAATAATACCTTTTCTACATGTGGATTGACAAGGTCACTACCACTGTCCGTTTGAATTTAAGCTTCATCTGTTTCTTCTTTTTTTAATGTTGTTATTGATGGTGATGGACTATTATCTTTTTAATTTTATTAGAATTTGTGCATTGGTAATATGAATTTTCGGGAAGTTTAATGTATTTAAAAAATTGTATAGATATTTTACAAATGATAAATGTCTTTTAAAATTTGTAACCTTATCATAAATTAAATCAAGTAGATTATAAATTTTTATATAAATTTATATGATCTTGACCACTTTCCATGAGATTTGTTAAGACTCTTTTACTTTGTTCAAGATATTAGTGTGGCAGTATATTTCCGATACTTGACAATATTAAATTCAATTCCTCCTCCTCCTTTGATTGTGTTATTGTTCCAGCAGCAGAATTTTGAAGAGATATTTCCTTTTTCTGACCAATGGCACTTACATTGGCTGGTCTTACATGATACTGTTTATGTTTGTCCATTCGTCAAAGTGCATCTGGAAGTAAAAGTAGTTTTTATCATCACTAATATTCTCATCATTAATGAATTTACTTAGGTTGTCCTCAAAGTGTTCCATTGGTGAAAGAGTGAGTTCTATTGGGGTTAATTTGTAGGGTTTAGCCATCTAAAGAAAACTGTTTAAAA